>JAJOZX010005480.1:32500-319752 GCA_023014485.1 Bathynomus jamesi | reverse complement strand
TATATACACACATTTCAACTGCAAAGAACACGCAGTATAAATAACGTAAAGAACGACGCTTGTATAGGAGAACATTCCGCGCAAGATGAGAAGAGAGAACGAACAAATGAAAAAATGAGGTAACCACCCGGGAATCGAACCCGGGATCTTCCGATTGCCGGTCAGATATGATAACCACTACACATGGTCCTCACTCATCAGAAGTCGCAATTCCTCTACATACGCGCAGAAACCAATGCCCGAGGGGGGCACCTCCCGCATGCCGTACCTATATATCATTTCAACTGCAAAGAACACGCAGTATAAATAACGTAAAGAACGACGCTTGTATAGGAGAACATTCCGCGCAAGATGAGAAGAGAGAACGAACAAATGAAAAAATGAGGTAACCACCCGGGAATCGAACCCGGGATCTTCCGATTGCGGGTCAGATATGATAACCACTACACCATATTATATATATATATATATATATATATACACTGCACCATATATATATATATAATAATATATATAGCGCCTCGGTAGTGTAGTGGTTAGCGTCGCTGACGACTACGAATCCATCGTCCCCGGGTTCGAGACCCGACGGCAGCCGGCGCGCAGCAAAATCCAGCTGTTCATCCTTCCACACAATAAAAGAAAGTGGTTGATAAATAAATGGATACCCTAGGTGGCCTAGTGGTTAAGACGCTGGCTGCTGATGGGGCGTGGTTCGGATTCCACGTTTAAACTGTAGGTCTAAGGTGGAGTGAAAAGCTTGACCTTCGTCAGAATGAACAATTCGGGCGGAAGCTAACCAAAGGTTACCAAAGGTATATATATAACCAAAGGTTACCAAAGGTTAAATTCCTTGAGAAGGTCCAGTAAAAGGGACGAAAACGCTCAGAATCGCATTTCATTTTTCTTGTTCGATGAATCACATTCAGTGAAGTTCACGTAAATTGTGACTATTCCATATATATTATATATATATATATGTCACTATGCACTTGTACCCAGAGACAAATGCAATTACTTAGTGTCCCAAACTCGTTTCATAAAACAAGTTCACTTTACATCCTCTAAAAAGAAGCGGATTAAAATTTCTTAACTTTTCTTAGTTCGGTGTCATTTAATGCCCATAAATCAGTAATTTTTAAAAGACTCGTGTACCCGAGGGTACACTTGTTCATTTTATCTGATTTATCGTTTAACGAGCTTTGGTACACTTTATATATATATATATATATATATATATATATATATACGACGGCCACTCAATACATTTTGCCCCACCTTTTTTTTTTCTTTCCAAGTTTCCTTGTAAGTTCCAGAAATTTTGTACACAAGTAGTTACATACCTTTTTTACAAGTTTATATTTTTCCACATAGTCTCCATTCTTTTCTACGGCTTTTCTTCACCTCGAAACAAGGGCCTTTATTCCTTGCTGATAAAAGTCCGCTGCGTTCCGCTGGAACCACCTCTTAACCTCCTCAACAACCTCATAGTCACTCTGAAACTTTCTTCCATGAATAGCATCCTTCATTGGCCCAAACAAATGGAAGTCTGAAGGTACCAGATCCGGGCTGTATGGAGGGTGGGGTAACACAGTCAAGCGCATTTTTGTGATGGCCTCTCTTGTTTGCAAACTGTTGTGTGATCTTGTGTTATCGTGCAAAAGAAGAACGTCTTCCAGTTTTCTCTCCGATCGAACTCGCTTTATAAGGTCTCTGGAGTCTCTGTAGGGTAGCAATATATGCCTCTGACTTGACTATTTGTCTTTTCTTCATAATGTCCACCAGAATCACCCTTTTCATGTCTCAGAAGATGGTGGCCATAACCTTTCCTACAGAGGTAGCCATTTTGAACTTTTTCTTGCGCGGGGAGTCTGCGTGATGCCACTCCATGGTATCGAACCAACGACTCGGAAGCAATTTCTTTTTTTGGGGGCTTTGTGATCTTCAGTCAGTTCGCGAGGAACAAACCGTAAACACACGTTTGAGTATCCCAGTGGTTGAATTATCGTATTCACACTTCCTTCACTAATTCCTAGCTCCAGTGATAGTTCCTTGTAGGTGACACGCCGATTTGATCGAATGATGCTGTTAGCACGTTGCACGGTGAGAGATGTCACAGCCGATGCCGGGCGAACGCTGCGTGGCTCATCATCGAGGCTGGCTCTCCCTCTCTCCGATGATCTCTCACGTTTAGACCAACGTCCAACTATGCTTCGATCAACAACAGCATCTCCGTAAACGTTTTGTAGACGTTTGTGAATATTTCCAACTGTTTCCTTCTCTGTGGTTAAGAATTTGATAACGGCTCTCTGTTTACGACGCACATCACTGTCAAACGCCATTTTCGAAACTGCATTAACCATAGGTTTTATACAAGGAGGTTTAATTAAAAGCGGTTTTATATAAGGAGAGGAGGTTCAAAGTGGAAAAATCCGGTTATGTAAAGCGCAGAAAGTTCAAACTTACGGCCCAAAAGATATTTAAGTCCCATGGGCCTATTATTTAGCTAAGAAAAAAGGGTGGGGCAAAATATCATATATATATATATATATCGGGTTTTTTGTTGTGCCTTGCGCAACAAAATAAAACCTGAAACATAATCTAAGGGAAAACTGAGAGACGAGTGTGTAATTAAAACCTTCTCTGGTTCTCCTTTAATGTGTACACTAAATTTGGTGAAGATTACTCTAGTCGTTTAGGCGAGTATAAACGAACAAGCATCATTATCATAATCATCATCCTCTATAGTCTAAATATACACTATATATATATACTACTATTAAATGCAGTGTAAAGAGAGTATTGGTTCGATGATAGATGAGGCGGCCGAATACACAAATTACCCAGAAAAATGAGCGAACTGCTTAAAGAACAATTTAACTCCGTTTAGCATCCCTAAGTCCGAGAAGAAAATAAAAAATCCAGATGAACTTTTTGATATTGATACAAATCGGACAAGAACAAGTTCAGTCACGAACCTATTAATAGATTTAGATTTCTTGGAAGGAGATGTAATTAATGTTCCATCACAGATGCGAGAAAATTTGGCACCAGGGCCAGTCACATGCAGTACCACGTTTCTGAAGAAATGTAGAGAGAGAGTATTGCCAAACCGCTATACTTACTATGGGGAAAATCACTCGACACAGGACAAATTCCATTCCATTAAAGAACGCGAACATTGCAATACCTAAGAATAATCTGCCGGTAGTTCTCACCGCCCACCTTATAAAGTGCTTTGAACGTATAAGTAGAGACAAAACTACTTACTAACTACAAAAAAAGACTTTATACAACCCAAATCACATGGCTTCAGGTCTGGAAGATCATGCCTATCACAGCTATTAGACCACCAGGAGAAAATATTAGAAACATTGTGTCGAGGACGAAACATAGATGTAATATACATTGACTTTGCTAAAGCCTTCAGTAATTGCGACCATGGAATTATAGCACACAAACTTAAGAATACAGGAATTACTGGAAAGCTAGGAAGGTGGATATTTGATTTTCTGACTCAAAGAAGACAAAGATAGTAAATGGATTTAAAGCTGAAGTCTCAGAAGTCATGAATTCTGTCCCACAAGGTACAGTACTAGCTCCCTTGCTGTTCATAATAATGATTGCGGACATTGATGCAGATATTAATGACACTATTGTATCATGTTTCGCAGATGAGACAAAGATATATAAGATCTGCAACGAAGGTGACATAGAAAAATAACATTGAAACATTATTTAAGTGGGCAGAGGACAGTAGTATACCCGCAAAAAGGGAGACAGAATGGATCAATTTGAAAATTTCCCCCCTCACCGTCCTAAATGGATGATTAATATATGGTTTAATTTAATAAATATTGCTATCTGGCAACTCAATATGAAAGAGAAATGTACTTTTGCGTAATTAGCTGTAGATATGATAGCTATGTGTTAAGATGTAGGTTACCACCTAATTTTTATTGCGAAAGAATCATCTATTTAATTTAAATATTTAATAATGCTACTACTTCAAGTTAAATTGCTATACTCGATGGTAGTGCCCCCCCCCTCTGCGTCGGTCTCTCTTCACATGAAGGTGAAGCTGGTTAAAATGTCTTGGCCCACTGACAACCAGGCTAATTTCCTTCAGTGTTGAGGAGGT
Organism: Bathynomus jamesi; assembly: GCA_023014485.1. NCBI lineage: Eukaryota > Metazoa > Arthropoda > Malacostraca > Isopoda > Cirolanidae > Bathynomus > Bathynomus jamesi. Next base: position 315,614 of record JAJOZX010005480.1, on the reverse strand, counting down.
CTCTTGTCAGGCCTTTAGTTTGGGGACACTACACATTCTGACTTTCCTATTGTCCTGTGTTGTTTGGAAGGTAATTGGATTTATTTTGAAGTTTTGTACCACTCGTTGATTTTTCTGCTGATCTTTGTATCGTCCGTAATATTGTCTTTGGCTGCGCTGAGAGACATTGACTGAGACGCATTGTGTGGGATGGCGGGAGGAGACCCCCAAATGTAAACACCCTCAAATCACGGCTAGCACCATGTCACGATCACGGTTAAGTGTACAGTGGTAACAATTAGTAGGTTATGTTAATTCAATTGACGACAGTGAATCACGGATAAATGCACGAATAAAATGTGTGTGTATACGCAACGTTGCGGTTCCGTGCGTAGTTCTCTCTTCACACGAAGGTCAGGCTGGTGTCCCCTCTAGGCCTGTCTTGGTCGAGGGGCGAGTGCTTTCTTGTACTCTCCACCTCACATAGCCATGTACGTCCCGTTCATCGGGGATTGTTCTGAGCCAGGCGTCTAATCATCTTTTGAAGATGTCCACAGCAACTCCCTTCATGTTCCTTAGGTCTTTGGGCTTTTGTTTAGACAGTTTTGGTCGTCTCACCACAAAACTAATTTTTTTCAGGGTTAAGGATGTTCCCTGTCTCGCCTTTAATTTGGGAACACGACGCAGTCTTCCTTTTCTACTTTCCACCGTTGTTTAGGAAGTTACAGGGTTCAGAGTAAGATTAGGGATAAGTTTCTTCATTATTTCCCGAGTGTAAATAATGGTGTTTCTCTCTCTCCTCCTTTCCAGTGAAAATATGAATAGCTTTCATAATCTTTCCCAGTAATTTAGTTCTTTGCACCCCCCCATCGATCTTGGTTGTGAAGCTTCTCTGAATCCCTTACAGCTGCCTAATGTCCTCTTTTTTATATGGGGATGTTAGAACCGAGCAGTATTCCAATTTGGGTATGATCAGGGTTTTCAGTATAGGAATCCTTATATTCCTATCCCATCGTTTAAAGACTATCAATATCTGCCCCGTTATTCTCTTTACTCTGTTTACTGCTATCTTATTTTGTGATTCAAATTTCGCATCATCATTCTTTGCAACCTCTCTCTCTCTCTCTCTCTCTCTCTCTCTCTCTCTCTCTCTCTATATATCTATATATATATATCTATATATATATGTTATATATATATATATATATATATATATATATATATATATATATATATATATATATATATATATATATATATATATATATAAGCTATTGGTGGTATGACTGATAAAACTCTTTGAAATATGCGCAATGATGAAGGGGCTAGTCTTTTCTGAAAGAATGTACAGTCACTAGGTTCCTGTCAGGTAGATGTACCCTCACAGCCTCGATTTAGAAGAGTTCCAGCTAGGCTAGAAGAGGATTGTGTTCCACCGGAAGGTAGCTATGCATCTGAAGATCATTACAGAAAGGCACATTATGAAGCTCTGTATCTCATTATAATACCCATAACTGAGAGTTTTAACGAAGTATAGTGCAAAATGTATGTCCAGTGTAAAGATTTGCTTCTCGAGGATGCAAAGGATAGACGTCCACAGCATAATTAGTGAGTGTAACTTCATTCTAGGGCTCAGACTTCCTTCCTGCAAGACTACATACTCATCTAACAACCTCTGTATGAACTTTGTGTTCACGAATCCCTTGAGCAGTTAATCCTACGTAATGTAGTTACACACGTGCAATCACTGACACCTGACCAGTAATTTCTTATCTCCTCTGTGATTACGTAAACAAAGTTAATTATAGTGATGCCTGCCTCCATTACGTGTTGTAGTGAACGCTCGTTTAGTAATATCGTGCGTATTAAATCTTATCTGAGTTCAAACACGATTCAGAGAAAGCTTAACCAATTGATGCTATTGCATGTACATAAAGAAAGGTACGATCAAATGGGCATAGTTGATGTTGAGTATGGAAATGTCCAGAGTCCTGAACATAGGTAATCCTTGTTTGGTAAATTTAACACATTGTGCTTTGTCAAGACCATAGTTCTGGTACGATCTAAGGTCACAATGACTGAAAGGGCAGTGAAGCACGCTGATATTGACATGAAATCAGCTTAAGACCTAATACTTTTTGTCTAAATATATGCAATTTTCAAACTCCTCTAAAGTGTATAATTATAGTCAGTCGTGAGATGGAATAAGCCTTCAAACTACTTTTGGATATATATATATATATATATATATTATATATATATATATATATATATATATGACACACACATGAAATATATATATATATATATATATACATGACCATAAGGAACTTTCGTTTCTGTACAAGTGAAGCTAAAGACACTCTTTCGTGCTTTCTGCAGTAATATATACGGTCAGCAACTCTGGGTGAATTATAAAAAAGGTTCTGGCAGAACCCTAAATTTGATGTACAACAGGTCTTTTAGACTCTTACATAAATTACCCCCGAGATGCTCAGCTTCGCAAATGTTTGCTACCCGCAATGTTCCGAGCTTCCCGGAGGTAACAAGACGTGCTCAACACAGTCTAATGCAAAGAATTAAAAAGTCAACCAACCCGATCATCCAAGCTATCCATGAGTCCTGCCATTTATCCTCTAAGCTATGGACTTCTTGGTACGAAAACGTCTGTCTGTAGCTCCACTTAACTTCGACAGTGCAGTATTATTTCTAATCAATTGTATATATTTCTATCCTTAGTGTATGAACTGTCATTGTATTAATAATATTTGTCATATGGACTATAGTCTGCCAATAAACCTTTTCATTTTCATTTTCATATATATTAATATAATCTTGTTTCATGTTTCATGATTATGCTAAGAAACTAGTCTGTGGGGGGGGGGGTTATGTTGCTCAACATAATACTTAAATAATATTGAAAAATCGGTTGTGATACCCATTACAATAAGGAAAGCAATAAGAGAGAACTTTATAAATTGTTTCGTAATATATACGATGCATGCAGGAAGGAGGGGCCAATCGCGAGTCTTCTGGACTACTGAAATTACACCTTTTTGAAAAGACTGTGTAGTGTGTAAGATGCATGCGTGTGTAGTAAGGAATATAGTGAAAAAGCGCGTGTTTGAGAGTGTGCTGGACTGCTCACAGGGTAGACGAGACATGTAAAAAGGCCAGGTGAGGATGACAGTGATGTGAGAAACAGGGTTCGGACACTTCCTGTCTTCTGTTGGAATGCCACATACAAACTCCTTATATATATATATATATATATATATATATATATATATATATATATATATATATATATAATGAGATCGATGTACAGTTCCCTCGAAAGATCTGTTAAATAATTTTAAATTATATGTTAAGGCTCACTTACGTCATTGCAGAATCTAAGATCGCATGATGATACTTTTACGTTTTCAATACAGTTGGAAAAGCGTATGTTGCATACTATACGTACATATATTAGGATTGAAAGTATTTTTGTGGCCATTTGTACAGAAAATAATGCTTTTTATACGAGATCTGATATCATAAAGCATTAATTATAACATTTTAAACGTTGTGTAACGGTACGCTTCAATTTGTAAAGACATGTTTGGTACAGCTAGTAACAAAAACAATAAGCATGAACATTCTGTGTGATTGATGTAAATACTGAGACTTGTCTGGCATGAAAGAAAAGTGAAAACAAATACGTTTATTATGAGAGTTATGAGGAATTGTGAACAGTCGATAAATAAGAGAAATGCTAATTAAAGTAATGTGAATGGACGCTATGACTGCAACTAGAAAGGTTCTTCATGAAAAATCTCTCAAGTTTCAGTACCTATCTCCCACTGAATCTATTTAAAAATGACAATCCACACAAACTCGACATCCCGTTTTCTTTAATTGCATCTACTGAGAAAGTTTTTTACCCGAACCTACTTATTTGGATGATATATATATATATATATATATATATATATATATATATATATATATATATATATATAAAACAATGATAATAATATAATAATAATAAGAAGAAGATTAGTAGCAACTAATAGTCATTAAAAGAAAGTTAAACTTAGCTACTAGTCTGAAAACAATTACTGAGAAATGTAGGAGGGGGGGGGGTGGGGACAATCGCGAATCTCCGAGACTACTGAAATTACACCTTTTTTGAAAAGACTGTGTAGTGTGTAAGATGCATGCGTGTGTAGTAAGGAATATAGTGAGAAGCGCGTATTTGAGAGTATGCTGGGCTGCTCACAGGGTAGACGTGACATGTAAAAAGGCCAGATGAAGAGGACAGTGATGGGAGAAACAGGGTTCAGACACTTCCTGCCTTCTGTTGGAATGGCACATACAAACTCCTTATATATATATATATATATATATATATATATACATTGTGTAGTGCTGTGGGAACGGCGTTCCCTTACTTTTTTTTGGTAGACGGAACGGCGTTCCCTCACTATTTCAAATAAATCCGAACTTACAAATCTCTAACGTCATGAAATTTTAATTCCCACCCCTAGAAGAAATATAAGAATCATTAACTGTTTCATTTCTTTTAGCTTCGACTGAGGCAATGCTAGCCTATAAAGATCTGATGAAACAGTCACCACGGCGTACCAGTTGTTAACTTTTTTTAGTTAATCATTCCAGTTGTTAGCTATTTTTATTGATCGTACTGGATGTCATATATCTAATGACACTGGAAATACTGCATCTTCAACCTTGGAATATATCCTAATATCCAGTGCATATGACCTCAAAATATCCCTGAAATTGGTCAGATTTCAAAAGATTTCCCGGGGGCTTACAGTGCCCCCGGACCCCCAGCTGTATGGGCTCGCCGCGCTCGCTATTGTCCCCCCCCCCGCATCTGAGTAATACTTTCAAAATGCGTTCCCTCACTTCTTTATTTAGCACTACACCACTGTATAATATATATATATATATATATATATATATATATATATATATATATATATATAAATTGAACTCGTGTAAATATGTATGGCGGTTATTATGAGTCAGAAGTTATAATGAGATCGATGTACAGTTCCCTCGAATGATCTGTTAAATAATTTTAAATTAAATGTTAGGGCTCACGTCATTGCGGAAACTAAGATCGCATGATGATACTTTTACGTTTTTAATACAGGTGAAAAGGCGTATGTTGCATACTATACGTACATATATTAGGATTGAAAGTATTTTTGTGGCCATTTGTACAGAAAATAATGCTTTTTATACGAGATCTGATATCATAAAGCATTAATTATAACATTTTAAACGTTGTGTAACGGTACGCTTCAATTTGTAAAGACATTTGGTACAGCTAGTGACAAAAACAATAAGCATGAACATTCTGTGTGATTGATGTAAATACTGAGACTTGTCTGGCGTGAAAGAAAAGTGAAAACAAATACGTTTATTATGAGAGTTATGAGGAATTGTGAACAGTCGATAAATAAGAGAAATGCTAATTAAAGTAATGTGAATGGACGCTATGACTGCAACTAGAAAGGTTCTTCATGAAAAATCTCTCAAGTTTCAGTACCTATCTCCCACTGAATCTATTTAAAAATGACAATCCACACAAACTCGACATCCCGTTTTCTTTAATTGCATCTACTGAGAAAGTTTTTTACTCGAACCTACTTATTTGGATGTTATATATATATATGATAATAATAATAATAATAATAATAATAATAGCAAGATTAGTATCAACTAATAGTCTTTAGAAGAAAGTTAAACAACTACTCTGAAGACAATTACTGCGAGAGAAATATGGCAAGATTGGGGGTATAGTTGCCAGATGCTTTTATTACGAAGGGAATTGAAATCAATATATTTAATTTAAATACTCTTAACACGTGTACATATATACTGTATATGTAATAATAACAATAAATCAATATTAGTAATAATATTTAAGTGGATGTTTAGAGGAGGAAAACAACTTTGGTGATTTAGTTTAAAGCATCGTTACGCAACTTGATGTTCTTTTTAACACATGTAATTTTATAACGAAATTTGATGAACGGTAAAATTATTAGTTCATATACCAGAAGATGGCATGTGAAAGTGAATGTAATGGTATATAGCGATGTAAATAACAGAAAACTACATATTTAAAAGTAAATAAACAAATATGCCTGTACTATATGTATATATTGTATTTGAAGGTCATCTCGTTTGAAAATAAGCCAGTTTCCCTTAAAAAAGAGAGAAATTAATTTATTTAAATTAAAATAATAAATATTCATTTTATTTTTCATAATACAGATCTTAAACAAAGAACTTGTATTCGGTTTAAAATATGATCACTCTGATTTTCATTTATGTATTGTTCGCAATTTGTTAACATTTGAAAATTCGATGTGCTGATGCACACTCTCGTTAGACGTATTAAAACCTTTCAGATATTCGTTTCCATTTCTACTGTCTTCTAATTTGCCTGAACAGGAAGTACTCGAATGTATGTATGTTTTTGCATGTTTGTTCTTGTTTGTCTCATGAAAGGACTTTTTCAAGAAGGAAGGCGAGGCTCAATCCTTTCTTAAATTTTTTTCGAAGGAAGGTGAAGACGAATCATTTTTAAAATTTAATTTTTTAAATTTTTTAAATTTAATTTTTAATTTTTTTTTTTTTTTTCTTTTTTTAGAACCATGAAGGACACCTCATAAAGGAGGGACCGTCATGAAGGACGGTGAAGGATCCTCATGAAGGACGGTGAGGGGGAAAATTTTCAAATTGATCCATTCTCTGTTTCCCTTTTTGCGGGTATACTACTGAGGACAACAATATGAAGTTCAACGAAAAAAAATTCCAACTTGTAAGGTATAGTAATAAGGTGCTACAGAATATAGGGTACAAAACTGCAAGCCAAACAGATAACACCAAACCTACAAGTCAGGGAGTCATCATGTCGTCGGATGCAAAATTCAGAGAACACTATAACATTAAAAATTACAACAGCTTGGAAAATAATGGGGTATATTTGGAGGAGCTTCCACAGCAGAAAAGCAAACATCATGCTCAAATTATGAAAGAGTATAGTCCTACCAATAATTGAGTGTTGCTCAATACTCATAAGCCCTTACAGAAAACGAGACAGTGTGAACATAGAAGTCATACAAAGAACTTTGACGTCTAAAATAGAGGAAACGAAATGTGAAGAATATTGGTCTCTCTACAATCCCTGAAACTCTACTCTCTGGAAAGAAGACGCGAGCGGTACACAATAATATACATGTGGGAAATACTCGAGAGTTTTGTCCCTAACCTTAGAAACTAAATAGAAACAAACTGGAATGAGAGAAGAGGCAGAGTTTGTACTGTCCCAGCCGCGGTGGGTCAGGGGGCCATGAAAACGAGGATGGAAAATACCCTCAGAATAAGGGTCCCAAAGCTTTTTAATGTCCTGCCAAAAGAAGTGAGGAACCTCCAGCACACCGACCTGAATAATTTCAAGAACCAGCTGGACAGGTTCTTGTGTGAAGTTTCTGACCAGCCATGCGTGGCTGGCTACGAATGCAGGAGGAGATCGGAAAGCAATTCCCTCCTTCCCCAAATCCCGCAAATGAGGTGGGATGTTGCAGAGGAGTCGACCGCAAGTCCATCCTGAACCGTAGTTCAAACCCTAATATATATATATACACACACAGGGTGATTAAAAAATCAGGTTACATAGGGATATACTGTATTATGTAATGATACAGGGGAATAGTCACATCACATGTTCGATATGGCCACCGTTAACGGCAATGCACTTGTGCAGCCAGCTAGGAATATCACATCAATGCGCTCCTCCTTCGATAACATCTCATAACTCATTTACCTGCAAAGAAACAGAAAAGCGCTATGTAACCTGACTTTTGAATCACCCTGTATAATTAAAATAAAACTATGAATTTAAAACAAAATTTAAATATTGACGAATATCACAACAAAAATGAAAGGTTACGATAGACACAAAATTATAAAGTTAATACAATTGAAATATAAAATATTATAAAAGAAACCATAAAAGCAAGCTTACCTTTAAGATAAGAGTAAATGTAAATAAGTAAAACGTTATAAAATAATTTATTGGAACATTATGGAAAAGTTTAAAATTTAAAATATTAAAATCTATAAAACCTTAAAAGGAGCAAGTCGGGTACGAGTTACTGAATCACAGACACACCAGAGAATGAGAATTAAGAAATGTTGAAAGAATTTGATGAAGGGCACTAACTTGGTTGGTTGGTTGGTTGGTAGGCAGGTAAAGGAAATTTTATTGAAGAATATTGAGTTTATGGAATGGGGTATGATGATTTATAGCCGGTTCATGTTTTAAAATGAGTATTATTTCTAAGTGGGGTAGGTCGTGTTTATTGGCTTTAGCAATTATTGAAAAGTTGTTAGATTTAATTGGGTGGTCTAACTGAGGGGAGTGGGAACGTGCTGTATATGTGATTAAGAGGGATTTGTAAGTCTATTATTAGTGCGGATATATATATATATATTATATATATATATATATATATATATATATATGAACATTATTTCACGAAAGTAACACGTGAAAAATATTTATGATGAATAAAACCACGAAGGAAAGGAAACACAAAATGGTGCTCAAGTGCTTTCGTCTAATGACATCCTCAGGAACACTGAAGTACATAAAAAGGTTACAGCCTATATATAGGTTACAGAAAGAAAAAAAAAAAATAAAATATATATATATATATATATATATATATATATATATATGCAATAAACGGAGAAGTAAAATAAAAATTAAAAATTAAAGGATTTATCAGAGAGGCATACAGATTTGTAAGGAAAAAATATCGATTTTTAGCACAAGATCAAATGAATTATAAAAATACAAATTTATACTGGAAATCTGCCCGGGTTTTAACACTGCCCTTTATGGTTAAGTTTCGATGTCTATAAAAATAAAATGAAAATTAAAAGTTAATAAAGTAGCATACAAGTTTACCAAAGATTTAGCGTTCTACCCTTCTTATCTAAATCTGTTTTGAAGGAATTCAAAACAACAGGATCGAGTTGAAAAAGACCTTTGCTTATGTTGAAGTTATTTGAAAGTTGGATAATGGCAGACTCAAGAATATTTCTATTAACAATGTTGCTAGAGTGGAATAAAACTGAAGCATTATTCCAATCAATACAGTGGGATAACTCTGACAAATGGACAAAAAGGGCACTGGACAACTGTCCTGTTCTTTTTCAACTCGATCCTGTTGTTTTGAATTCCTTCAAAACAGATTTAGATAAGAAGGGTAGAACGCTAAATCTTTGGTAAACTTGTATGCTACTTTATTAACTTTTAATTTTCATTTTATTTTTATAGACATCGAAACTTAACCATAAAAGGCAGAGTGTTAAAACCCGGGCAGATTTCCAGTATAAATTTGTATTTTTATAACTCATTTGATCTTGTGCTAAAAATCGATATTTTTTCCTTACAAATCTGTATGCCTCTCTGATAAATCCTTTAATTTTTAATTTTTATTTTTACTTCTCCGTTTATTGCATATATATATATATATATATATATATATATATATATATATATATGTATATGTATATTTTTTTTTTTCTTTCTGTAACCTATATATAGGCTGTAACCTTTTTATGTACTTCAGTGTTCCTGAGGATGTCATTAAACGAAAGCGCTTGAGCACCATTTTGTGTTTCCTTTCCTTCGTGGTTTTATTCATATATATATATATATATATATATATATATAAGGTAAAAGGGGAAATACACAACAAAGATGTACTAATCGGTTTAATTCTTTGCCACAGAAGATGAATCCAAGTACTCTTCGAAACGTTTCGTTTTAAGAAATAAATTTGCGAAACTGCTTTTATTATCTGGTATATATGTAATACGAATACAAATATATATAATATATATATATAATGTTTCAGACCAGTAAAGACCCTAGAATCCACTCATGGCTAGTCTGCCCAACCGTGTTTGTAATTGTGTACTGCGCATGTCCTCCGTGGTGGCGGAAGAATCCTACAATTTTATGTGGGGTTCCGAACCACAATGACAGAAGTGAAACAAAACGTAATTCATTATATAAACACCACAAAGTGCCAAGCCGTGCTTGAAGTCAACGTTTCTTCTGCAAAAACAAAACTAGAATTGAGAAATTATAAAGTATAAATAATAATAATAATAATAATAATAATAATAATAATTAATTAGCGATATTGCGTACGGAAACCAACTTTAAAATTGAGACACTTTCCCAATTAACTCTCAGAAATTTAATTTAATTTCAATATAACACATTTCTCTTCATCAAATATTCAGGTATATGAAACTCAAATAAGAAATAATTTTTTTTTTGGCTTAGGATTAGTGCCGTGAAGGGAAAAATGGCAGTGTGAAGTCTGCACCTAAATTAAAAGGAAATTTTAGATAGGCATCTGTCAGCATCTGAGATAAAATACATTTCAACACATGTTTCGGAATCCTCGGAGAGAATCACTCATCTTTATTTCAGGCAGTGTGAGACTACACACACACACACACACACACACACACACACACACACTTCATCCTTGTACATACAGAGAAGTCTGTGTAGATTTTAACTTTTGTGGATATTGTAATTATGGGGCAAGGTTTATGTTATGAAAGCAACAAATATTGGGGTATATAGATTTATAGGTAGTGTGACTTATAATTTCACCCATTTAGAATCTGTAAATATTGCTTATTATAAGTAGATTAGATTGAAACAGGTGTCATGAGAGCATGATTTTCTTTTACCACGAAAAAGGTTTCTTACATTATTCCTTTGAGAATCTCGTATAAAATGTCCAGATGAATCGCAGACAACTCCCCCTCTCCCCCACCCCTTCCTACGAAGGAAAAGTAATCTGGTAAGAAAAAGTAAACTAAGACGAAAGAGAACCTCTTGTCAACATTAAATGATGACAAATGGCAATCCGTGAACAAAAACGCAGAGCGAGTAAGTCATCGAGATGAGAAAAGAATTATATTTGAGGACCGATGGTTAAACCGAAGTACTTTTACAGAACATAGATTCTGCACTCCGCTGAGTCCAGAGCGTCACTTGGTAATTGTGGGTTAAGAATTTCTGTAGAGAACGGCTTAAATTTAGTTTTCTAAATTAAATGATAGTTTATTAAAGGAAACCCGATAAAAAATTCGAAATTAAGTCATTCTTGAAGGAAAACAAATTTAAAACTATATCTAAAACTACAGCATTGTTGGCCTATTGTAAAATATGGGAAATTATTACTGTATGCGCTTAAGTTATTAACATAAAATGTTAAACAGCAATGAACAAACTAATAATCCTTAAATAAAACCCGTCAAAATGAATAAACAGACGCAATCTAAAAATGAATCCATCTCGCTTCATAAACTGAAAGATTTTTTCCCTCTTTCCGACAGTCACCTCCATCTTTCCCAGCCTTTCGGATACTGGGCTCTTGTCTGGTGAATGGATTTGAGACGTCCCCGAATACCAGTTGCACCCGTGGCATTTCTTATAACGAGTACAGTCGCGCAGGGGGAACTACTGATGGTCGCTTTCCGCCAGTATTTCATGGGTGTCAAGTCTGATGTTTCCGAAATGGAATCTGTCTTCTTTTTTTCTTTTCTCTATCAAGGTTCGGATCCTGTTTTTGCTGATAGTTCCAAGTCCAATGCTGGCGCTTTCCCTGATTTTACTTGTAAGTCTGCCCACTGCTGCATCTGTTTTTACTGCGGAGCTTTTACGATTTTATTGGCTATTCTTATTTTGACTCTTCCGTAATCTTTTAATTCTTTTTTGCATCTTTAGTAACTCCAAAACTCACTCCAAGTTTTGGAGCCGTTTATGCTCTTAATCCTGTATTTAAAGTGGCTATTTTTTAATTGGTTATCGCGGGCGCAGGGTCGGCTTTTGTCGAGTTCCGACGTGCTTAAGGCTCGGGAAAACGAGGATGTGCATCAGATCCCAAAGTCTGCCGCATTCCGCTTCCTTACAGTTGAATGCTTCGTTCCTTGTAGGAACTTTCTCCCAGGGATCCAAAATTTGATTCACATCATCTGGGAACGTCGTCAGGATCCCAGTGTTAACCTCAATAAGCTGTGAGACGTTATGGCCGCACTTTGTCCCTGGATTTACCCCGCTATGTTCCGACGGCGTATGACAACCTTTACTATACCTACCTAACTTACGCGCATTTGATGGAGCATGGGTTTTGTCCCCACTGTTCTCATGGCTGTGTGTTACTTGCTGGTCTACTCGTCAAATTTTGGAAACCTGCGTCAGCGTTGTCTCGTTGAGCACCGTCACCGTACGGAGGGTAGTACTTACTCCCTCTCTTCGGTGCTCGGTAGTGGCGTTTTCTATCCTAGAAATAGGGATTTTTAAGTTTGTTAATAGGACTTCTCTTCTTCCTTCTTTTGTAATTATTTCAATCCTCAGTTTTTAAGTTGTTCCATTTTCAATTCAATGATTGATCACTTCCGTTCCATTCATGTTCAATTTCTTCATTCGCATTCTCACCTCACGGTTTTATGTTATTTGGTTTTTAGCCTCAATTAATTATGGTCTATTAAGCGTCCATTACCTTCATGTTATGACGTCAAAGAGACTCATTCCAACATCCACTTACTCCATCGACGGAGATGGGTCAATTAATTGAGAATTCACCTACAGGAAAATCCAGTTTTAAAAACACTCCGTATTGCAGTAAAGTAAAAGCTGGAATAATTAATATTAGTAAAAGCCAAACATTTAAGCATAATAATGATTGTTACAATTTTTGTTTAAACTACAGGGTGTTTATAAAGTCCCTACCTATTTCAGTGAAAACGTAGCAAAAAGGGTAAAATTCAATAACAATATAATAGAAGGCATACATTTAATGAATACTTAAGCATATGAATCTACATGAGCACCATCAGTATCTCTAGAGAGTTCGAATCTGTCAGCAGCATTGCGGAACACATTTTGAAGCATGACAGGGGTTATTTTTGTAACATAAATCTTGCAGATCTGTAATCCTCGTTTGATGGACGTTTGATTTGTTAAAGCCCCATGCAAAGAAATCCAAGGGCGTTAGGTCAGGAGATCGAGCCGCCCAGGGTCTGTTGCCTCCACGTCCGATCCACCGATTTAGAAATAGTTCATTTAGGTACTCCCGAACAATGTTTGCGTAATGACAAGGTGCCCCATCTTGTGAAAGACGACGGTGTTTAAAATGCCATCTGAATGAAGCTGGGACATTTACGTGCTCGTATCGTAACAGTCGTTACAAAAATAACCCCTATCATGCTCCAAAATGTGTTCCACAATGCTGCTGACAGATTCGAACTCTGTAGAGATACTGATGGTGCTCATGTAGATTCATATGCTTAAGTATTCATTAAATGTATGACTTCTATTATACTGTTATTGAATTTTACCCTTTTTGCTACGTTTTCACTGAAATAGAGACTTTGTAAACACCTTGTATATTACGAAGGGCTGATCAACTTAAGCACTCTACAGAGTGTCCCATAATTTCCTTTACCCTCACTCTATTCTACAGGGTGTCCCGTAAGTCTGGACCCATAGGGAAAAATAATAAAATTACAAAATAGTCCAAAAATTTATTACATAATCTGTTCAAAGTGTCCGCCGTTGTGTCGCACACATAGTTGAAGACGCAATCTCGACTGCGACAGCACTTTCTGAATCACAGTCGCAGAAATTTCTTGACACGCCTCCACAATGCGTGCTTTAAGGTGGAAAATGTTCTGAAGTTTGACCTCGTACACTTTGGCTTTCAAGTGGCCCCACAAATAAAACTCCAGCGGAGTAAGATCATATAAAAAAAATAATAAAAATAATAATAAAAAAATATATATATATTTAAATAAATTTTTGGACTATTTTGTAATTTTATTATTTTTCCCTATGGGTCCAGACTTACGGACACCCTGTAGTAGGTAAAGGTTCAGGGCTAAAAGGGACATACGGAACACCCTATGCAAAAGATTTTAATAATCTTGGCTTAAAGTAGAAGTTAGAAAAATAGGGCGGTTAATGGGAGGGAGAGGTTAAGTCTCTCAGACTTGAAGATTAGGTAGAGTAACTGTAACTTTCAAGCGAATGAGAGCATGCATACATATTGCGGTTTACAAGGAAAGATTAAACATTTCAAAATTGTTATACTAATGTTGTGTACACACACACACACATATTAGTGTAAGGTGTAAGTTATGAAATTTTCCTGAGACTGTACACACACATATATATTATATATATATATATATATATATATATATATATATATAATATATATATAATATATATATATAACACATATAAAATACACTAAGCATGGCTCAGGTGCAACATTTATGCATTTTGTCTAATGTTATTTATTGTAAATACTAAAACTAGATATTATTATTGATATTATTATTATTATATAAAACTAAAATAATTGAATATTTGAAATACAAGAAAAGCAACCAAACTATAACTTAAAAAAGAGAATTCACAATCAGCATCAAGTCAAAAATCACAATGAAAAAAATATATGTATATGGAAGCGTTTTCTTTCGGATTTTATAAATGGAAATATAAACTTAATGGATTGAAGAGGACACTTCGGAAATGGAACAGCTGTGGTCGGGAACACAAAACACGACATTTATGTCAAAATTTTAAAGTTCTCATGAAAATATGTGGAAAAAAAAATATACATGATATGTACAATATATATATATATATCATCTCCGGGTATAAAAATGATGGAGCTATTGAAGAATAGGGACCCCAGCCTTCTTTAGTTAGGCTTATAAGGCTAACTAACGAAAATATCACGACCTAACCTAACCAATCGTTAGGTTAACCGTACGCCCTTGACGATTGGTTAGGTTAGGTCATGATATTTTCGTTAGTTAGCCTTATAAAGCTAACTAAGAAGGCTGGGGTCCCTATTCTTCAATAGCTCCAAAATGATGGCAAAGAATAAGCAATGAGAATTAAAATTACATTCTTTTTGGCCTTGAAGATGGAATATGTCATTCCGAAACGTTGGTGAAAATTAAAGAACGAAAAGTATTTGTGATTTGTCTGGTGTTACTCTTTATTTTAAATTTAATCTGTTTTTCCCCCTTAACCAAATAATAGATGATTATATATATATATATATATATATATATATATATATATATATATATATATATATATATATATATATATATATATATATATATATATATATTTGTGTGTGTGTGTGTGTATGTATGTATGTATGCATGAATAATGGCATTATTGTAGCCTAAACTAGCAATACAAGCCTGTTGATCCACAGCTGTGTGTCTGCTTGTTGTTTTCTACACTTTGACTGACATTTATTGCCATTTTATCGTATTGGCCACATTTTTATTTATGTGCAAACACCTGCTCTTCACACCCTTTCCTATAGTGATTCATTTAAACATCAAACGTATAATTTATCAGTCTTTTATATCTTTTTCAAAATAATTTTTTTTCCTATAATAATAACAATAATAATAATAATAATAATAATAACGCTTTAACAGTCCGTACAAAGTAGACTAAATAAAGATTCTTACATTAGCAATGAGCTGCTTACCTTTTAATATAAGCTGATTACTTTTTACTTATTGTTTCCCGCTTTTAAGAAGTCCTTTTTCTTCTTCCATCATTGGCTAATAAATCCTGATCGTGTTTCTGAAGATTTCTTTCGTAAAGCCTTTCTCAATCTCGGCTTTCTGTGAATGAAAAACCCATTTAATTCTTGCGTTCTTTCTTTCATAATAATTCCTTCGCCTAATTCCGGGATATTTATTTCCTTGATTTTTTTTTTTTCCTATTCTCGACGTTTTTTCTCACTCGTCTGAATTTTCCACGAAATCAAGACGCTGCTGGAATTGGACGCATATTCTTAAAATGAAATCTCACTGTGGAATAAATAATATAAATTTATAACGGAATAACGAGTTTTAAAATCGAAGTTTCTGCGTATATACTCGTAAATCCGTGCGTAAATTTATTTATTTATTTTTTTTTTTGCTTTATTCAAAGAAATGATGGCATTTTGAAGACTTTCACGGATTACGATCGCTACAATCGGAAGTCGAAGAAAGACTGTTTCATTATTTTTACTTCGTAATTGCGAAATTTAGCCTTTGTACTTAGTCAGGGTCATATGATAAAGCTTAACGTGGAATCGGAATTACGAGTCGCTACATCATCTGGACTCAGAGGTCGGTCACCCATCAAACTACTATCCAGACCCGATGTCGCTTAATTTCGCTGTTGTACGAAAAACGACACGATGTAGCCACGATGTATCCTTAGCTATAAATCCTTAGCTATAAATCCATCGGCCCGGGATCGAGATCCGGTGACGGCAGGTGACGCACAGCAAAACCCAGCTGTTCATCCTTCCACACAATAATAAAACAAAATTGGTTGATAGATAAATGGTTACCTTGGGTAGTCTAGTGGTTAAGACGTTGGGCTGCTGGTGAGGCGTGGTTCGGATTCCACGTTAAACTGCAGGTCTAATAGTCTAGGATCTGGCCCAGAGTTCGTATAAATTTCTGGGTGCAGAGGTTTTGACGACTGATCTAGACTAATTTTGGGGCGCAGAATCCGAATTTTTCTATGCCATCGCACCAAATTGGTGCGAAAGTGGTCAAAATGGCAAAAAATTGGCAAAAATGGCAAAATTTTATAAGTTTTTCGTATTTTTGTCATATTCTTGATTTGAAAAAATTTTTAAGAGCAATTTTTTGTTTGAGAATCTGTTTTTGTAACATACTGCTGCCTGAACCAAGAAAACTGACAAAAATGTCAAAAAATAACAGCAAAAATAGTAAAAAATTAAGTAAATATTGTCAAAAAATCGCAAAAATTAAATTTTTGGCTATTTTGGTGCATAAACTAGCTCTAACCAATCATATCGAACTAAATAGTCAAGAAATTAGATATTAATAGCTCTGCAAGAATTTATTAAAACAAAGTATGCACAAATGTCTAAATTTCGGGTATAAATCGATAAAAATGGTTGTAAAATACTTGAAAAAATAGCCAAAATATAAAAAAATAGTACTAATTTTGTTATTCTTAGGCTTGCTTGTTGGTATCATTTTACCAATAGATTGTATCCAATCATCAGAGATTTAATCTACTCAATGCGGGAGGGTGATTGGTCACTATTTCTTTCTTCCATACAGAGATCAATCCCACTTTTCTTCGCCTACAATAGAACCAACTACGCCAGATGGGCACCAACCTTCTTTGAGGATTGTTTAAACCTTGAGGTACATTTTCCTGATCTCCACAAATCATTCCTTAGTGGTGGTTTTGTAGTGAGGAGAACGACACGACAATGTAGTGGAGTTCCAATGGACCAGGCACTTCAGCAACATTATAATAAGCCTGCAAAAGTGTCCGGAGGATTAATTGGCTTTACTCGGAGAAAGGAAGCAGTGGCACTGTGGAATATTATTAAACATGAGAAGGACTTATATTCTTCACAAATGAGAGGTTTTGGCCAGTTTGAAAATCGTGACGAGTATGATATTCATCATGAATACTCCAAGAGCCATGCCTTATCGAGCTTCAGTAATGTTCAAGCTATTCAACAATACATTTACAAAGTTGGAAACACATTGAGCAAAACATTAGATGGCAAACCATTCAGAAACATTGCTACCGGTGAAGAGGATAAAGAGTCTTATACATATCACATTACTTGCCTGGATAGAGATGTTGCTTACAAGAATTTCAAAACCGAACGGCTTGAGAAAAAACAGAAACTTTGTTTGCAGCAATTAAGAAGCAAAAACCCGCAACAGCGAGGAACACTTCCAGAAAACGAAAGGAATATGACATAAAAAAAGAAACCATTGCAGCACTGAACTACATTGCATTTGCTCAGCTCAGGGAATTTCCATTGAATCAATTACTTTTCCATGAAATTACACCTCTTCCATTTTTTCTTGTAGACAGTGATGGTTTTTGAAGAAATCTAAGAAATCGGAATTGGGATCGGAACTTGAAAAGAAACTGGGTGAAGACCTCCCATTGTTGTTAGAAGGGAATGATGCAATGATCATAGATTTTATGGCTCAAGTAAGGAAATTCCCGGTGAAAAAAGCAATGTTGAAAACATTTGGTGAATTTGCACAATCACTTTTAAATATGTTTTTGAGTATGGGATCCAAGTCAACCACAATTCATATCTTATTTGAAAATTACAAGGCTTCAAGCATCAAGACTGGAGAACGGATGAGATGATCAATTGCGCATTCGAAAATACAAATTTCCATAACATCACCTGAGCAGAGGCTTCCAATTGACTTCAACAAGTATTGGAGTTCCACAGATAAGAAGGCAAACTTCCAAAATTTTTTTTGTCGGCTTTTCATGGAAAACTACCATGGAGATAAAGTAATTGTACTGGGAGGTGGTACTCTTGAAAAGCCTGAAGTTTGTGTCCAATTCCAAAATGGGAAGGTCTGCGAAATTCCTGAGCTTTGTTCTTCACAAGAAGAAGCAGATGACAAAGTGATGTTACATGTAAACTATGTGGTGGATAAAGCAATGCCTGGTGGTGGAGCTACAGTTTCAGTAGCTACCAGTGATACCGATATCTTTGTGTGCCTCATCTACCATTTAACAAAATGGATTGAGCATGGCCTGAAGGAATTATGGCTTGTTAAAGGCTCTGGAACAAGTCGCAAAATCATTCCTGTGCATGGCTTGCATCAAAAGCTTGAAAACGATTTGATCCAAGTTTTACCTGCCTTGCATGCTTTAACTGGCTGTGACAGTGTCAGTAAAGTAGGCACAAAATCTAGTGCAGTGAAGCAGTCAAACTACTTTGATGAAATTAAGGACTTTGGCAAGGAACCACTTACAGAGGAAATAATCGAAGGTGCCGAAAACTTTCTGGTTCATTGCATCAAACCCAAGTCAAAATCCATATCATTTGATCAACTAAGATCTGAGCAATACTACAAAACTGGAGACAAAATCGATTTTACTCAGCTTCCTTGCTCTTCAAAAAGTATTAGACTGCATATTAAACGAGCATATCTTCAGTGCAAACTTTGGCTTGACTCTCCATATGGCTCCATATCTGAAAATTTAAATCCACTTGACTATGGTTACGTAAAGTCTGATGAGGGACTTTTGGAACCTCAACTAACCGATTACCCAGATAAACCTCAGGATTTGATTGAGCCTTGCAGCTGCAAAACCTGTACCAAGAGGTCAAAATGCCCTTGCACTGCGTCATCCATACCATGCTGCTCATTCTGCAAGTGCAATCAAAGAACATGCCAAAATCCTAACGCCTGAATTTCAGCAGGTAACTGAATAAAATTACAGATGAACAAATCTGTACATTGTACTTCTGTTTCATTTTCATGGTGTCGGAAGATGATACCACAAAAGCCATAGTGCTTTTATTTGCAAATAATGTTTCAACAAAAGTTTCAAATAAACAAAAAAAAGAACGGAAAATAAAAACAATGGGGCCTCATCATTAAATGAGGTCGTTCCCACTAAGTTAGCTACAGTATAACTTAGCCCATTGCCGTGGTGCTGCACTGGGAAGATGCACCTGAGTAACGGTAACACTCTTTCTCAATCACATAAGCGGCCTTGACAGTTTTTGTCATTTTTGCCAAACTCTTTGCCACTTTTGCAAGATCTTCAGTCAACTTCATCATCAGAAATAATACATGATCTTATCTCACAGTCTTTTACAACATGCAAACCTAAGAGTTTTATAAAATTAGCACTATTTTTTATATTTTGTCTATTTTTTGCAAATATTCTACAACCATTGTTAATCATTGTAACCCAAAATTTAGACATTTGTACATGTTTTTGTGTTAGGAAATTTTAGTAGAGCTATTAATATCTAATTTCTTGACTATTTAGTTTGATAAGATTGGTTAGAGCTAGTTTATGCACCAAAATAGCCAAAAATGTAATTTTTGCGATTTTTTGACAACATTTACTTAATTTTTTACTATTTTTACTATTATTTTTTTACATTTTTGTCAGTTTTCTTGGTTCAGGTAGCAGTATGTTACAAACACAGATTCTCAAACAAAAAATTGCCCTTACAAAAATTTTCAACTCAAGAATATGACAAAAATATGAAAAACTGATAAAATTTTGCCATTTTTGCCAATTTTTTGCCATTTTGACCACTTTCGCATCAATTTGGTGCGATGGCATAGAAAAATTCGGATTCTACGCCCCAAAATTAGTCTAGATCAGTCGTCAAAACCTCTGCACCCAGAAATTTATACGAACTTTAGGCCAGATCCTGTACTATAAGGTAGAGAGAGTGACAAACTTGACCTTCGTCAGAATGAGCAAGTTGGGCGAAAACAAAATCAAGTTTATATATATATATATAATAAGCAAACAACCACAGAGAAAAAGGAAAAAGAAACACGAAATCCGAGCGCTTTCGTGATATATTCACATCTTCAAGGATGTGAATATATGAAGATGTGAATATATTGAAGATGTGAATATATCACGAAAGCGCTCGGGTTTCAGGTTTCTTTTTCCTTTTTCCCTGTGGTTGTTTGCTTATTAATAAGATCACGTGTTATTCTGTGATTTTACTGCATATATATATATATATATATACACTGTATGTGTGTGTGCGTGCGTGCGTAGGCAACTGGGAATAAGTGAGATGGAAGGTGTGATAATTCACAGATGAAGTGTGGTAATATTTTTGTGAAGTATGTAACACTTTTGGTACTTCGAAACATTAAAAAATGTATATGAAAAATCTAGAAACATTTTTATTTAAAAAAAACAAAGATATGTTCGTCCTGATTAGGGTAGGTTAGGCTAGGCTAGTCTAGATTAGCGAGTACTCCACAGAAACTGCCCTTTGGTCCCTCAGATGCACCCGAAACATTTATCACACCCTTCTCTGTTCGATAGCATTAAGTTTGTTAGGTTAGGTTACTTATATGTATGGCTTTAAAAATATCGGTACCTCGCTTATGCGGAGGTGCTCACAGGTGTGTGTGTGCGTGTGCGCGCGTGCGCGGGATTATACGTGAAAGTAAACAGTAAATCCAAGCTAAAGCAGAAGAACCGAACGAGCCAGATGCCCGCAAAATGAAATCCAAAATTCATTAAAAGAAGCTTTTCCTGACCGCATTCTGCAAAGATAGATTAAAGTTGTAATTAAGCTCTTAATTTGCCTTAATTGCAAAAGAAGACTTTCTATTTTATTGCTTTTCTCCACTTAACATTTATCTAATTAAAAGGTCACAAACCATTAATTATTTACACAAATTACTACCATCATGTTTTATGTAACAGACGATAATATATACCCGCCAAGGTAGCCTGTTGGTAAGACACTGGGCTTCATATATATATATATATGAAAATTATTTCACGAAAGTAACACGTGAAAAATATTTATGATGAATAAAACCACGAAGGAAAGGAAACACAGAATGGTGCTCAAGCGCTTTCGTCTAATGACATCCTCAGGAACACTCAGTGTTCCTGAGGATGTCATTAGACGAAAGCGCTTGAGCACCATTCTGTGTTTCCTTTCCTTCGTGGTTTTATTCATTAATATATATATATATATATATATATATATATATATATATGATCTCCGGAGGCCTTTTCCTCACGAGTGTAACCCACTTTCATATTAGCCATTACCAGTGGTGTATTGCTGTGGGAACGCGTGGGAACGGCGTTCCCTTACTTTTTTTGGTAGACGGAACGGCGTTCCCTCACTATTTCAAATAAATCCGAACTTACAAATCTCTAACGTCATGAAATTTTAATTCCCACCCCTAGAAGAAATATGAGAAAGAATCATTAACTGCTTCATTTCTTTTAGCTTCGACTGAGGCAATGCTAGCCTATAAAGATCTGATGAAAGTCACCACGGCGTACCAGTTGTTAACTTTTTTTTAGTTAATCATTCCAGTTGTTAGCTATTTTTATTGATCGTACTGGATGTCGTATATCTAATGACACTGGAAATACTGCATCTTCAACCTTGGAATATATCCTAATATCCAGTGCATATGACCTCAAAATATCCCTGAAATTGGTCAGATTTCAAAAGATTTCCCGGGGGGCCTACAGTGCCCCCGGACCCCCAGCTGTATGGGCTCGCCGCGCTCGCCATTGCCCCCCCCCCGCATCTGAGTGACACTTTCAAAATGCGTTCCCTCACTTCTTTATTTAGCACTACACCACTGGCCATTACATGTTATTGTACCTGCAACAAACTCACAAAAGTTTCCGTGTGGGTTTGCATCATTCATTCATTTCACGTGTTTAATTGTACAGATTAAGTAAAAGGTTCGCTTGTGGAAGCATAATATTTGTAAAAAGCATACAAAATTACTAATTGGTAAGTTTTCTTTGGATATTTCATTCTTTTTAGTAATAAAGTTTCGAGAACAGAATCCACTAATTACTAATTTATTATGCTTTTCAGAAATTTCAGATTTTTAGGCGAACTTTTAACGTTAAGCGTTAAACGCTTTGAAACCTGTTTTTGTTAGGGAAAAAATATAAATGCTAAGAGCAGTTTGTCTATAATGATTCCGCTTCACAGCAATAATAATGAATGTTAAAGACTTTATCTCGTTTTGTGATAAAAGTAATAAGTTTGTCAATATAGAAATGTTGAAAACAAGAGAAATGATAGAAATATGGAGATGGATATATATATATATATATATATATATATATATATATATATATAATATATATATATATATAGTCATGCGGTTTGCTTCTACAAAGCTTCAATTTAATATTTAGGAGAAATCCAATGACAAGGAGGAATGTAAATGCCATGAAAAGTCTTCTTTAATGCGCAACGTTTCGAGCAATACGTTCATCATCAGGCTAGATAATAACAATATGAAATTAGAATCAATAAATAAATGTGAACAAGACAAAATAATTTCCATAAAACCTATTCAGTAAAAGCAAATTTTAAAAAGACTAAAAGAAGAGGGTTAAATTCAAAGTTATAAAAATTTACATATAAAATTAACCAGAAATTTAAAAAGCTATTTTTAAATTACATATAGTAAATTTGAAATTAGTACACTGGAATAATTAACACTAATACAATGGAATAATTAACACTACGAACCTTTCAATGCTGGTTCCGAGGCACGAGTAATTTAAAACAAAACAAAACAGGAAACAAGCTATGGGTTGGGCGGTTGGAGTTATAAGTTAGGGGAGGGGGGATTATAAAAAATTGGGGGGGGAGGGGAGGGGGAGGGGGTTTATAAAAATTTAGAGGGACAGCTGAGGAATCCACGTTTAGAGAAGGGGTCAATGTTTTAATATAAAGAGATTCCAAAATTCTAAGTGAGTTAGGACAAGAATTACAACCGAGAATTTTAAAATGATCTAAAGTGACATCAGTTTTACATTTTATACTGTGATCCCGAATACTGGAGGCTTCCTTTTTATTTAAAATTTTACCTGTTCGGCAACTTATTCCCATATGCGAATAAAATCTAGTCCTGAGGGAGCGCACGGTGCTGCCAATGTAAGTACCAAGGAGACACCTTGGGCAGGTAAATAAATATACAACACCGCTACGCAACGAATCAGGAGTTCGATCCTTCGCTGAGAAAAAGCTACCTAAAGACATTTTGTTAATAAATATAATGCGAAAATCAGTATGATAAAAAAATTTTCTTAACAACTTTGTAAATTTAAGTTTAAATTCTTTATTCATGGGACCCATTTCAGGTACCAGGAAATATTTTATATCTTTAGGCACTGAAATACAGGAAAGTTGAGGGCTATAAACATTATTTAAGAAAGATCTTATTAGTTTATCTACATATTTAACAGGAAAACTATTATTGGTAAAATATGATCTTAAATTATTAAATTCATCGTTTAGTAAGGTAAAACTAGAGGTCAAATTATATCCTCTGAACAAGAGAGTTTTAATACACGACATCTTATAGTTAAAATCAGTAAAACTAAAGAAATTCATGCCCAAACCAGTAAAAGTGGGTTTCCTGTAAACTGATGTAGTAATAGAATCACCTTTCGAAAAAAGGTGATTCTATTACTACATCAGTTTACAGGAAACCCACTTTTACTGGTTTGGGCATGAATTTCTTTAGTTTTACTGATTTTAACTATAAGATGTCGTGTATTAAAACTCTCTTGTTCAGAGGATATAATTTGACCTCTAGTTTTACCTTACTAAACGATGAATTTAATAATTTAAGATCATATTTTACCAATAATAGTTTTCCTGTTCAATATGTAGATAAACTAATAAGATCTTTCTTAAATAATGTTTATAGTCCTCAACTTTCCTGTATTTCAGTGCCTAAAGATATAAAATATTTCCTGGTACCTGAAATGGGTCCCATGAATAAAGAATTTAAACTTAAATTTACAAAGTTGTTAAGAAAATTTTTTTATCATACTGATTTTCGCATTATATTTATTAACAAAATGTCTTTAGGTAGCTTTTTCTCAGCGAAGGATCGAACTCCTGATTCGTTGCGTAGCGGTGTTGTATATTTATTTACCTGCCCAAGGTGTCTCCTTGGTACTTACATTGGCAGCACCGTGCGCTCCCTCAGGACTAGATTTTATTCGCATATGGGAATAAGTTGCCGAACAGGTAAAATTTTAAATAAAAAGGAAGCCTCCAGTATTCGGGATCACAGTATAAAATGTAAAACTGATGTCACTTTAGATCATTTTAAAATTCTCGGTTGTAATTCTTGTCCTAACTCACTTAGAATTTTGGAATCTCTTTATATTAAAACATTGACCCCTTCTCTAAACGTGGATTCCTCAGCTGTCCCTCTAAATTTTTTATAAACCCCCCTCCCCAACTCCCCTCCCCCCTCCCCAATTTTTTATAATCCCCCCTCCCCTAACTTATAACTCCAACCGCCCAACCCATAGCTTGTTTCCTGTTTTGTTTTGTTTTAATTACTCGTGCCTCGGAACCAGCATTGAAAGGTTCGTAGTGTTAATTATTCCATTGTATTAGTGTTAATTATTCCAGTGTACTAATTTCAAATTTACTATATGTAATTTAAAATAGCTTTTTAAATTTCTGGTTAATTTTATATGTAAATTTTTATAACTTTGAATTTAACCCTCTTCTTTTAGTCTTTTTAAAATTTGCTTTTACTGAATAGGTTTTATGGAAATTATTTTGTCTTGTTCACATTTATTTATTGATTCTAATTTCATATTGTTATTATCTAGCCTGATGATGAGCGTATTGCTCGAAACGTTGCGCATTAAAGAAGACTTTTCATGGCATTTACATTCCTCCTTGTCATTGGATTTCTCCTAAATATTATATATATATATATATATATATATATATATATATATATGAGGAGGAGGAGGGGCGACAAGCTTGACCTTCGCGAAATGAGAAATCATCGCGCGGAACCTTTGTAAAGTTGTAAGGTATGATGAATTTCACAATTAAACACGTGAAATGAATGAATGATGCAAAAAGAAAAATGATTCCAAGGTCTTTCGTGTATTCAGAAATACATCTCATCAGGGAATGAAGGGAGAAGCCGCGATGACAAAAATATATACATATGTACAGCGGGACAGAAAAATAAAAAGATTAGCACAAGATCACGCTTAGTAAAGAATAGCCCGGATAATGCGGTTGGTTGTGTGTATTCGATCGGATGTACACAATGTAACTCAGTATATATAGGCCAAACGGATAAAACGTTAGACATTAGGGTAAAACAGCAATATGCGTGTAGAACAGCAAATAATTCTGATACATTGTTTAACTATATGTATAGAGCTGGGGAGAAGATCTTCAGGTGGATTGGGCTGGGGGGGGGGGTAATCTTCAGGTGATCTCTATATATATATATATATGCCCGGTTATGTTAATTGAATACCAGGTTAGGTTAAGTGAATGCTCGGTTAGGTCAACTGTACGCCCTTGATGATTGGTTAGGTTAAGTCGGGATATTTTCGTTAGGTTAAGTTGTGATATTTTCGTTAAAACTAACCAATCGTCAAGGGCATACAGTTGACCTAACCGGGCATTATATCCCATAGAATGAATTGTTTGTTTTATTTGTCAAAACTGGGGGGAGTATCTCCAGGTGGATCGGACTGGGGTGGAGTATCTTCAGGTGGATCGGACTGGGGTGGAGTATCTTCAGGTGGATCGGGCTGGGGGGAAAAATCTTCAGGTGGACACTGGGGGGGAGATCTTCAGGTGGACACTCTGGGGGCGAAGATCTTCAGGTGGACACTCTGGGAGCGAAGATCTTCAGGTGATCCGATGTAATCATAGTATCAAGTAGGATAGTTCTAAAGCGCTCGTTAAAAACAGATATAATTGAAAGGAATATTCTAGACTGTGCATTTATCCATTTTAAAAATAATTTCAATAACAGTGCGGGATTGTATAAAATTGACAATATCCTATTAAAATACCTTTCGCCTCTAATTAACTCTTGTTAATCATGTGCTAATCTTTTTATTTTTCTGTCCCGCTGTACATACAGTATGTATATATTTTTGTCATCTAGCCTTCTCCCTTCATTTCCTGACGAGGTGTACTTCTGAATACACGAAAGACCTCGGAATCATTTTTCTTTTTCCTTGTGGGTTTGCATCATATATATATTTTCCTAATATCTCAAGCGAGTTACTATTACTACGAAAAGAGTTTTTCACGTGCGGTCTAGACTACCCTTAAAATGGTACCAAGAAACAAGCGTCTTTTGACCTACGGTATCTGACTACCTACATACGAACGACAACTGGAATCACTGTTTTAGAACGAACCGTTATAGAAAGACGCTAAATGAAAGTGGTATGAAGGGATTCCCCTTACCTTCGGTATCCATTTCTGCAGTACAATCCATGCATAACATGCGAACAGCATCCCAGTTGCCGTACTTGGAATCGCTTTTATCATTCTCTTCTGCACAGCAGTGATAATCCTTTCGTCGTCCATCTTTTTCGCACACTAACGGAACACTCGGGGGGTGAAAATACGGGCAAGCGTCATTCAATGCGTGTTATTGTGTGTCATTGTGTATCAGTGCGTGTCAATGAGGAGTTGGTGGAAACGGCATGTCCGGAAATCAGTTATTTTAAACGAGTTCTCACTTCGACAGATTTTTTTCCTATCACTATCAGAATACGACGAAAAAAATTCGTGTCTGCTCGAGTCTGGGCGGGTCTGCCCGGTTCGGTGGAAACGAGATCTTAGTTAGACGTTCTCTAAAAGCAGTTTTTATTTGTAGTGATTTTAAACAGTCTTACAATTGCCTTTTTTTAATTGTGGATTTTTTTTAACTTCCTTCACATTTTTAAAATGTAAAATAAAATTTAAATAAAGTACTCACTCAGTTATCCGTGATTGAGGGGCGGTCCGTGATCACGAATAACCTGATTTCACGGTTAACTTAGTATCTCCTGTCGGTAGGTGGGTGGTGCAGCCGTTGCAGCCCGCCACCACTGACTGGAAACCAACCTTGCGTGTCACCACACACAGTACAGTAGTGCTCTATTAGAGTATAATATACAGTTAATCAGTTTATACTCACCACAAGACGTGAAGATCATCCGCTCCCGCAGATTGTAACCCCTTCCTCTGGTAACATTGCGAGCCGCGGATGTAAACACCACGCCAAATCAAGATTAACTCCGTGTCATTATCACATACATATATATATATATATGTATACCCAATGATCACAATTATTAAATCACGGTTAACTCGATTCACGGTTCAGGGAATCGCGGATAACCGCTCAAAAGAATTTCCTACATTAAATTACAAAACTAATAATATAAATGAAATGTATGTGTGGTTAAAATATGGCTAGTGAAAATGCAAATTATCATTTGTAATCACAGATTTCGTACAGAAAGCAAATACTCGCATTTGGCTGACAATTTCGGGGTGTCCGAGCGTAACATTTATTACACAGAAAAATAATGCTTTGTTGAAAGAACGAAATTAAACTTGACATCCAATGCAAAGGGTTAATTTTGTTACCAGAAAGATAAACATGTTGTTTAACAGTGGTTTCATAGTCAAGTTATTTGGATCATTTGGTTGGCATCAACTATATATTTTGGTTGTTTTAACTTTGTGTGTGTGTGGTGTGTGTGAAAAATCTCTTTTTCCAGTTTTAGAAATTCTCCTATTCTTGAACTAACCTAAAGCGGATATTTAGGTTCTTGTTCGTTTGTAGTTCTACACTAAAAAAAAGAAGAAAAATCTGTGTAATCTCTGGATCAACTTGGAAACGTGCTGAAATCAGCACGGTACGTGCACTTTTCATTCTAACATTTTATTTTTTTTGTAGTTAAATGTGTCAGATCATAAAATGTACCATGAATGTTTAAAAGAATGGCTAACAACATACCTCGAGTGAGAATTCAGGACACCCAAGTACAATTAATGTTATTATTTGGAGTTTCGCAAGAGCAAAGTTTTCGTGTTTGATTTAACACGCTGTTTGCAGTCCTTGGATAAACTCGAAGGAATATGAAATGAACACTATATCTGCACTTTTCTGCACTATTATATTTTTTTTTTATTGTCTAACTCTACGATGAAGTTTACTTGTTTGCTTTTCTGTTTTTGTTTGTAAATATTTTGTCGTGTTTCGATTTAGTTTACTGGAATGAAAATATAGGATCAGATTCGTACTTTTCCTGTCGTTGTAAATACATTCGTTTATTCATTTGCCAAACTTTAATGAACTGTAATCACTAATGCAATAACATAAAAATTGCACTCAGAAAAAATTTCGCCTAGAAACAAAATTTCCAAAAAGCATAAAAAAAAATATTAATTTGTAATGACTGAATTTTGTTTGTGAACTTTTATTACCATCACCAAAAACGGTAAAAATATTAAAAGAAGAATGAGATATTTTACGAATTAGTAATTTTCTACGCTTTTTTAGAAATTTTTTCTTGTATGTGAACCTTTTTCTTATAAGGAAGATCTTCAACAGATAAAAATAGCGATGTCTTAAATTCAAATCCGAAATACATAAAGAAATACCATGGTTCACTATTTGTCAACAAATCTAGATAATGAACTTAACTGTATACGATAATTCCACTAACCTCGTTACTTAAATAGTTAAAGCAATCAGAATATGGAAGGATCATCCATTTGGGTTGGTTTCCAAATCGGTGGCATTGTAATGCATTTTGTTATTGTATATGTTCCAGTAAGATTGTGAAACTAGTGATTTCATGAAATTCTTGAAATTTTCAGTAATTTTACGTAATTATTGTTTCTCTTAGGGACTTCAGGAAATTACTGGTTACGCTAGGTTAGGTTTTACCTAACCTAACCTAAATTTTGTGAAATTCCTAAGTAGTTCAGTAACTTCCTGAAGTCCCTGAGTGAAACATTAAAGGGATTTCATGAAATCACGGTTTCACAATCTTACTGCAACATAATATATATGATTTAATAAAGCAAAGTTTTCAATATTAATTCATTTGTCTTCAGTTTTCACGGTTAGGTTAATGTAGTGGAAATAATATTGTATATTCAGTTGGTCATTGATGCTAGGTAGCTCAGTGGTTATCGTGGGCGAACTCTGAGCTGTGAGGCTCTAGTTCGGTCCCGCTTGCTGGCTCCTGGGTTAGACTGAGTTGGCCGCCTATACTGTCATTGCTCGGGCAAAAGATAACCCTTGGTGGGGGAGCACACTCAACCCCACATCGCGAAAAAATGAACGCCCTGGTTATTACCAATTGATCCTATAAAATATTTTGCCTTCTGTAAGATGGAAAAAAAACATTTTTTGTTTATATTTGATTATAATATTTTATGTAAAAATATTGAATGTGAATAAAATATGCAAATTTTTCATAACGTCTGAATAATATATTAAAAATTAATAATTGCGTTAAAGTATTTTTCTAGAATATAATTGAGGGAGAGTCTCAAAAAAATAATAATTGAAGCAGAGTCTGAAATCGGATACCAAAGATTTTGAAAAGAAATTATTAAGGCAGTAAAAGCTTAATTTTACTTTAAGTTCACGAGGAACTTTTGTGAAGCTTAACAATTATTGGGGCCGAAAGCCACAGCACCGCGGGGCCCACTTTAGCTGGAAAAGAACGCAGCAATGAAAATTTTAAGCTTCACATCCGAACTCATTGTATCACGATTTGTGAAGCTGAAGATTTTCATGGCTGCGTTCTTTTCTATACGGTAGTTTTATTGACCGGGTAATTGACTCGCCAGTAATTGGGGGACTGCACTGTGCAGGCACCCCAATTACTGAGGCCAAAGGCCCTAGCACCGCAGGTCTAGTTAGTAAATGTAATTTAGAATTAGTCTTTAAACAATTTTTTTTTAAATTTTAATATTTCGTCTAGAGAAATAAAATAAGATGGATTTGCAGTGAGATTATAACCTCGTAACCTCGTAGCAGTTTCGTGCGTTGGTCTCTCTTTACACGAAGGGCAAGCTGGTGGCCCCCACCTCCAGGCCTGGCTTGGTGGAAGAACGAGTTGCTCTCGCGATTCCCATCGCACATAGCCAGGTACACCCGGCTCGTCTGGTCCCGTCCTGAGCCAGGCGTCTAGTCTTCTTTTGAAGAATTCTATGTTGACACCAGTAATGTTCCTGATCTCCTTCGGAAGCTGGTTGAATAATCTTGGTCCTATGACAACCAATCTATGGAATATTCAGTTTTCACAGTCTCTTTGGCAATCATTAAGATGTGTTTTTGTAAGGCATGCGATGGCAGCCCTTGTTTCATCCATAAATCCTTTCATGTATGAGGCTTTGTTTGGCGAGTGGCTCGGTTTTAGCCCTTGAATATTAGCCAGAACGATATTTATGTTCTTAGTTTTGCGTTGCCCGTTGTGCACTCCAAATTCATTATCCTTTAGTGTCGCGTGTTCTGTAGTCCTATGGTCCTCCGAGAAAGATCCGTTTCCGCTTACCTGTTCTGGTAGCTTCTTGCCAGGAAACGGTTTGGTTCGGGGTTTCCAACTGTGTCGACTGCGTGTGCTGTATGAGGCTTAGCATCCGTATTGCGTCTGCGATGTTGAAAAAATTTGGTTCGCGATTTGTGTACATAGGTTTTTTTTCGTTTTTCCTATTATCCTTTGAGTTTGTTGGGAGGTGATGGTAGTAGTATCTCTTTCCGTATTTGTGGGTCCCATGTCTCGCGTAATTCTTGCAAATTACGGGGTAGTAGAATTTGCAGCTATCACCGAATTTACAGTGACCATTATTATAGTAGAATTCGCACATAGTGAGGTGCTCATATACGAATATATACTGTCTCCCCCGTATATCCGCAATTGCCTTTTCCATAGTATCTTCATACAATTCCTTCCCCATTTTTACTCGAGGCCTTTGTTTTTCATGGTAGTTTCAGCTCCTTATTTGGAGATAACTTCAGTATATTTTCGTCACTGCCTACTTGTTTTTTGTTATTTACACCAGTGTCCTCCGTTTGAACTTGTTAATTTTTGTTCCTCTGTTACATTCATATTTTCGCCCTCTTTGTGTGTCGATATTCTTTTTACTTCCGCTTCACTTTTCTTCGTCTACTTTTCCGTTTTTCTCTGCTTGTCATTCACAGTTTCCTCTTTGGCGTTTTCTTCATAGTCTCTTTCTGCTTTATAAACCGTAAATGAGTTTATTTCAGTCATACATCTTTCGCAAAAGTTTTCACTCTGTTCAGTTGCTTGGCACTTCTTATGAGAGATATCTTCGTCTTTCCATTTCAGGCAGTTGAAGTTGAAAAGGAATTGGCAGAAACCACATCTAATTGCCTTAGAATCATCTGTTGCATTGTTGCAGAAATTGAATGGTTGTAGAAATTTATTAGCCATTTCCGTGTAACTTATAAAAAGTAAAAATTGGTGAACGAAATCTGACTCAAAATGACGTTGAGTAACGTAAAATGTGAAGTTATGAAATAAACATTTTGATAAAAACTTATTACATATTTTTCCTATATATGATATACGCTTTTGTATATAAATTTTATATTGTTTAGTTCGTATGAAAGAACAAAAAAGTGTCGAAATTTTTTTTATAAGTATTTATTAATAATAATTATTAATTACTTATTTATTACAGTATTTTACTGTTTATTTTTGTACACCCTGTATTTTAGCCTGGTTTATAGTGTCTCCGAAAGGAAAAATCAAGGAATGAATGATATTCCGAGCCAAGCGTATAATCCAGATTCCACGCATGTTAAGTTTGGCGGGGGGGGGGGGGGAGTCCTCTCTCATAAGACCTTCCGGCCACCCCAACCCCCTCTACCAACTGGTGTGTATATATTTTACTTATTCAGCACGCAATTAAAGGATTACATGAACAAAACCGAATTTCATAATGTCGACGTTTGACCTTATTTTGCAAGTTGGCCTTGACCTTGCGTAACATGACCTAATTTAAATCAACTTAACACGAATTTAACTGACATGCGTAAGGTCGGGATTTTCAACGCTGTGAAGATCGACAGTGTTTCCTTACCCATTTAACTAAGAATGAATAAATGAATCTTTATTGGTAAAAGTAAATACAGTATTACAATATTAAAATAATTTCACCATACAATTGCTAATTGGGCTACTGAAATTTATTTTTCCTATTTAATTTGACACTTAAGTTTTTTAGGCTTTACTGGGCTCTCAGCTTAATTATAAGGGAAAGCAAACGCTTCATTGGTAGTTACGATTATGTAATCTATAGCGTTATAATTATAATTAAGTGGAAGATAAAACAACATATCTGGTTAAAAAAATTTAATTACAAGATAATTTTATATATATATAATATATATATATATATATAGGCAAAGGTGGGCAGGACCGAGTTCCAAAAGGACCGAACTCCAGGAACTCGGTCCTTTTTAAGGACCGTGAGCGGGAAAGTCGGTCCTTTCTCAGTGAGGACCGAAATGAGGAGCGACGGTCCATTTTTAAGCAATTCCGGACGGTCTTTTTTAGTGATTTTAGTGTGTTTAGTGATTATTTGAAGTTCTAAAGAAGATGGATCGTTTCCTCCAGAAGACTCAGAAAGAGACTGAGACTGAACTGAAACTTGTTTCAACACCTGGAGGAGACGAAGAATCTACTGATATTAGTGCTTCAACTTCAAGTCAAGCAACTGGAGCTCCTAGCGGAAGAACTGAACCCGGCAATCCCGGCAATTTTTCATTTTAATCAAATTTTTCACTTATATTATATATAAGGACCGAGGACCGAGTCGTTCCTAGGTCCTATCTTCAGAAAGGACCGTGACCGGGACCGTCGGTCCTTTTTGAGGCCCGGGTGCCCGCCTTTGTATATAGGTAATACTCAACTAGTTCAGTTAAGGAATTTATGGTCTCTTGGACACTATTAATTCATTTTTCTCACTACCTTTTATAACATTTTCCTTCATTTTCCTTCATTTATTTCAATATATACAGGGTGTAACCAAAGTCCGTTCTCATAGGGAAATAGGATATAACAGAATTGAACTAGAAAATAGTTTTAACTATACATTATAAACAATATAATCAACTTACCAATTAATCCAGTACATGCTTAAATTGCATTCCATGTAGGCGTTGACACATTTCTACTCGTCTTTGTAAGCTGTCGGTTACGTTTTGAAGTGTTTCCACGCTAAATCTGTTACACTGATCTCTAATTTCTTCTTTTAACTGCTCGATCGTTTGAGGTCTTGACTCATAACCAACGGACTTTAAGTGTCCAAACAAGGCAATAACCTAACAGTGTTTGCCACGTCATACATACAAACTCATCACGATAAATTTTGTTATATCTTATTTCCCTATGAGAACGTGAGAACGGATTTTTGTTACACCCTATATATAGGTCGATCAAGAAAGGAGTGACTATTTTTACTATTTAATAACAATTTCTGTATATGAATTATAGCAATAAAGATCAAAAGAAATTCTTTAGTTTTTATAAATATAATAATAAAAAGCATGATTGGATTAAATGCAAAAAAACTTCACTTTTTCCACGTGAGAGTCACAATATGATGATAAAAACCCACTCTAATAGACAGAGTTTATTTCCACAACAGTTTCGATGCCTTTCCTGTGTCGGAAGAACGGGACCTAATTTATTCGTAGCGGTCTCTTGAAGGTTCCCTCCTCGCGCCCCCTTTTTCATTTTTTTTCGGTTTATAATTTTCGTATAATAAACAACAATGTAATAATCAATGTAATAATAAATTTATAATTTCTGTAATAAATAATAATACAATATTAAATGTAACATATTTAATAATAAATGTAATAATTATGTAAAATAACAGAATCTATATGTATACAAGAAGAAGATAGTTTTAAATTTATGCGATTGTGTTTAAAAAGCGGGTCCCTTTAATAAAATGCCCTTCCACTGTCGGGATAACGGGACCTAATCTATGTTTTCTTAAAGGCTCTGGACTGTTTTCCCCTCTTGTTTTTGGTTCATTCGTTTTTCTGTATCCACCCGAAGAGGATGCTAGTGGGCATAGAAACTGTTGTGGAAATAAACTCTGTCTATTAGAGTGGGTTTTTATTATCATATCATGATAGGATTGGTCCAATAGAACATGATGATAGGATGTTTGAAAAAGATCAGGATATTGTTGGTATTTTTAATGATTATTTTAGCTCTGTTTTTACTGAAGCAAATTTAAATAACTTTGATTTTAATTCTTTAGATCCTGTAAATTCAGATATTCTTGATCATATTCATAATTATATGAGGAAGGATGATGATAGGCAAGTGATTTATACATTGGAGTCAAATAAGGCTGCTGGACCTGATAATATATTTGCTAGGATTCTCAGAGAAGGCGAAGAATGTTTATCTGCCGTAAATGTAGTACCCATTTACAAAAAGGGTAGTAAGAAGGAGGTAGGAAATTATAGGCCTGTTAGTTTGGCATCATTGGTAAGAAAGATACTAGAAAGAATTATAAAGAATAATATTCAAGATCGTTTGGAGAAGTTTAATCTTATTTCAAGTTCACAACATGGATTTAGATCAGGAAGGTCTTGTTTGTCTAATCTCTTAGACTTTTTAGAATTTGTAACTGATCAGGTAGATAATGGAAATGATGTAGATATTATTTATTTGGATTTTAGTAAAGCATTTGACAAGGTTCC
The DNA here is from genome assembly GCA_023014485.1 of Bathynomus jamesi. Lineage (NCBI taxonomy): Eukaryota > Metazoa > Arthropoda > Malacostraca > Isopoda > Cirolanidae > Bathynomus > Bathynomus jamesi. The sequence continues at coordinate 280,388 of JAJOZX010005480.1, read as the reverse complement.
ACATAGGAGACTTCTATATAAGTTAAAAGCTCATGGGATATTAGGGTCAGATATAAATTGGGTAGAAAAATGGTTAGAAGACAGAGAACAGAGAGTAATTCTAAATGGTCATGAATCTGGGTGGCAGAAAGTGAGAAGTGGGGTACCACAGGGATCAGTTTTAGGTCCATTACTCTTTATTTTATATCTAAATGATTTAGAGAAAGGAGTAGGTTGTAAAATTTCTAAATTTGCAGATTATACAAAAGTAGTTGCTTCAGTTACAAATATAGAAAATTCTTATAAACTAAAAAGGGATCTTGATAGATTAGTTGCTTGGGTTAGTAAATGGCAGATGGAATTCAATGTTCAAATATGCAAAGTCATGCATTTTGGTAGAAATAATGAAAACTTTAGTTATGAGATGCAAGGGAACTGATTGGAGGATGTTATACAGGAAAAGGATCTTGACATTATAGTTTGTAGTGATTTAAAATTTTCTAAGCAGTGCTTAGAGGCTAGAAATAAAGCAAATAAAATGTTAGGTACTATTAAGAGGAATGTTAGTTACAAGAGTAAGAAAGTCATCTATAAATTATATAATTCTTATGTAGGCCTCAATTAGAATACTGCATTCAAGCTTGTTCCCCTCGCCTTAGACACGATATTGATATGCTTGAAGGTGTGCAACGTAGGGCAACCAAGCTTATTCCAAACCTAAGAAGATTGGAATACAGGGATAGATTAAAGGAATTAGGTATGTTTAGTTTTGAGAGACGTTGTATGAGGGGAAATATGATATAGATGTTCAAAATGTTTACAGGTTTGGACAAGTTAGATGCATGTAACTTTTTTTCGCTAGATACTGATGGGATAACCCGTGGGCACAATAAGAAAATTAGAAAACAGACATGTAGACTTGATCTATGAAAATACTTTTTCAGTCATATAGTAGTAGATTTTTGGAATGATTTGCCATATGATGTAGTAAGCAGTAGCTCATTAGTTAATTTTAAGAAAAATTTAGACACTTTCATAAGTGAAAGATAATTTGTAGATTGTATATAGTGTATATTCTTTGCTTCAGTTATATAGGCTACTATGGTGGTAGTAAATAGTTGTATATTAATTAGCTGACTTGAGTTTGACACCTTGCAAGATTTTATTATTATTAAAAAATGTAGCTCATGACTTCGAATACCTCGATAGGCCCGAGTGGCTTCATGTTTTTCAAATGAAATGTAATGTAATGTAACTATTTTTCCTGCAAATGAAATAATCAGTTTATATATATATATATATTATATATTAGCACAATTATTAAACTGTTCGTGTGTGTGTATATATAATGTAAAGAACGACGCTTGTATAGAAGAACGTTTCGCACAAGATGAGGAGGGAGAACGAAACCTCCTCATTTTGTGCGGAACGTTCTTCTATACAAGCGTCGTTCTTTACATTAATTATACTGTGTGTTGTTTGCAGTTAAAATGTATATATGTATATATATGTATATATATATATATATATATATATATAGAGAGAGAGAGAGAGAGAGAGAGAGAGAGAGAGAGTAAAAAAATTTACCACTTAGAGTTTGTATGTTTTTTATGTATATTTGTTTATTTGCTTGTTTTTTAATAATAATATCGTTTTTAAAAAATATATAATAACAAAAAATATTTTTGAAGCACCCTATACTATCATATATATATATATAAACCTTTCGTAAGATAATTTTGTAATATCAAACCGTTCTTTTCCCAATTTCTACCTCTGAACGATTCTCAAATTGGCACAATTATTAAACTGTTCGTGTGTATATATATATATATATATATATATATATATATATATATAAACTATACATAATATTAGTAAAGAAATTTTTTCTCCGTCAACCATTCAACCAAATTCGCACTCGTAGAAAAGAATTGTAAAAAGTCGATGTCAACCCGGAAATTATTTTTTGTATGAAATTCGCACAAACTCTTTTTTTGTTATTATTATTAAAAAAAATAGAAGTATATTGAAATTTTTAACGCTTTTACAGACTCGCCAAGCTTTAAGAAACCAATTTTACGAGATTCTCTTAAAACGGATTGTATCGAATGGAGAAAATGATAAAGACGGCTACGATCGTGTTTTTAAAAAGGGGTTCATGTAATAGTGCGTGAGTGTGAAAGGAATGGCCTATGCGTGTAGCATCGTTTGAGAAAAATGCCTATAATAACATATTCAACATACAAAAAAAACTATATATATACAGGGTGTAACAAAAGTCCGTTCTCCTAGGGAAATCTTTTCCGATATTTTATTTGGCGACGAGGCTTGTTTTAATTTGAATGGGATGGTGATTCGCCACAATTATCGTTACCGGAGCGACGAGCATGTATTATTGTACAAGTACTGGATTAATTGGCAGGTTGATTGTTTGTAATGTATAGTTAAAACTATTTTCGCGTTCATTTCTGTGTTATATCTTATTTCTCTATGAGAACGGACTTTTGTTACACCTTGTGTGTGTGTGTGTGTATCGCGGCATGGTTTACATATACTACTACTAATAATAATAATATCTCTCTCTCTCTCTCTCTCCATATATATATATACGCACACACACGTATGCAGGTACATACATGTATATCCATAAATATGCACCCGCACACATATATACATACAGGCACATTATACATTCGGACAAATGGGACGGTAATGCCTTCATATACTTACAGTACATAGCATACAACTGCCATCAACAAGCAAATTTTGTTTTATTGGCAGAATGGAGTCGCTTTGAAGATACAGTGGAAAAGAGAGAACTACAGGGTGGGAGAAAAGTCTTTAATGATTTTATACATACACATAATTTGTTAATAATAAATAAGTTTCAATGATATCATTGCAGTGTGGTTGATACTTTTCAAAGCAACTATACAAGGGCAGGAATGATCCAAGGCCAGAACAGGTATCGTGTAACGTGGGCTATTTCTTACAATAATTGTGAAGAAAGTTTGTGTTCATTTCAAGAAAAATATAATAAACCACCACCAAATGCAACCACTCTTCGATACTGGAAGCTCAAGCTTTTGGAAACAGGGAGCTTGGTAAAAGATCGTCGTCCAGGATGCGGAAGGCCAGTAACGGCGACATGAAACATCAACAAAGAAAATGTCCTGGCCACATTTCAAGTCAATCCAATAAAATCAACGAAAAAAATCGCAGAGGAATTGGGTATTTCCAAATTTTCAGTAGCAAAAATATTGAAATCACAGCCATTTACTCTCAGCTCATATACGACGATGATTCTGATAGACGACTGCAGTTTGCAGAAACAATAAGACAAAAATTCAACAGTGATCTAGATTTCCTTCGAAAGATTAAATTTTCAGATAAATGTGTCTTCAGTTTAATGAGTAAAGGAAACAAACACATCGTTCACTACTGGGCAAAAAAAAAATCCCAAAATACAATTGGGTAAACCCATTAAAACGACTACACCAACAGTTTGGGGGTGCATTGGTTATTCACGACTCTTTTCCTTTGGCATATCGAGAGATACGATGGATGGAAAAGCTATTGCCAGATATTGAGAGACAAAGTTTTGCCACAGTTTACTAATGTCGTTGGCAGGAATTGGCTTTATCAACATGATGGAGCGCCGCCACATTACTCTGCAACTGCCCATGAAATTCTCGATACGAACCTTGAAGGAAGATTGGTTGGGCGGCGAGGTTCCGTCGAATGGCCAGCCAGATCACCTGATTTAACCGCATGTGATTTCTGATTTCATCTATCCAAATGTGAGTACCCTTGGCCGCAGAATAGATGAAGAACTGGAAAGGATCCCACTCGATATGTTCAGAAGAACAATGAAGAGTTTCACAGGGAGAATCCACAAATGTATCATAGCGGATGAAGAACTCTTTGAAGATTAAATTACAATTTAACAAAATATTTGTATAAATAAAATTCATATAGACTTTTCGTTTGATTTGTTTCATCATTTCAATACGTCTCTGTATAATGTTGTTAATTAAATAGTAGTTGTTTGTATAAAATCATTATTTAAGACTTTTTCCCACCCTGTACATGGAGATATCTGCTGTAAGCTACAAACATATGTTTATTTGGATATTGGACGCTGAAATATAATTATTAAATATTATATAATTAAAATATCGAAATATTAATTACCTTGCTTATTGAATATCTTTTCAACGTTAGATGCCTTAAACTTGCTCGTATTTGATTTTATTTTACCGGTTATTTTTGTTTTTGTTTTGAAATATGGAAATAAATATGGAAACAAGAATATATAGTTTAATTTTGTTATTGAAATAAGACAGGGGATACAGAGTTATGGCTTTTATGAGTTGATTAATTTGTCTTTGTTTCTTTTGGAAGATTTTTAATGTCCTAGATTATTTTATCTCTTGATAAAGTGAATTCCAAAAGTTTGGACCAGTTGAGGATAAGGATCTAGTCGCACAATCTAGACTAATTCGGTTTCCTGATGTACGTATCTGATTGTTTTGTACTAAAACGGTGTTGTGTTTGGGGAGCTAATATTTTGTTTTCATTATGCTTATTCGATTTATAGATTTTCCTAATCAACCTTTTTTGCATTATTACCAATGTCTGTAGCGAAAATTGACGTGTGCTTCCGTAAGCCAGAATTCAGTACTGTAGGTGTGGGTATACCATGGTGAAGTATATGGATCGAAGAACCTGTTTTACTCGCTTTCGTAATTGTGAATGAGACCTTGGCTAATTTGTTGCATAGATCTTCAGTGTGCTCTTTGAATGAAAGGTTTGAATCGATGGTAATTCCCAGAAGTTTGACCGACTGCACTCGCTGAACAGGGATTGAATTTATGCGTAGATTTAAAGGGGGCAACGATTTCTGTTTTGATGATTATATAAGCTGATTTTTTTAATATTCAAGGATAGTTTGTCGGCATTAAGCCATGCATAAACACTTTCGGGTTAATATTCCGCAGAACACATCACTTAAACCTTGGAAAAATAATAATATATTCAGAATCCTTGCAAAAAATAATTAAAGAACATATGTTTCATATGTTGCGCAAATGAATATTAATAAGATAAAAAATTAATATTTAATATGTTATCTAATCAAAATTGGCAGCTGAAAGTGTTGGCAGCAAATAATTAATTGTCAGTCATTTTCTATATAGTTTATTTAATTGCATTTTACTGTGTCACATACTTCGCGGGTCAGATTTAGTGTTTACGGGGGTTAGTTTAGTTTAGATTAGGTTACAATAAAGAAAATCAAGTTACATACCAGAAAATATTTATTTGATGTATTTTGAGGCGTTTTAACAGAATCCGGTAGCCGTTTTTTGTGAAACTGAGCAACTTTCGAGATATACATTTCTTCGGAAAAAAATTTATTTATCTCAAAACGTGCTCAATTGCACAAAAAACGGATGCAAGATTCTGTTAAAACGCATTACAATACATCAGAAAATTATTATCTGGTATGTAATTTTGGATGATGTGTTCAGCGGAATTTTTACCCGCTTTGGAGTTCAATGTTGGTGGTCGTTTGGAGTGGTAGCGAGTCTTTATGTGAAGTTATGATTGAAGTATCATCTGTATACTAGTAACAGGAAGAGTTATTTAGTGACCCGTGGAAGTCGTTTATATAAAGGAAGAACCGAATAGGTGCCAGAATGCTCCCTTGGGGTGCCCCGTGGGAGATGCGTCTTGTCTGTGAGGTAAAAGAGTCCTGTGCTATAAATTGTAGGTTGAGGTTAAGAATAGAGGACAATTTTTTTATTTTATTAAAAAAAAATAAATTGCTTATAAGTTATTAGACTTTTAGTAAAGCATACAATCGCATGTAAGGTTTTTTTTTTGTGGGTTAGGTTAGAGTAATTACCTTAGAATTTTTGCTTTCCTAGGCTAAATTTGGGACTAGTTCGTGTAACGTATAGTTACGTTTATAAACATGTTTAAAAATCGATTAGACGCATATGTTGATAGATTGAATATACTGTAGTTTAAGGTAGTAAAATTAAGGTTTTTGTGGTTCGGAATCCACGTAAAATTGTAGGTCCCCTCCGCCACCACGAAGGACAAGCGCAATACACAACTACAACCACAGTTAAGTAGACCAGCCATGAGTGGATCCTATGGTATTTGTTGGTCTGGAACATTATAACATTATTAGATATTCACATATTTGGGCGATTAATTATAGTAGCCGAAATCCATATTGGGCTCTAACAGAAAATACAATCACGTGTGTATTTTTGTAAGTTAGGTTAGGTACGTAGGTTAGGTTAGGTTAGATTTATTTGGAGTCCAATATGGATTTCGGCTAATGTAATTAATCGCCCAAATATTTCTATATACGCCACACAAACTAGTCCCATGTTTAACTATTATTTCTAGATTTATTTACAATTTCTCTTTACCAAAACCACTTTTGTTCATGGCAAAAAAGGTTATTTCGAATTTATTGATAATTTTTTTTAAATAAAACAAAAAATTGTCCCCTATTATTAACTTTTACCAAATTGTGTCCTATTAGTCAAATATCAATTGAACCATCTTAAGTATAGTCCCCTGAAGCCGTCCGTAGTGTTCGAGTTTTTTAAGAGTATTTATTTTTATGCAGGAAGGAGGGGCCAAGGGCAAATGCCCACAAAAGCGCTCCCCCCCCCCCATAGAAGAAGAAGAGATCCAAAATCAAGTTCCGGTTTTCGAGATGCCTAGACACTTTGCGTTTGAAAGATGGGAGGTCATAGACAGGGGGAAAGATGGATCGAGGAAGATTGTTCCACAGTTGACCAGTTGAGTAGATGAAAAGGTCATGAGGTACTGTGTCAAAGGCTTCAGCTAGATCAAATAGGATGATTATTTAAGGTTTTTTTTTTTGTTGAGATTGCCATAAAGTTCTTCAAATATAACTTTATACAAGCTATATAATTTATATAACCTATAACTCTCACAAACCTGCACATTATTTTTTTTTTTGTTCACCCTGTTTTCCCCCCAGCTGGTTTATAGTGTCTGCATAAAGCAATTTCTAAGGAATATTTTGCATATGCGTTTCTCACGTGTCGTGAAAGCGGTCCTTATAGCTTGTTGCGATATTGGAGTAAACATCACGTCTGCTGTCGTTTCAAGAAATCGCCCCAAAAGCAATTTCTTCCGAGAAACCCTTTCATTTTCGCTGATCCATTAACTTCAAAATCTTTTATCATACGATTATATATATATATATATATATATATATATAAACCCGTATGTAAATTATATATCGTTCAGCGACTCCTCATTTTCGTGCGAACAGAGAAAAGACCAACGCACGGAACTGCTACGAGGTTACGAGGTATATAATATATGAACGATATATATAACTCACATACGGGTATAGAAGGGTTTCAGCATATACTGTATGGTTTGTAAACTTAAAAACTGTATTAAAAAAGGAATTCTCCTGTAAGAATCTCTTCATTCTGATCTGATAGTATTTTTTGTTTTAAAGTTATACAATAATTTTGGAGCAAGTGTAGTTTACGTCCCCCTGTGGTGCCTAGTGTAGTTTGCGTTCCCCAATTTTGTCCGCGTATATCTAATCAAATAAAATGTTAAAACTAACGAAAATATGGGTAGTAGTTGGATGGGAGACCGTCCTCCGCGCCCAGATTGTGTAGCGACCCGTGGTTCGGATCTCGCGTAAAGCTGTAGGTCCCCTCCGTCATATGACCTTAGATATTGCGAAGGAGGTTAAACAACCCCAATAAAAGAAATGTGTGTATATATATATATAATATATATATAAATTGACGATTGGTTCGGTTAAGTCGTAATATTAACTTCTTTGATGGATTCATTTAAAAAATGTCTCCTAAAGATCCTAGTGTAATTTACGTTCCCCAACTTTGACAGTGTAGTTTGTGTCCCCTTTTCCGTCAGGGGGACGTAAACTACAATTGCTCCATAATTTCAACTAATAATAAATCTCTGCACTTTATCTTAGTTGGGTTTTTTTTTTTGAGTTTTAGTGATAAAATATCGCGCGAGAATTTTTAAATGTGATGTTTTTCAAAAGGTATTAATTTCTCTTAACCTAAATTTTGTTGACAAATGTTTTTTGTTTAAACCAGAATGAATAAAATATGTTATTATTTAAAACCAAATATTTTATTAACTAGTTACTTATATCACACACACCACACACACACACACACAAACAAACAAACATTTTGAGTCCCTTTTCCTACATCTAAACTAAACCTATAAAAATATGTAGAAGAATTTGTAAAAAGTTGCATTTTGGTATGCGATTCATATAGTATTATTGCCGGTCGGATATTACGATCCCACTGGTATTCGAAGCGTTAATAATAGTTCCTTTTCATTAGCAATGAATGTAAGAATCCATTTAAATTTTGTTCACCAACAGCCACAAAAGACAATTATCTTACCATTAACTGCATGATTTAGTTTTCGTTCGAACAATGACGGATGTTCATATGACGAGGGATCTGCGGCTTAACGTGGGATCCGAACCACGGGTCACTATATCATCTGAACATAGAGGACCACTCACCCATCCAGCTATTACCCAGATCCAATGTCGTTAAATTTCGCTGATCGTACGGCTTTCATACCCTAGGTTGCAATGAGTGTAGGACAAAATCCCCCGAGGACAAAAGCCCCCAAGGAAAAATAATGATAAGAATTTTGTTAATAATTATTTTTATTCTTTATTATTTACAATTTATAGTTTATAGTTTAGTTTATGTTTATAGTTTATGTATTTTGGCTCTCGTCATTTTCGTTTAAACTAACGAAAATATCACAACTTAACCTAACCAATCATTAAGGGAGTTCAGTTGACCTAACTGGGCATTCAGTTGACCTAACTGGGCATTCAGTTGACCTAACTGGGCATTCAGTTGACCTAACTGGGCATTCAGTTGACCTAACAGGTTAATATTGGTTATTTCACCTAAATATCTTCTGATCTTTTCAGATTAGATGTGACACCTAACTTGCCCTACCCAGCAATTTGTCCAGGGGGCTTTTGTCCTAGGGGGCTTTTGTTTGGACCCGGGTTGCAATATATCGTACTTCACAACCCGACTTCCACTACCTCAGTAGTAAAGGGACTTCTCGCCCACCCATTGAAACTGTATACAAACACCCGAACTGTAAAAAAATATGAATTTGTATATTGTGTACGTAAGGAGCTAGCTAAACTGAATTAAAGATATCGCGTTTTGTGTTTATGATATGCAATACTACCGTTCAATTTTAATTTTTCACTCTACAGCAGCGGTTCTAACTTTTTCTTCTTCTGTACTCCTTGAATTCTTTCACGGGATTTTCTGGATTTTCGAGATAGACGATTTTTACTTTCTTTACGACCGTGTGACTCGTGGCCGTTTGTTAATCGTATATAAAATTAAAAGGGTTATATTTTCAGGACCCCTTCGCGTACCCCAGTTTGAGAACCACTGTTCTACAGGATGCCCCATAAGTCCCTTTACCCACACCCTATTCTAGTAGGAAAAAGTTCAGATGTGGGCACTTATGGAACACCCTGTACTACCTCATCCTATGTACTTTGTTTCTTGTCTGATATCGCATCGATCTGTCAAAATGCGTGGTTCTTTTGCATTATCCTCCCAACTAGGGTTTCTTTACCGGGATCCCGGGATCCCGGTAGATTTTTAGCTAATTTAAATTTCCCGGGAAATTCTCCCTGTCCCGGGAAATCCCGGGATATTGCAATCACTCTTTCTGAAGAAATTCAAACTGAAGATGACGAACATAATGACAACATAGATGAAGATGGAGAAGATTTCAATCATAGTATTGATTTTGAAAGTGTTTTGTGTGAGCGCTTTGATGAGGATCCGTTCGAGATAGATATTTCATTTGGATCGCACGACACTGTAGGTAAAGAAATCAACGTGTCTCAAATCATCAATAAAGTCAGAAAAATAGCAAAAAAATTTCGCAAATCACCTTTAAAGAATAACATCTTACAAGGATATGTTCAACAGGAACAAGGAAAAAGTTTGCATCTATTGCTGGATTCCAAAACCAGATGGAATAGTCTTTTAGCCATGCTGGAGCGATTTATCAAAATAAGGTCATCCGTATCGAAAGCTCTCATCGACTGCAATAAAGATATGGACAATTTTGACCTTGACAAACAAGAAGTTGCTGTAATTCGTGACATTGTGGCATCGCTGGAGCCATTAAAAGTTGGAGCAGAAAAGCTGGGCAACAGAGAATCGACTTTACTTTCATCAGAAGGTGTTTTTTTCTTTCATTTTGAACGAACTAAATCAACTAAACACACCTTTTTAAAAAAAACTAAAGGAGTCGTTCATTCGACGCATAACAGAGAGAAGAAATGAGAACTTGACTGGCCTCATACAATACCTCAATAGTGGAAAGAATTATAAAAAGGTCGCAACTTTCGCAAGTGACAGAAGTTTGCCAGCCTTACCAACCAAGTCTATGTTAATTTCATCAGCAAAGCAGATGTTAGATCGCCTTTTTGGAGTACCTGCTGATTCTACCTCTAGTGAGACAGATGAAGATAATGATGTGCAAGAATCAGCTGTCCCTCAGTCATCTTCGATGACTCTAGCTGAAAGGCTTGATGCAGCTATTAAAGCAGCCGAGGTAGAGAAATCAAGAACACTAGACAGCAAAGCAAGCGCTGCAAAGCACCTTAAAAAGGAACTAGAGATCTTCGAGGCTACGGGCGAAAAAACGCAGAACATCTCTCTTCTCCTGAATGCATTAAAGACGATTCCACCCACGTCAATAGAATCGGAAAGGGCATTCTCAGCAGCAGGACTTTTCGTGACTAAAATGAGAAGATTGAGTGATCGAAGTATTGACCATCTTTGTTTTTTGAAATCATACTATAAAAATTCACAGTGATAATTTTTTTGGTTGAATTCATTGAAGTTCTTTGCAATTTGAAGGTAATTTTTATTTTTTCTTTAAATTTTCTAAGCAATTCAAAGGCAATTTTTTTTTCGTTGTATTCATTAAGTTTTCAATGAAACGGAGCAATTTTTTTATTTGTGAAAATTTTCTATGTAATTCAAAAGTATTTTTTTTAATACATATTTTTCACAGCAATATTATTTTATTTTGCCCATCATGGAGATTGCAGAACTTATTAAATGACTATAAAAAAAAAAAAAAAATAATTATACCCCCTCTTTTCTAGGTTAATTTATTTTATAATATATTTTAAATATAATTAATTATATCCCGGGATTTCCCGGGATCCCGGGAAGGGAATCATTTTTATCCCGGAATCCCGGGATAAGCAAAAGGCCGGGAAATGAGAAACCCTACTCCCAACACTAATTTTTGTATATAATGTTGGTTTGGTTTTGGTTATGGTACTTTATTTTCCTTCCATTATAAAAAAAATTAGTGTTGGTATTAAGTTAAGTTAAGTTAGGTTAGGTTAGGTTAGGTTACGGTAAAAACAGCCCGCCGCAGGCGTTAGCCGTTATAAAAAAAAATTAGTGTTGGGAGGATAATGCAAAAGTACCAAATGCGTACTCACCACATTTTGCTTTTTTATTCATAAATATAAAGGTTGTTGTTTTATTTTTAATTATGATCATACACCATTATTAATTTCTTATTTAACAAAACTTAATTGAACATTATTAAATTCTTATAAACAAACATTTAATTCTTATTAAGAATTAAATGTTTGTTTAAAAGAATTTAATAATGTTTAATTAAGTTTTGTTAAATAACAAATTAATAATTGTTTGTGAAATTAAAAATATAAAATGCATTAACCACAAGGTTGTTAAAATTAACGCATATATATATTTAACAGATAAATTATTATTAATAATTATTATTAATTAATTATTAATTGACAAATTAACATATACTCGTATATAAAAAAAAATTAACTTCAATATGTTAAATTCAAAGCTTGTTTTAATTTTTTATCCTGTGAATTGTCTCGTGGTTTTTGGAATGTCAAAATATTATGAATTATTTTTCAAAAACACGTTTTGTAGTATGAGGGTTACTTCGTGGTTATTCTGAAACACCGCTTCCAGTTAGATCAGCAAAGTTAAGCGATGTTGGGTCTCTTTATTAGTTCGATGGGTGTCTGCATTCAGATGTACCGAACTGTGGTTTGGATCTCGCGGAAAGCTGTAAGTCCTTTCCGTCACATAACCTTTGTTGTTACGAAGGTTAAACAACCCCGAAAACTTTATCATTAGGAAGTAAGACCACATTAAACATTATTATTTTGGTTGAATATTAAGTTCCGGGGCTACCTATTTTTTTGGACTCGTGACTAGCAGGGCTTCGTTGCGTCCAATGTCGTAACACCGCTTTCCCATCGATCAGCGAAGTTAAGAGACATTGGGTCTGGATAGTAATTGGATGGAAGACCGTCCTCTGCATTCAGATTATGTAGCAACACATGGTTCGGATACCACGTAAACCTGTAGGTCCTCTCTGTCATATGACCTCAGATATTACGACCTTAAAAAAAATTTATGTTGCGAAGGAGGTTAAACAACCCCATCAACCACCCAGCCCTGATTAGCCGAAAGTTGGTCACGTGGAGAATAACTAACCAATCTAAAAGAACCACCTAACTTGGTGTAACCTAGCCCGGATATAAAACTCATCCTGATTGGTCCGATGGATGAAATGGGCGGATCATCGAAATCTGGAGGCCCTGAAACTCAATATTAGCTTTATTTTGGCATGCAAGCAGCATACCAACATTTCCAAATAAAAAAAGGCGAGTTTCTCATATTTTAACCCCTTTTTCTCGTTGTTTATTGACATTCATGATTTTAGTTTTATTACGAGTAAAGAATAGGCGCTGCATAGGAATATAATAGGCTATTTTTCATTTAAAATTATACGATTTATCGTATGAAAGTCGTAACTATTTTTAAAATTAAATGAAATTTTATTTGAAAAGTTTGTACTCCTTCTCAATGTAGTTTTCATACCTATAAAAATTTATCAAGTTAATTATGGCGAAATTTTATGCAATTTCTAGGGCATATCTATACCCATTAAGGTTTAATGGATATTAGAAACTGATCATTCTGCGTAGCTTTAAAAGATAGATTTCGAAAATTTGATTGCTTTGTTTGTTTTTTTAACGTATAATGAACTGTATGATCGATCAAGAAAACTAACTGTACTTTATTTGATATACACTTAATTAATCATTACTTTGAATACCGTTATACATAAATACTTTGCACTAAACATCGTTAGTTCACGTCTAAATTCAGTTTTATTATTTAGGCCGAAAAGATATTAAAAAAAAAAAAAATGGAGAAACCAAAAATATTGCCTTTACCTGAAGAGTTAAATTATATCTTGGTGTTAAATCAATTCGTATGGTTTACTTTCTCGAAGGTAAAAATTAATTGCGTTTTACATTCTCATAAATCGACTACAGAGTCTATCTTTCATCTAAACTGGCCCTTTTTATAAATTCTCGTAATCGTTTTTAACTTGCCTAAATGTTCCAGTTAATGTATTCAGACATTGTGTTTTCGTCAGCCTCCGCTCGTAAAAGAAAACCATGAATTTGAAAACATTTATAAAAAGGGCAAACTAAAGTAAAAAAAAAAATATCCTCCGTGATGTATATAGAATTCTGTCTTAAGGACTAGCATATATATACTCCCGTATTTTATATACTTCTCCCTGGCAAACAGTTCATGTTTATAGTTTCGTGTCTCTGCGCGAGACTGCATTTTGCTATCTTTTCCCGACGTGAATGCTATTATAGCTTTTCTTTATCTCCGCTTTCTTGTTCCTCCCTTACTGCCTTTTCATAGATTTCTAGGCCCTCATGGGTAAGTTTACTACGATACCCTATAAGACATAACGCCGAATGTTAGAAGTGTAACGTTTCATATATGATTTTATTTATTTGATAGCTGTGTAAATATATCCATATTTGTTTGTATATTTTTAGGGTCTTATATAGTATGTTCCATTTTTGTGGCAACTTAATTACATACAGTAGTTATACTCGTATATTATACAGTATAAGCGTTAGGCTGCTCCATCTGAAAATCTCTCGCTCTCTTCTCTCTCTCTCTCTCTCTCTCTCTCTCTCTCTCTGTAGATTTTCATGTATGTGCGTGTATTATGTATACATACATACATACATAGAGGGTTCGAAAGATGGTCGACCCCTCCGCAGCATCCCGCCTCATTTGCGGGATTTGGTGAAAGAGGCAATTGGTTTTTGCTCTCCTCCTGCCCCCATAACCAGCCACGCATGGCTAGTAAGGGACTTTGCACGAGAACCTGCCCAATTGGTTCTTTAAATTATTGAGAATGATGTGCTGGAGGTTCCTTAGTTCTTCAGCAGCGCTTTAAAGAGTTTTGGGCCACGTATTTTGAAGGTATTTTCCATCTTGGTTTTCCATCTTCGTGTACTGTCCCATCGCAGCTCATTATAATTTATTTATTTTTAATCTAAATGGTTTGAGACATATCCCTCGAGTATTTTTCATATGTATATTACTGTGTATCGCTCACGTCTTCTTTCCAGGGAGTTGAGTTTCAGGGATTGTAAGAGACCAGTAGTCTTCCTCTTTCGTTTCCTCTATTTTAGATGTAAAAATCCTTTGTATTCCCTCTATGTTCTCTGTCTAGTTTTCTGCATGGGCTTGTGAGTACTAAACACTACTTAATTACAGCCTCAATCAGTCAATTACAGGACTCATTCAGTCCTTTGAAGGCGAGCTGAAGGATATTACATTTAGAATTGATTCCGTCAGGAAGACGCTGTTGGATCCGGATGTATCTTCTTCTATGGTCCTTATAACAATAACATGCCCCCCGAGCTTCTGAAGTCCTGTGCTGCTGAACTTCCTTATCCTTTATATAAAATTATCCGCAGATCTCTGGACGAAGAAACCCTACCTTAAGTTTGGAAGAAGTCAATTGTAGTACTAATCTTTAAAAAGGGTTCAAAATATGACCCTTTGAATTACAGACCTGTAAGCTTGACTTCGGTGTGCTGCAAGTTCTTAGAAAGTATTATAGTGGTGTTCTTTAGTCATTATCTGGAATCCAACTTTCTGTTAGCGGAGAATCAGTTTGGGTTTAAATCAGGCAGGTCGACTGAAGATCAGCTCCTACTCACGTATAATGATGTAACAAAGTGGCTGGATGATGGCTATGTTGTTGTTGTTGTTGTTGTTACTAAAAACAGAACAGACCCCAAAACTGACCCCTGATGAACTCCACTTCCAATATTCATTTCTCTGCTAGCACAACCTGAAACAGAAACGTGCATCACTTTCCCACTGAGAAAGTCTCGAATCCATCCAAGCAATTTACCACCCACTCCAATCTCTTCTAAGCAACATGACATGACAAACAACAACAAAATAAAAAACTTTTGATGTTGTTTGTTATGTCTTGTTGCTTAGGAAATTAGAAGAGATTGGAGTGGGTGGTAAATTGCTTGGATGGATTCGAGACTTTCTCAGTGGGAAAGTGATGCACGTTTCTGTTTCAGGTTGTGCTAGCAGAGAAATGAATATTGGAAGTGGAGTTCATCAGGGGTCAGTTTTGGGGTCTGTTCTGTTTTTAATTTATGTAAATTTCCTTATCCATGGTATAACAGTCCATTGCAAAATTTTTACAGATGATTTAAAAATATACCTAAAGGTCAGATCAAGCAATGTCTCTGAATTGCTTTATGATGTTCCTTCATGCTAGCGAGATATAGACTTTCATATCAGGTACTTCTCAGTCATGGGGATTAAATATGAACAATGGTAAATGTTCTGTGTTAAGGTTTTATAGGTAAAACCCCAACTGGGAAGAACTCGGTCCTTAGACACATTATTATTTGAATAATGTTCCAATAAACATGATAAACTCTTGCGTAGATTTGGGAATCACCATAGATGCTTCTCTGACGTTCCACAGGCATATTCGGACTGTTGTAAAGAAAGTGGGGGAATTGTGTCGAACCTATTAAAGTCAACCTATTAAATCGTGAAGCAAATTTTATGCTGAAACTGTACATATTCCATATCCGTCCTCTTTTAGAATATAGTTCTTTTATGTGGAATACGCGATACATTGTGGATTTGAAACAGCTTGAATCAGTCCAGCGGCAGTGGACGAGAAATATCTTAACTATGTTGATCGTTTGCGATCCTTAAACTTCTTTTCTGTGAAAGGTAGATTGCTCCGTAATGACATTATAAAATGCTGGACAATTTTTTACAATAAGATTCCAATAAAACCCAGCGATTTATTTACCAGACGAACCCTCTCCACTACCAGGGGACACCAATTCAAAATTGCACATGTTGGGATTAACATGGACTGTAAAAGCAGATTTTTCAGTGTCTGATGCATTCCTCACTGGACTTCACTGCTAGCTTATGTTGTTTCCCTCACAGACTTGTCAGAGTTTAAGAGAGCCCTTGCATTAGCAGTTGGTGATAAATTGTTTGAGTACTGTGAATGATGGAATTGTGGACTGGTTTTGTGATGCCTATGTGTTTTGACTGCGTGAAAGTTGTATGTTCCTTTACCTGACTATTAATTGCTGCATATGGCTGCATTCGGCTCTACTGCACAGTTGTCATCTCTCTCGGGCATTTTTTTTTCGTTTTGAGCTGGTGCACGAGCAGAGTGAGGTTTCCTTTAGTACGCCCAGACCTTTCTGAAACTTGCTGGTTTTCGTTGTCGGAGGAAACCCACCAAGTGAGATATCAACCAGGTGAGACAGGCAGAATTAAACTCTTCTATAATGTTAGCATGATGTTTGCTTTTCCGTTACATAAGCCCTCAATATAATTTCCATTATTTTTCTAGCTGTTGTAATTTTAATAATATAGTGTTCTCTCTGAATTCTGCATCCGATGACATTATTACATACACGGCTTTACGTGGGATCCGAACCACGAGTCACTAAATCATCTCAACGCGGATGACTGTCACCCATCTAACTATTACCCAAAGCCAATGTCGTTTAACTTCGCTGATCTTTCAGGAAATGGTGAACTATTTTTTAAAATAATCAAACGTTATGAAAAAAAACAAAAAAAACTCTTCTATCATATCCCTTCCATTCACCAGCCATTTCCACCATCACACACAAAAAGTTTCATATTAATAAATATTTAATTTTTTTTTTTTAAATAAATTTTTGCTCTAGAAGCGCTTATTGATTTTATTTCACTTTAGTCGTCCGAAGGATAAAAAAAGCTTTTTGAATTAAGAGCGTTATGAAATATTCAGCCTATTATATTCATAATTCAACTTCAAGATAGCTTGGAGATAAAACTTGAACGATTTTATATATATATATATATATATATATTAAAAATTTTCTCGCTTATTGCTCTTTCACGCTCATTGTAGATTTATGAAGGCTAAAACGCTGACAAGAAATGCACGATCTCGAAAGGTACACATTTTCCATGACGGAAGTTATTTTGAAAATTACACAGAAACTGCGCGTGGCCGTAATTGCTACAAAAAAAAAACAAAAAAAATTAACATTAATGAATTCTTTTTCTTGATTTTCTCTATAATTATTTTTCATACAATATAAAATCTTCTTTACTCTTCTGATTTTCACAAAAAATAGAAGAAACATTTTTGCTTAACGACTTAAAGGTGAACTTTCTGAATCTATTAATGGTGAAATATTAATATCGTCTTCAATATTTGCGCTTTATTTTTAATCTATATTATTTATTTTTGCGGTTCTTTTCTTCTTTTCTTCTTTTCTTCTTTTCTCCTCTCTCTGATAAATTATATTTGATTTTTGTGGGTTTTTTTGATCAAAGCACATTTTTCCAAAAGGGTTCATGCTATAATTCCTTTTCGACAAAGGCGCAGTCTACGATACGCCTGATTTGATTCGTAAAGAGAATTCTAAACCGATAAGCTTTTTTGGAAAAAGGGGTCATATAAGTTCAAAGTATGTAATATTTTTATACATTTTTTTTACATTAATTCATTGAATATATGTCTATTCCGACTCTATATTTAACTGCAACAATATTTGTTTATACGCATCACTGATGTAAACATCTCGGATCCGTTTATCTTGCTGACTCACGCATACCAATAGTGTGTGTGTGTGTGTGTGTGTGGTTTGTAGACAATTGTGCATAAGTGAGGTCGAGTGCGTAATGATTTACATATGTAGTGGTGTAATTTTTTTGTGAGGTAACACTTTTGGTACCTCGGAACATTTAAAAATGTATAAAAAAAAAATCTAGAAACATATTTATTATCAGAAAAAAGATGTTTGTTCTGATTAGGCTAGGTTAAATTAGGCAGTAGCGGAGCGTCTGGCCAGGGGGGAGGGCAGGGAGGGCAAGTGCCCCAGGTCCTTTTACCAGAAGAGGAAAATTCAAGTAACTCTTCGCTTATTTTCATTTGGGAAGCAAATAATATATCACTTTTATTATATAGTGTATACACCGTGTAGGGTTATGACATTTTTATAACCTCATGTTCCTGTATCATAAATCGATGAACGTTTGCCCCCTGACAATGAAAATAACAGTTTTTTCGATATATTTTGAAAAAACTTCATCCCAAAATAAAAAATAAAAAATTAATAAAATAAATAGAAATTTGCATGTTTATTTCACAATTATTATACATAAACATATATTATATTATACAACATTATACCTATACAATACATATTAATTATACAAATACAATATTATACATTTACTCTATTATTGTTTTAATTGTTTTACTTATTGCTTAAAATAAACCTGTAACTAATATACTATATTTGCTTTCGGGGTGACATTTTTTTTTAATTCTGAAGAATTAGGCCCTTTTTTATTGTTTTCAAGCAAACGTTCATCGATTGATGCTACAGGAAACAATATTTATGACAAAAAATTAAAAAGTCATAACCTTAGTATACAGTCTTGGGCTAATTTCCTTCAAAATGAAAGCGAGTCTACAAAAGCCACGGAATATTCATTCACTTTCACTGGCTGATGGAATGAATCACTCCTATTAAAGCCAATTAATGAATGCTCACTGGCCACTGCTCATATTACTTTCATTGACTCGTATCTTTCACAGAGGAACTTAGTCCGAGACTGCTCATCTTTCATAACCTTTTCATATGATCCTTACATATATATCTCTTATGTAATTATGATTGACATTAAGTGTAAAAATGGTATACATTTTTCATACACTTTATTATCGTCTCAAGCGTAACATTGTTTATGAACACTTTTCCCGTTTTTAAACTGCAGAGACAAAAAATAAATTTTGCTATAAAACAGCAGTACGCACTATAATTGTGTATATGCGTTTGGGTTTTAAAATGATATTATCAAGGTGGGAACCATACCAAATAAAATAAATAAAAAGGTATTGGTTAATTTTTTACTGCAATATATTATCAATTTATCATATTGACATCTAGGGGCCAAGTAGTGGGTGGGGGAGCGCGAAGAAAGTTTGCCCCAGGGCCCGGGAGAACCACGCTCCGTCACTGAAATTAGGCTAAACTAAGCTAGGTTTGGATAGATTAGCGAGTATGACACTATTTAATGACAACAGAAAACACCGTTCGAGCCCTCAATTGTGTTCGAAACACTTATCACGCCCTTCTGGGTTCAGTGGCATTAAGGTTAAGTTAATTAGTTTTGACATATGGGTTTAAAAAAAGTCGGTACCTCGTTTATGCGAAGATCCGCGCATTGTGTGTGTGTGTTAAATGTGAGGAATTATATTCATACAAGCTTTGCCTTTGTAAGCGCGTGTATTTTTACGGAGGTAAAAATGCACCCATAAATGAGGGCATAATGAAGTGGTTCTCACTCTTTTAGAACATTTTTCCTGCTTTGAAATGTGCAGTAAATGAATTATTTCACTCAATACTGATCTACTCCGATGTTAATGGAAAAACTAATATGTTTTTCCTATTCCCCAAGTGAAATTCATCATTACAAGAGAGGTATGCGTATAGTTCTCAAAAGAGCTCGCGTGAAATCAGAGATAGTATACCTCGAATCAAAATGGTTAATTAATACTATTCTCGTAAGTGTTTCATATTGGAAACATGAAGAGGAACTACACGAGACTTTATCCGACAGATAGAGAAGATTATTGAAATTAACTCAGTACATTAAATGCTAACACTTGCAATGTACTAAAACATTTCGTAAAATAACAAAATACATTTTTCTAATTAGCAAAAGCGAGTTACACTACGGAAACATTTGAATCTAGCGAAAAACTTTTGATTAGTGTTTAAAATGTGTTCTAAATTTCGATTCCTACAGCCCCAGCCTTGATTTCCACACCCTTTCTATCTCTAAATTATTTAGCCAGTATTACATTAAGTAAAATGGAAGCTCTAGTTTTATATGAATACTATATAATTTTTATAATTCCTCTTCACGTAATAATTTTTGTATTATGTTAAATATTTCATCCATCCACTTATAGGATAATAATAATACCGTATGTAACAAATTCTGGCCCTAATCCAAAATACCAGGCATTCTCAGGGCCGGTGAGAGCTACCACGGGCCCCGGCCCGGGGAAGGATTGGTATATGGGCTCCCCTCTTTACTTAGTATTTTATTATGAATGTTTTTTGTGTACGTAACAAGCAAACTGATTATATGTCCAAGTCACTATTCAAAACATACAGTATGATAATCTATATAAAATATATGTTCATTAATTATATTTCCTCTGTTATTTAATCAAGTGCTTTATTAATATTTTTAGATTTTATCCCCCCCTCTTTCCAAGCCCCGGGGATTTAACCCGACTTCCCCGCCCTCTCGGCGGCCCTGGCCATTCTAAACGTATATCCACTGGTGATTGAACTGTGATTAAACTGGTGAATATACTGGTGATTGAACTTTGTAATTTGTACAGAGGGTTAACAAAAGTAAATAGACACCTGGTTTTTTTTTTTCCAAATTTTTTTATTTAATTAAGTCAATAAATGATGATAAAATTATTGGAGCAATAAGTGCAAAGGGGAAAACAACACGATTATAAATATATTAGTTCAATTAATTTATTACTTATAGACTTTTATAATGAAATTAAAAAAAACATTGAAAAAAACAAAGCTGTCTATTTACTTTTGTTAACCCTCTGTATAGTTCACTTGAGAGGCCGCTGCGAGTCAGTTTTTTGGATGAACGTCAATCATTGAAATGAATTTTTATGATAAGGCTTAGTAAATTTTATTAGACTATGATAATACTGGCGAAGCAACTGTACAATTATTAAAATTGTATGCTAGCCTCCTTTCTATTTGCTCATGGATCATCTCTCCACTTTCTGCATATAGATATTCTCTCCTGACAAAATTTTCTAAAACTGACAAACGCAGCATCTAAACGTCACTCCAGAGACTTCTGATAAGACGAACTAATTACGGGGGGAAGGGGACACCCTCCCCCTACTGGATCGCCAGATAGCAGATTATCCGCCGTATGTGTTAGTTGGAAAATTTTAACATATTCGCTGCATAATGTAATATGCAGTTATATAAATATAATATGCAAAAATAATTAGATAAATTTAATATTTTAATTTACTGTAATATATTTGATTATTATTAGCAATTTAATTTAGATTTCTTCTCTGCAAAAATCTAATTGGTTTTGTTAATTTATTATTATTATTC
Organism: Bathynomus jamesi; assembly: GCA_023014485.1. Lineage (NCBI taxonomy): Eukaryota > Metazoa > Arthropoda > Malacostraca > Isopoda > Cirolanidae > Bathynomus > Bathynomus jamesi. The sequence goes on along the minus strand of JAJOZX010005480.1, from coordinate 258,685 downwards.
TTTGGTCACGACTACAGGCCTTAACTTACCATAGGATTATGAGAATAAAAACCCACTCTAATAGACAGAGTTTATTTCCACGACAGTTTCGACGCCCACTGGCATCCTCCTCGGGTGGATACAGAAACACAAATGAAACAAAACAAGAGGGAAAAACAGTTCAGGGATCGACCGTTAAGAAATTCGCACCTAGGTTAGATTCCATTCTCTCGAGACAGGAGGGGCATTTTCATTAAGTACATTCGCACAAATTTTTTAAAAACTATCTTCCTGTTCTAAACATACAGATTCTATTATTTTTACATAATTATTACATTTATAATTAAATTTATTACATTTAATATTGCATAATTATTAATTACAGAAATTATAAATTTATTATTACATTGGTTATTACATTGTTGTTTATTATACAGAAATTATAAACCGAAAAACGAATGAAAAAAGGCGATTAGGAAATAATCCAGAGACCATTGAGAAATTCGCACCTAGGTTAGATATCGTTCTCCCGAAACCAGAAGGGCATTTTATTACAGGGTCAGCTTATAACTACATTTCCACAAATTAAAAATATCTTCTTGTTCTATACATACAGATCCTAATGTTTTGACATAATTACTGCATATATTTATTTCCACATTAATTACTTCCATTATTACATTTACTAAAAGCGAGTAAGGAAACATTCCAATCCAGAGACACACACTTAGGTTCGAACACGTTCCCACGACTCCGTAAGGGATTTATTGACCAAGAATCTCATTAAAGGGTCTAACTTATAAGTACCTTCGCACAAATTAAAATTATCTACTTTTTCTATACACACAGATTCTATTATTTTTCTTTTGACATAATTATTACATTTATAAAGTACCTTACTTGATTCCCAATCTATAGCATGATTATTTTGGCTAGCGTGATAAAAAATGGCATTATTAGTATTACAACTTCTGAAGGCATATTTGTGTTCTTTGATACGGGTTTCAATATTTCTTCCAGTTTCTCCCACGTATACTAAATCACAACTTTTACAGGGAATGCTGTAGACACAGGCTTGTTCCTCTTTTGCAACGTTATTCCTAACCAATTTACTTTTCACGGTAGACGAATATTTGAACGCCAAATATTCGTCAACGGTTTTACTCTTTCTAAGCCGGCAATGTAAGGCAAACTCACATATTGTTTTTGGTTAACTGAAGGTTCCCGAGGGGCATAAAAAGATTTTCTGGCTTTAAAATACGCCTTTCTGATAAACCACTCAGGATATTTTAAATCCTTAAAAATGTTCCAAATCTTTGAATTTTCCGGATCCAGCAAATGTGGGCTACAAATCCTGAGTGCTCTTAGAAACATGTGAGTTTGCCTTACATTGCCGGCTTAGAAAGAGTAAAACCGTTGACGAAAGAATTTAAGTTTGCTTTGGCGTTCAAATATTCGTCTACCGTGAAAAGTAAATTGGTTAGGAATAACGTTGCAAAAGAGGAACAAGCCTGTGTCTACAGCATTCCCTGTAAAAGTTGTGATTTAGTATACGTGGGAGAAACTGGAAGAAATATTGAAACCCGTATCAAAGAACACAAATATGCCTTCAGAAGTTGTAATACTAATAATGCCATTTTTTATCACGCTAGCCAAAATAATCATGCTATAGATTGGGAATCAAGTAAGGTACTTTATAAATGTAATAATTATGTCAAAAGAAAAATAATAGAATCTGTGTGTATAGAAAAAGTAGATAATTTTAATTTGTGCGAAGGTACTTATAAGTTAGACCCTTTAATGAGATTCTTGGTCAATAAATCCCTTACGGAGTCGTGGGAACGTGTTCGAACCTAAGTGTGTGTCTCTGGATTGGAATGTTTCCTTACTCGCTTTTAGTAAATGTAATAATGGAAGTAATTAATGTGGAAATAAATATATGCAGTAATTATGTCAAAACATTAGGATCTGTATGTATAGAACAAGAAGATATTTTTAATTTGTGGAAATGTAGTTATAAGCTGACCCTGTAATAAAATGCCCTTCTGGTTTCGGGAGAACGATATCTAACCTAGGTGCGAATTTCTCAATGGTCTCTGGATTATTTCCTAATCGCCTTTTTTCATTCGTTTTTCGGTTTATAATTTCTGTATAATAAACAACAATGTAATAACCAATGTAATAATAAATTTATAATTTCTGTAATTAATAATTATGCAATATTAAATGTAATAAATTTAATTATAAATGTAATAATTATGTAAAAATAATAGAATCTGTATGTTTAGAACAGGAAGATAGTTTTTTAAAAAATTTGTGCGAATGTACTTAATGAAAATGCCCCTCCTGTCTCGAGAGAATGGAATCTAACCTAGGTGCGAATTTCTTAACGGTCGATCCCTGAACTGTTTTTCCCTCTTGTTTTGTTTCATTTGTGTTTCTGTATCCACCCGAGGAGGATGCCAGTGGGCGTCGAAACTGTCGTGGAAATAAACTCTGTCTATTAGAGTGGGTTTTTATTCTCATATTTTGACCTTCACGTAAAAAAGTGAAGTTTTTTGCATTTATTACCATAGGATCTTCATGAAGCTTTGTGGAAATGTTGGAAGTATGACCCGCTCTGGAATTTATCAAAACCAGCTGATTCCCAGTTTTCCCACAATTTTTGACCATAGGTCATTGTATCAACTCCAGAAATATTGTCCGATCGAACAAAAGTGATAGAAATGAAAAATTTCTCTTTGAAAAACAAGTTAATACTTTCATCTCCCTATTTTGCTATAATCGATAGTAAAACGTTAAAACAAAAGAAAATGTAAATTCTTATAGAATATGAAATACTCGACGGAGGACTTTGAATTTTATATCAGTCTGTAGGGAATCATCTCTTCCCTTAGATTTTATATTAAATTCTGAAGAACTGCTTTCATATGAATCTGAAGTTTTAGGCTAATTTAGGTTTAAAATTGAATTTTGGAAAAAATTCCATCACAGAGATCAACTTTTTTATGTACTATTTTAAAGAACAGAAAAAGTTTTATCACATTACATACTTTTTAATTTCAAAGGTTAAAATCCATCATTCAGTTTTATCAAAAAGAAAGTTTGTTTTAAAAATGTTTTGCGTTCAACACCTAATAACATCGTACGTATCGAGTGAAGGTGATGGAAATTTCGTCTGCATATAGAACTATGCCTTTTCTCTATGTGTGCCAAATTTCAGTAACTGCTGTTGAATAATTGTTTGCTTGTAACATCAAACGCGAAAGAAAGTACTGAAGAGTCGTTCGCGGAAAATACTGAATGTAATTTCATTGGAAACCGAGTGTATGGACAGGGCCGGATTAGCCTATTAGCATAAGTAGCAAATGCTACGGGCTCCGCACCCATAAGAATATTTTTTAACGTAATACGATTGAAATTCACTGTAATGAACATGGGGTGTACAATACGGGTCAAAAAATGGATAATTTATGTATAAAATTTTGGCTGGCCAATATGTAACTCGTTAAAATGTTTATCATATATTACTATTTGATAGTGTTAATCATGAAAAATTATTCATGAAACTTGTAAATCGTAATGTACCTGGTTACTTGGTCCGTATATTAATATTCTGGTATAATCACCAGACAGTGATTGTAAGAGGGAGTGGGATTAATTCAGAGCCATTCTCTGTGACCAATGGTGTCAGACAGGGAGGGATATTATCCCCTATTTATTCAATGTTTATATGGACAATCTATGTGCTGTGCTGAATACCTGTAAAATAGGCTGCTATATTGGTACAATGACTGTTAATCATCTGATGTATGCAGATGATCTAGTTCTTATTTCTCCATCTGTAAAAGGGCTCAGCACACTTTTAAAGGTGTGTGAAAAGTATGGGAAGGATAACGACATAACATGACTTTTATCTAAGGTGACCAGAGTCCCGATTTTGGGCGGGACAGTCCCGAATTTATGACATGTGTCCCTCTTTTCAAAATGTCCCGAAAATGTCCCGCATTTGGAGCAAATTTTCATGTAAATTACTGTTACATTAGACATTAGATGTCCTTTATGAATTAATAGAATTATGCCACATTCCGAATTCCAAATCTAAATACTAACTTGCAAACTGAACTGGTACGATACATGTCGCCGTGCGGCAGTGCCGTGATTCCCGACTAGCGTTTCAGTGTTTCATTAGCGGCCTCTGTGTAAAGTTGTGTTGTAGTGTAACGCTTTTATGTTTTTATGTTTGCTTAATTAATAACCTTAATTAATTTTTATCCCTGCATCCTTTTTTTTTCTTTTGCAGCTAGGTCAAACTTTTTCGTTTGAAGGATAAGGAAAGTTATTAATTGTATCGTACGTAAGGTCGTAGGCCTAGTTTGACAACACAAAATGTCTAAAACTAAAAGGAAGTGTACATTTAATACACATCTGCAGTCTAAATATCCATTTATTACAGAAACAACAACAGAAAGTGATGTACGGTGTGAGAAATGTAGAAGTGACTTCAGCATTGGACATGGTGGGATTAATGATATTACTAAGCATCTTGGCTCAAAAAGACACAAATCGGTTGATATCGGTGCTTCATCTAGTAAGATAGTGAGTGATTATTTTAAAAGTGTGACGCCTAGTAATAAGGATTTAGAAGTAGCTGCTGCTGAGGGTTTGTGGGCTTACCATACAGTCAGGGAAAATCAAAGCTTCAGATCTACTGACTGTGCAACAAAAATTTTGAAAACATGCTTTGAACCAAAATTTTCATGTGCCAGAACAAAGTGCGAAGCGATTGTTTCAAATGTATTTGCACTATATGCTGAAACAGAATTAAAAAAAAACACTTAAAGGATGTTCATTGCATAACATTGCTAACTGATGCAAGCAACCATGGAAACATCAAGCTGTTTCCTGTTTTAATTCGCTTCTTTCAGCCATATGAAGGTGCTCAAGTGAAGCTTATTGATTTTAAATCTCAGCCTGGAGAAACCTCAGATATTGTGGTGAAATATTTAACTGATATTATTGAAGAGCATGACCTGGGCAGAAAATTAGTTGCTCTCTGTGGTGATAACACTAACTGTAATTTTGGTGGTGCTGCAAGAAAAGGAGTGAATAACATTTTCAGGAAGCTAAATGACTACATTGGTAGAGAACTAATTGGGATTGGTTGTTTTGCACATATTGTACATAATGCTGTTCAGTCTGCCAGTGACTGTCTACCAATTGATGTGGAAACAGTGGTTGTAAATATATATTCATATTTCTACATCTATACTGTTCGAGTAGAAGAGCTGAAAGAGTTTTGTGATTTTGTGGACATTGAATATAAACAGTTACTGGGATATAGTAAAACAAGGTGGTTGGCATTAATGCCTGCAGTTGAAAGAATACTCAAGTTGTTTCCTGGTCTAAGATCATACTTTCTGAGCCAAAGCAAGTGTCCAGTGATACTGAAAAGCTTTTTTGAAAACCCACAATCAGAGATCTGGCTCAACTTTGTGCACTGTCAAGCAGCCACCTTTCACCAAGTGGTTTTAAGATTGTGGGTGAACATATATCAGTTGTGGAAGTGATGAGTGCAATTTCTGATCTGAAGGATAATTTGCAATCAAAGAAAGATAATGTGTTTGTGCCACTCTCAGTCAGGAGTCTTGTAAACAAACTTGAACAAGATGGGTTGATTGATTCTAATGATTCCTTATCTGTAAAGAAAATATTAGGTGAGTTTCAGGACACATGTGTTAAGTACTTGGATCAGTGGTCGAATCACTTGCCAAACGTTGTGTATGCAGCGCGCTTTATTAAAACAAGTTCCAAAGTGGTCAGTTGTTGAGAAAACAATGGATTTTGCTGCTGAAAAATAACTATTTGACCCCAAATTTGACACTGAATTATTTGATGAGTTCATGTGTTTTGCAAAGTACATTAGTGATGAGAAAGTAGCAGAGTGGAATGCATCTAAATTATCAACAGACCAGCGCTGGGTGGAAGTATTCACTCATTTCAAGGCCAGAAATGTCGATCATCAACGAATGTCAGCATTAGTTCAGTTCATACTCTGTCTTCCAGGAACTAATGCTTCGACTGAACGTGCTTTCTCTCAAATGAATAAGACCTGGACATCTGAGAAAGCACAACTGAAAGTCTCAACTCTAAAAGCTTTACTTTTAACTAAAATAAACTACACTCAAACCTGTATGGAGTTCTACACTATGCTGAAATCAACACCGGAGTTACTTCAGAAGATTTCATCTACTGAAAAGTACGGGAATATATATATATATAATCATGCGGGTTGCTTCTACAGAGCTTCAATTTAATATTTAGGAGAAATCCAATGACAAGGAGAAATGTAAATGCCATGAAAAGTCTTCTTTAATGCGCAACGTTTCGAGCAATACGCTCATCTTCAGGCTGTTTAATAACAATGTGAAATTAAAATCAATATTGAATGAAAAACAAGACAAAGAAAATTTCTATAACCTATTCATAAAGGCAAATTTTAAAAGACTGAGAAAAGAGGGTTAAATTCTAAGTTATACAGATTTACATATAAAAATTAAGAAGCTATTTTTAAATACATATAGTAAATGTGAAATTAATACACTGGAAAAATTAACAATAGTACACTGGAATAATGAAACTAACTAACCTTTCACTGCAATTTCCGAGGCTAACTGATTTAAGCAGAGGCAAGACGAGAAAACAAAAGATGGCGAGGGCGATTGGGGAAGGGGGGATTATAAGGAATTGGGGAAGGAGGAGGGATTATAACAAATTTAGAGGGACGGCAGATGAGTCAACATTTAGAGTAGGGGACAATGTTTTAATGTAAAGCGATTCCAAAATTCTTAGTGAGTTGGGACAAGTATTACAACCAAGAATTTTAAAATTGTCTAAAGTGACATCAGTTTTACATTTTATACTGTGTTCCCGAATACTCGAAACTTCTTTAGTTTTTAAAATTTTACCTGTTCGGCCACTTATTCCCATATGCGAATAAAATCTAGCCCTGAGAGAGCGAACAGTGCTGCCAATGTAATTCCCAAGGAGACACCTAGGGCAGGTAAATAAATATACAACACCGCTACGCAACGAGTCAGGGGTTCGATCCTTCGCTGAGAAAAAGCTACCTAAAGACGTTTTATTAATAAATATGATGCGGAAATCAGTATGATAAAAAAATTTCCTTAACAACTTTGTAAATTTAAGCTTAAATTCCTTATTCAAAGGACCCATTTCAGGTACCAAGAAATATTTTATATCCTTCGGCACTGTAATACAAGGAAGTTGAGGGCTATAAACATTATTTAAGAAGGATCTAATTAGTTTGTCTACATATTGAACAGGAAAACTATTATTAGTAAAGTATGATCTTAGATTATTAAATTCATCATTAAGTAAGGTAAAACTAGAGGTCAAATTATATCCTCTGAACAGGAGAGTTTTAATACAAGACATCTTATAGTTGAAGGAAATTTTTTTATCATACTGATTTCCGCATCATATTTATTAATAAAACGTCTTTAGGTAGCTTTTTCTCAGCGAAGGATCGAACCCCTGACTCGTTGCGTAGCGGTGTTGTATATTTATTTACCTGCCCTAGGTGTCTCCTTGGGAATTACATTGGCAGCACTGTTCGCTCTCTCAGGGCTAGATTTTATTCGCATATGGGAATAAGTGGCCGAACAGGTAAAATTTTAAAAACTAAAGAAGTTTCGAGTATTCGGGAACACAGTATAAAATGTAAAACTGATGTCACTTTAGACAATTTTAAAATTCTTGGTTGTAATACTTGTCCCAACTCACTAAGAATTTTGGAATCGCTTTACATTAAAACATTGTCCCCTACTCTAAATGTTGACTCATCTGCCGTCCCTCTAAATTTGTTATAATCCCTCCTCCTTTCCCAATTCCTTATAATCCCCCCTTCCCCAATCGCCCTCGCCATCTTTTGTTTTCTCGTCTTGCCTCTGCTTAAATCAGTTAGCCTCGGAAATTGCAGTGAAAGGTTAGTTAGTTTCATTATTCCAGTGTACTATTGTTAATTTTTCCAGTGTATTAATTTCACATTTACTATATGTATTTAAAAATAGCTTCTTAATTTTTATATGTAAATCTGTATAACTTAGAATTTAACCCTCTTTTCTCAGTCTTTTAAAATTTGCCTTTATGAATAGGTTATAGAAATTTTCTGTCTTGTTTTTCATTCAATATTGATTTTAATTTCACATTGTTATTAAACAGCCTGAAGATGAGCGTATTGCTCGAAACGTTGCGCATTAAAGAAGACTTTTCATGGCATTTACATTTCTCCTTGTCATTGGATTTCTCCTAAATATATATATATATATATATATATTAGTGATGTAGGTCACATCCGCATCCGCGGAACATCCGCACATTTTCTCGCATCCGCATCCGCACTTTGGACTGCGGATGTCGTGCGGATGTGGACCGTTGAGATAAAACGTCATTAATAAGCGGAAATTATCAAATTCTACTATAATAATAGAACTAGTTCATTGTGCGCAAAAGTGATGCAAGCGACAAGACGAGAGGCTGTTCTTGTATGAAGTTACTCTCTTGCAACCTACTTAGATCCACGTTACAAAGCTAAGTTATTTTCACCTAGTACATTAGAACGAGTTAAATCATCACTTGGCAAAGCAGTTGAAGAGCTTCAATCTCTTGAATCTGTCGCTTCGCCACCCACCAAAAGAATAAAAGTTTCAGTGACAGAACCAACACCTTCAACAAGCAAATCTATCACAGAATCTCTCTCTCAGTTTCTTGAGTCAAGCAGCGATGACGAGACCTACGCGATGTCAAAAGATGTAGTAAAAATGATCGAGAGATATCACCAAGAAAAACGCCTGGCTGCATGTGACAATCCTATTAGTTGGTGGAAAAATACGCAGAATATCTATCCATACTTGAGTAAACTTGCAAGGAAACATTTAGCCTGTCCTCCAACAAATGTACCAAGCGAGAGATTATTTAGCAGTGCTGGATTAATATATGATGAAAAGAGAAACAGACTGGCAGCAGAAAAGGCAGAAAAATTAATGTTCCTTAAGCATAACCTTCCTATAATTAAGTTTGAATATTAAACGATGAACATCTTAGTTTACTTTATTTTAATTACTCATTTATAAATATGCCTAATAAAACTTTAAACTTAATATAAATAGTTATCAAGCTAATTAAAGATCTCTTTCTATAAGGGTGGAGGTTGGGGAAAGAGGTCGGTGGGGTGCATTTGAGTTGGGTTCACGTCCCGCATCCTGGTAACACAATTATGGTTTCTAATTGTGGCTGAAACTCAACAAAATATAACGAATTTATTTGCAGACGAATTCACTAATTGATTTCTATATTAGTTAGATGCTTGCTATTATTTTATATGTTCAGGGAAAAGTACAGCAATTATTGTACAATTAATCAATTATACTACATTATAGCTACAGCTCTCTCTATATAATAACTTATTATATACGTTAAACACAACAAATCTCGAATATATCCTAAAAAATAACGAAAATGTAGACATCCGCATCCGCATCCGCGGATGTTGAAATCAAACATCCTCATCCGCATCCGCGGATGTGAAAAAAATGACATCCGCTACATCACTAATATTATGAGGTAGAGAGGTGTCCCGCTTTTGGCTCCTGAAAATATGGTCACTTTACTTTTATCAGGATTATATTTTATGATTATGAGGACCAACGCCTACAAACATATAAAATTTCCTGAATTTCAATTGAATGGTATGGTGCTGTCAGAAGTAACCCAGATTAAGTATCTTGGCCACATACAAACTGATAGTCTTTCAGATGACTGTGATATGCTAAGGCAATGTAGACAATTATATGCTCAGGGAAATACTTTGGTTAGAAAATTTCATATGCGTACATAAGATGTTAATGTTCACATTATTTGCTCATTTGTGATGAAACTACAGGATGTATAATTTAAGAAAATTATATGTTGCATATAATAATATTTTTGGGAGTTTATTAAGAACTCCAAGATTTATAAATGGTGCTCCTTCTAGTGTCAGTATACTGTTTGTAGTCAATAAGGTGCCTAACTGTGCCAGTGTCATTCGCAATTTTGTATTTAGATTTATCACTCGGCTTGGTGAGTCACTCAATAAGATAATAGAAGCCATGGTTAGTGAACTGGTCTCCGATATATTTGATAAATCTCAAATCTGGAAGCATTGGCGTAGGCACTTGTATGTTCATTATGCACAGTGATTCACTGGCCTACTTAGTCAGTGCTCCAGACAACTATCTCTTAATCTTCTATGGACCTCTTGTATAATGTCTGTACCTGTTGAGTCTGAAATAAGGTGTTTGTTTGTTTGTTAAGAAGGGTGTGCGAACTAACCCCCTTAATTATCACCCTATCAGTTTAACTTCTGTCTGTTGCAAAACCCTGGAAAGAATCATAGTTAAACACTTGTATACTTATCTTGAAACTAACTCTATTTTGACTAACCACCAGTTTGGTTTCAGGGCAATGAGATCAGTCTCTGACCAACTTTTACTTACAATGATGTTACTTCCTGCCTAGATAATAACTTAGTGGTTGATTTAATATTATTTGACTTTGCTAAAGCATTTGACATGGTCACCCATGTAAATTTGCTTCAGAAACTGTTGGCTGTTGGTATGGGTTGGATTGGATTGGAGAATTTTTACTTAATAGAAAAATGTCAGTTGGTGTCGCCAGTGGGGTTCCTCAGGGGTCAGTTCTTGCTCCGGTATTGTTTCTTATTTATATTAACTATGTGGTCAATGAACTTAAGTGCCAATACAAAATCTTTGCAGATGATTTGAAGCTTTACATCAGTTATTTCCCTGCTTCCCTGTCCTCCATAATCAATGGTGTGTCTTACTGTCAAAAGGATATTAACACACTTCATTCCATTGCTAAATCATGGGGACTTTCTCTGAATGTATCCAAATGCTGTGTTCTCCGTTTACAGAGGACTTCCATCAATTGGAAAACCCTGGGCCCATACTTCAAATATCATATCAATGACCAACCGATGAGGTTCGTGCAATCATCTCTTGATCTGGGAGTGATGGTAGGTTCAACCCTAAAATTTCACTTTCAGATAAGTTCAGTTGTTAATAGGGCTAGTGGCTTGGCATCTAACTTACTTAAGTCAACACTTTGCAGAGATCCGGAATTTATGAAATTATTGTTTATTATTCACATAAAACCTGTCCTAGAATTCTTTTCTGTTGTGTGGACTACAGGCTATCTGGGTGATCTCAGGATGTTTGAGGGTGTGCAGAGAAGGTGGACCAAATAAATAGCTGGATTTGAGAGCCTTCCTTAATCAGATAGACTTACCAGGCTTCAGTTGTACTCTATACAGGGTAGGCTTCTCAGGACTGACTTGTCCAGTGCTGGAAAATATTTCACAATCTTTCCCCTATCAGTCCAGTTGCCCTGTTTCAGGTATCACCATCGCAAGGAACTAGAGGACATCAATTCAAAATCTTTCACCTTCATTTTCACTATGGTATCCGTGGAAGATTCTTCTCTGTCAGAGTAATACACAAATTGAACTTTTTACCATCCAATGTAGTTTGCTCCTCCATTTTACTTTCTTTTAAGAACTTTCTGCATGAATATTTGGGTGGCCAACTTACACTTCTACCGAGTGATACATATTTTTCCGGCTTACAACACGCTTTCCAGATATTCTTTAAGCTATTATCTTTTCTTTTACTGACTTCTGGGTTGGCTTGTTGGCAGTTTTGGGGTTCCCCCAGCATATGTCCCTTGGGAACCCAACCAGCTAAGAATATAAGCAAGAATACCCACATATGCACACAATGTTTGCATCGACATTAGTTTTCCTGCCTTTTGTCGTGAGGTTTCTTAGTCATAGGCCGAAGCAACGAACTAAATTACACTGTTATTTCTAAATAGAAGTGATCAGATAAAAATCTATTTGACTAAAACGTCACTTAATTTGTTTTTTCAGACTTTCAATAAAACCTACGCTTAAAATATGGGTACCAGTTTCGAGCAAATAATTAATCAAGCTGTTCAAAATAGGGTAAGGAAGGCCTAGCCTACTAGCATAAGTATTAAAGCTTAGGTTAGTCTAGGTTTGCTTTGGAGTACTTTAACAAAGTACATTAGATCTTCATATGGGTAAAACTTTACAAGACACCCGCATTGCCATGAAACATGCTACAGTAACGAAACATATATCAATCGATAGAGCAGAAAAAGGTGTAAGCAGCTATGTATCATTTTGAAAATATTAGAAAATAAAGGGTGCTTTCCTGTTGGTAAATTTATAGTATTACACCCGTCTCCCTTTGGAGATGAAATTTGTTTTTCCTATGGTTTTTGATGTGTTTTGAACGAATCTGACCTTCAAAACCATCGGAAATGACTCGTTTTTGAGATACCCCCCCTCCCCCCCAGCCGGCAATCTGGGGGACCCTGGTGGAGAAAATCATAGAAAACGAGTCATTTCCGACGGTTTTGAAGGTCAGATTTGTTCAAAATACATCAAAAACCATAGGAAAAACAAATTTCACCTTCAAAATTGACCTAACCTTCCTAACCAAACCTAACCTATCTACAACGCCACAGTTTCTGGTCTTGACGATATGTACACTCCGTTTTACAATGTGGACACCACTACTGTCAGTAGAACACCATGAGCACGCAGAAACTCAACACTTTTTTCTAAATTTTCATAGAAAGCGACAATACAGCTGTAATAATCGAACGAGCACGCGTCACACGAAGCCATTCTGGTAGCAAAGTAATTCAAATTTGAAATGGATGGAGCGCAGTGATTGGGCAGACGTGTAATGGTCACACACACTAGATACACACCAAAAAAATGTTTATATATAAAAAATGAAGCATTTGCGACGGAAATGCTATAGAAGGAAAGTGTCTTAGAATTAAAAAATCTACTCAATGAACATATAATAATTGCTGGACGTTAGACAGGTGTAATACTATAATAATACCTTCCTGTTAATAGGAATACCCAACCACCCGCACCAAACTGTTTATGTATTTTTGCTCTCGTCATTTTTGTATAAACTAACGAAAATATCACGGTAACGGTTCAGAATAGGGGTGCCACCTCAATTTGTTTTTTTTCTACCAAAACATGTTAAAACCATTGGTTTCCTGTTTAGGATGAATGTGACTATCGCCATTACAGTAAATTATTGCTTGAAGTGATTTCAATCCCCCCCCCCCCCCCCCCCCCCCTCCCCAAACCCCTACTACAATCTGGGGGGACTACCATGGGAACTGGGGGTTTTGGGTGGGGGAACACAGCACAAGCAATAATTTATTGTAATAGCGATGGTCAGATTTAGGTAATTATTCGTTTTAGTGCTTTTCCTCCTTTCTGAACCAAAACACATTTTTCTGGTGTTTTGTGGTGTGATTTGTTCAAATCTGAACTTCGTTTCTTTGGGAAATGAGCCATTTTTTAGAAATTTTAAAATTGAAAATTTCTCAAAAATGGCTCATTTCCCAAAGAAACGAAGTTCAGATTTGAGAAAATCACACCCAAAAATACCAGAAAAATGTGTTTTGGTTCAGACCTAACCTAACCTCTTAACCTAACCTCTTAACCTAACCTCTTAACCTAACCTCTTAACCTAACCTCTTAACCTAACCTCTTAACCTAACCTCTTAACCTAACCTCTTAACCTAACCTCTTAACCTAACCTCTTAACCTAACCTCTTAACCTAACCTCTTAACCTAACCCACATTTTTTCGCAATTTCTAACCTTCAATAGCAGCATTGGGATGTTTATACAAATGAGCGGCGACCAACAGGAATAAATAGACTATTTCGCCAGGCCCACAAATTTGAACTCATTGGTCTAGGCCGCCCTAGCCAATGTTCACAGACGTCGAAGCAAAAACTCCTCCAATTAACTACACTTTTGGAAGCCAACGCTAAATAGAGCTGTGCATCTAGCTTTGTCAAGAATAACCCAACGTACAATAAGTTTTGCCACAGTTTGAGGTGGGTAGGTATTAATTGATAGTAATCCAAATCACAACCTCCGCAATCCATAATGAAAACCAGACTGAAAAAGCATTCTTGAACAGGGTTGCCACTCTTGAATGAGTATGAATTATGAGAGATTCAAAATGTACGTCTGATTGGTCGGATAAGGTCACGTGAAACCAAAACCAGATTTCATTGGTTGTTTTGACCTATGTTTCCTAATTTTGCCACAAGATGTCTCCCCATAAAACTGGAGAGGGCGACGTTCGTTAAAATTTTAACAGTGTTAAGAGCTAAATACTCGGTCAATGGCCGATAATGGCTGCTTTTTACGTCTAAATTTTTTTTTTTTTTTCATAAAAAATAATTATTACATTTCCTTGATTTTTATCAGTTTCCCTGAGGTTTCAAGGTATCCTGAATACGAATGTATATGTTAAATTGTCATAGAATGTCTCCTCCTATCGAAAATGAACAAAGCATTAAAACTAATATTAACCCAGATTTATCCTAAATAACAGGAAACCAATGGTTTTAGCATGTTTTGGAGGAAAAAATACGTGTCATGAAACCCATCAAAAACCATGAGAAAAACCTAGGTTTCATGGAAAACCTAACCTAACTAACCTAAAAAATATAAAACCCTATACCAATCAATTTGTGATGTGTGATCTTTACGGGGGCTCTACCCCCATACCCCCGAGACCTAAATTATACAAATTGGACACACTACATTTAAAGGGAGAACACCATGTGAGCTCTTCTTAGTCTACTAGCATCACCGCACAGCGCACATCCATCACAGACTGAAGCCATTTTCAAACTGGAATGAACGATACGATAGTAGGGTTGCCAACTCAAAATTTCCTAGATTCATACCCAAAAATATGTTTTTTATAATTTTCTAACTTCATTTTTTTTATTATGCAACACATGCAATCAACGTATTTTAATGAGAGAAACAACTTTGTCTCTGGTATTTTTCGAAATTTTGCTTAATTAAGTGGCACCCATATTCTGAACCATTACCAATATCACAACTTAACCGATCATCAAGGGTATACAGTTGACCTAACCAGGCATTCAATTGACCTAACTGGGCATTCAATTGACCTAACAAGTTAATATGGAAAATGCCTGGTTAGGTCAACTGAATGCCCAGTTAGGTTAATTGAATGCCTGGTTAGGTCAACTGTACGCCTTTGATAATTGGTTAAGTTATGATATTTTCATTAGTTTAAACAAAAATGATGAGAGCAAAAATACATCATAAACAGTTTGGTAGACCCAATAATACGTAAGTACCGAATTTATTAATCATTTAAATGAAATTAGGGTACTTTTGCATTATCCTCCCAACACTAATTTTTTTTTATAATGGCTAACGCCTGCGGCAGCTGTTTTTACCGTAATCTAACCTAACCTAACCTAATACCAACACTAATTTTTTTATAATGAAAGGAAAATAAAGTACCATAACCAAAACCAAACCAAGATTATATAAAAAAATTAGTGTTGAGAGGATAATGCAAAAGAACCGAAATTAGTTAAGGTAAATCTCTAGGAGTGCTCCATTTTTCAATATTAAACATACTCATAAAACATATACCATTTGAAAGCTCACATTTTTCTGAGTCTAAAAAATATAGTAATCCAAAAGTATCAATAGCAAATAAAAAGTAACACGGTTTAAATATAAAACCCTATACCGATCAATTTGTGATGCGTGATCTTTATGGGGGCTCCGCCCCCATACCCCCGAGACCTAAATTATACAAATGATAATGTAATAACATATTCATGTTAGGTTAGGTTTGCGTAACAATTACCAAAAATACCATCTTACAACACAGACTGAAGATTTATAACTTAGCCAACCTTTATAATGTAATTAAGTCACGCGTCAAACAATTAAACTTAGTTACTTTTTATTTGCTATTGATATTTTTGGATTACTACATTTTTAGACTTAGAAAAATGTGAGCTTTCAAATGGTATATGTTTTATGAGTGTATGTTTAATATTGAAAAGATAAAAATATTCAAACTTAAACATACACTCATAAAACATACACTCATAAAAATATTCAAACCACCATAATTCAGTCCCTAATTGACATAGAACATTGATTTAAAGTGTTTATGAAAGGTAATTGCACACAACAAATTAGCATAGCTAAGTAGAAAGAAATGGCTAAAATTAACAGAAAAAAAGTTACAACACTATGCCATTTGAAGGGGTCCTGCCCCCCTTAAATTACAGATTTTTTAAAATTTTCATATATACAAAAAATGAGTTTCAACCTTATTCTATCAATATATGAAAAGAAATATATGTGTATTTGCATGTAAAATAGGTATTTACAGATTTCAAAATGGCTACTTTTACTTAAGACTAATTTTTACAAATTCATGTAAGCTGTTAGGTAATTAATACATTGCAATTTACACATGGTGCAATAATTCTTAATGCTAATAATCTATACCTACCTAAGCTTATATATAGTTAATTTTCAACAGATTTTTATCCTAGTTTTGGTTCCAAACTCCCACTAAGTTTTTGAACTTGCTTTCGATTGAAGGAATAAATAATCTTAACACCAGGCTTGATATTTGGTGTCATCATGATAGAAATCATATCACTTTGTTTTATCCAGCAAACATCCTCTTTCATCAGAAAATAATACTGAGTGGTAGATTCTGATGAGATGAGGAAACTGATTTTATAATCACCATATTCTTCTGAAGTGTCTAAAATAATTCCAAACCAAACTTTATCATCATATTTACAGGCAACATACTGGCCAATTTGATACTCATCTTTTTCAACCAGTTGACTGTCTTTATCTGGTTCAGCCCAGTACTTATTCTAAACAATTTACAATTATCAGAATCAGATGTCTGATAAGCTTGTATTAGGTTTTCTTACTCTGGTACAAACCTGTGGAAACTAGTGATGGGACGATACCAACATTTTTAACGATTCCGATTCCGATACCACTAAAAAGTCTCGATTCCGATACGATTCTGATTCCGATTCTCAATATTTTTAAATATAATTCTATACTTGTTTTTCTGGAAATTGTCATATTTTACTCTGGTAAGATTAACTATTTACATTATGAGTATGGTAATATAAATTATAATAGATTGGTTTAAAAATAAAAATCAACTGTAAGTTGTAACAATTCATTTTAATCTTCTTGATTACACATCATGGATATACATGTTTTAATGTATAGCTACAATACAATAAAAATAAAATTTGTTATCCTCTTTCATTTAAATTTTAAAGTTTACATTGCAAAACTGGTTCAATTAAAAGTTAAAGAATCGTTTTAAGAATCGGAAATCATGGTACAATTCTCTCGATTCCGATTCCGATTCCTGAAAAATGCTCGATTCTTCCGATTCTCGATTCTTGATTCTGATTCCGATTAATCGTCCCATCACTAGTGGAAACCCTGTGTACCTTTAACAGGTAAAGCTTCATTAAACCTACTAGAAAGATTGAATTTATCTGCATGAACCTCCTCCTTTGTAACATACAAAAAATAATTGAATTAAAGTGTTCAGTGCAAAAATCATAGAAAGCTCTTGGTGTTAGAATATGACCAGTATCAGTATGTTGCAAACTAGCCTTTGCTACAACTCTTTTAATAGTTCCTCCAATACCATCACAAGCATTTTTCCCCTGACTTGTGGCAAAGAAATTCCACTCAGCCTTCACACCAAAATCCTGTTCATAATAGCATAGATTGCTGAAATTATATTTGTTTTTGTATTGGCCTCCACACCCATCAGAAATAAATTACTTTTTGTATGTTGGGGAATTTCTGTTTAATATCCTTCATTAAATATTGCTGAAAAGTGTGAACTGCTGATGTTGAGTGCTTGAAACAATCGCTAATAATACAGTAACTAGTATGAATTAATTCCTCATCCTTCATGTGATACACCACAAATGGATGGAGGGTCACCTGGTCATTTGTCCAGTGAAAACTTTGTGATTCATCTTGAGTGATGAATGAATAGTTTTCTGCAAAATCCCCTAGCACAAGTATTTCATCGCAGTGAAGATTCTGTTTCATAGTCTTCAAATACTGACTCTGGCTTTTTGCAATGTAGTGGTGCCTAGTAACAGAAAAAATGTTTTCTGAAAGGTGTTCAATAAATTCGACAGAATCTCTGCTTGTCAAGGAAGGTATAGTATTTAAGAAATTAAATATGCCTATGCTACCAGGACATTCTCAACATCCATGTAACATGCATGATTGCATGTAGAAGAATTTATATATCAAACACTTTTTTCCGTAAGTGCGTAATAGATTAAGTTTTTCTCTGCAATTGCTGATACCATGAATTTAGGATTCTGGTGGTGGGTGCAAACACAAACTGAGTGGGTTCCTTTTCCTCTAGCAATTACACACCATTTAGGCCTCAGATTGGCAAAGGTAGAAAACCCTATGCTATTATCATTGTTTTCTTTATATTTTGAATATAATTCTTTTAAATTTCCTAGTAATAGACGTTTTTGCTTGTACTCTTTTTCACCATCTTTATTTCTTATGCTAACACAATCAGATTTCCCTGCACACAAAAGACTGACTTCATCATCTTCGTAGAATTCCTTTATTTCAGAGATTATATCTTCAGTTAGTTTTCTTCCTTTACTGTAGATAGGAATCTGTGGCATAATACCAAATGTATGTTTCAAATGTCTGGCTTTGTCAATGATGTATCTGGTTGCACCAAACAAATTTATCGTCCTAGAAATAGGAAATGGTGAGTGTGTAAGTATCTGAAGCCTCCTTTTGTACGGTGATGTAGATTTGAAGTCTCTTACAAGATCACTCATGAGGTTTTCGTACCTATAAAAAAATATAACCCCAAATTACTATACAATATTAAGGATGTAGTATATGATTTATATTATTCAAGAATTAAGGAACTACCGTACTTCACGAATTTGAACATATACCTGTATATTTAGTATATGGGATGATGTCATATTTTAGGAAATATAGCTAATGTCTACATATATATCCAAACATGACAACCTATAATACTGTATCTATATACAGGTATTTACATGCATACATACATTAATAGTTCAAAGTCATCTCATTAATTTTTTAGTTTCTTACCTCTCCAAATCTGCTTTGAGAGGCTGTTTGTTTACTCAGTGGCTCACCAACATCTTGAACTTCAGTGGCAAATGCAGTTTCTAACTTCCTCTTGAGGGAGGTTGAAGCTTTTTTATATTTTTGTGAAACTGCCTTTGATCTGCTTCCACTGCTCAGGGCATCTGAAAAATATTTGAAATACAATTAATTAATAAATATAAGTATGACATATCTAGTGACAACAATCTGAATCTCTGAACTGAAGTATAGTTTTTAGATAATTTTATATATATGTATTAGGTATACTTGACAACTATATCTGAATGAATTAAATTTCAGCTGACAGTATAAAAATGCATTATCTGTACACACATTAATAGCTAGTTACTTACGTAATTTCACTGGGGTAACATGAAGTTGCTCCAAAGTTGCATTAAGATCTTCTCATTGAATATCTCTATCCATTTCAGTACATTTTCTTTGAATTTTTTCTGGGGATATGTCAGGTGAAGTAGTCATACTTTCAGTACTACTAGTTACTGCTTCTGGCAGTCTGAATAATTCTTCAGGTTTTGCGTGTTTATTAATTAATTTCAGACAATTTATACAAACTTCTGATTCATCACTGAAATTATATTTAGGGTCACTATTTTTAATAACAAGCTTTGGAAGTGGCCTTGAGCAAGTTTCGCAGAATAAGCTTTTTGTGCAGTTCAGAAGGGTTGCAACAGTGCTTGTTATAGCTTTTATGTATAGACATTTTCATCAAATACTTTCTTATTTAAAACACTATGCATATATGTACATAAATCTGTTCAAAATGAAAAAAAATATATACATTAAATGAGAATACAGTGAATGCTTTGCGCATCACAGAAAACAAAATAAAGATCTCTCTAGTTAGGCAATAGTTGTCGTGGGTAGGATTGCCACTTTTTTGATGTCCACATGGGATTTTTTGTTCAACCAATTTACCCAACAATCGAATGGGGGAAGATATTTTATGGTAGGTACTAGTGTTTTAGGTTTAGTTCTTAGAATACTAGTTTAACACACATGTATTTACATTTTTAACAAGTACACCAATCTATATACCAGAAGTCAATGAGAATGTTGAACAGTTTGTTAGAAATTATTCTCTCTTAAGTGAAAATAGTCATTTTCAAATCTGTAAATACCTATTTTATATGCAAATACACACATATTTCTTTACATATATTGATAGAATAAGGTTGAAACTAATTTTTTGTATATATGAAAATTTTAAAAATATAATTTAGGGGGGCAGGACCCCTTCAAATGGAATAAAGTGTCAACTTTTTTTCTGTTAATTTTAGCCATTTTTTCTGCTTATGCTAATTTGTTAATACCTACAGCAATACCCCGGTTATTGCGGTTTCGATTATTGCAATTCTCAATTTATTGCGGTTTACAATTTGATACCATAATCCCGACTATTGCGTTAGAAATTAGAGTTATTGTGGTATTTGAACATATAAGTCTGGCAGCGTATGTACTTCATGTGCATATGTTTGTGCGCGCTCATCATACAGTAATCTGAACATGCCATTAGTATCGCTGCTGCCTTCATACAGTGTATTGCGTCTACAATTGAAGAAATTGGACAGCTTGCATTAGACCTAGGCTTCACAGAATTAAACAGTGAATGTGTTGAGGAGTTGCTCCAGTCTCATGATAAGGATCTTGATGATGACGATCTCATTAATCTTGAACTAGAGCGGGCCTACGATGTTCAGGAAACTGAAGAAGTAGAATCAGAAACAAAGGAGTTCACAATAAAAGAACTAGAAGAAATGTTTCGCATTGGTGAGCTTTTTTAAGCAGAAAATTATGGATGGTGATCCAAATCTTGAACGTTCAATGAAAGTGCGACGCGACATAGATAATGTGGTCCGTTGCTATAAAGTGATGTACGAAGAAAAGAAGAAATGATGTGCGAAGCAAATGAGCCTTTTACAATATTTTTCAAAAAAATAAAACATTTCATGCATCTCTAATTCCATTGTTTTTATGTTCACTGTGCTTAATAAACTTATAAAACTTCAAACAGTGTTTCATTTATTCATTTTTATTATTATTTTAGAAACTTTGGCAACATTAACGTATTTTACATGTATTATGTATCCTGATTATCGCGAATTCACATATTGCGGTGTTTTTATTGGCACAATTAATCGCGATAATCAGGGTATTGCTGTATGTGCAATTACCTTTCATACACACTTTAAATCACTGTTCCATGTCAATTAGGGACTGAGTTATGGTGGTTTGAAAATTTATAGTCCCCCCCCCCCCTTTCAAAAAAGGGGGAGCATAACTTTTGAACCATAACTCCAATTGAGCTGATATTTGAAATTTGGTACTTACTAGCATAGACCATTCTATAAACCAAATTTAAGCAAAATCTATGAGGGTATGGTGCACTTTTTTTGTCATGGAATGAGCCCTAACTGGGCATTCATTTGACTTCACTGGGCATTCATTTGACTTCACTGGGCATTCATTTGACTTCACTGGGCATTCAATTGACTTCACTGGGCATTCAATTGACTTCACTGGGCATTCAATTGACTTCACTGGGCATTCAATTGACTTCACTGGGCATTCAATTGACTTCACTGGGCATTCAATTGACTTCACTGGGCATTCAATTGACTTCACTGGGCATTCAATTGACTTCACTGGGCATTCAATTGACTTCACTGGGCATTCAATTGACTTCACTGGGCATTCAATTGACTTCACTGGGCATTCAATTGACTTCACTGGGCATTCAATTGACTTCACTGGGCATTCAATTGACTTCACTGGGCATTCAATTGACTTCACTGGGCATTCAATTGACTTCACTGGGCATTCAATTGACTTCACTGGGCATTCAATTGACTTCACTGGGCATTCAATTGACTTCACTGGGCATTCAATTGACTTCACTGGGCATTCAATTGACTTCACTGGGCATTCAATTGACTTCACTGGGCATTCAATTGACTTCACTGGGCATTCAATTGACTTCACTGGGCATTCAATTGACTTCACTGGGCATTCAATTGACTTCACTGGGCATTCAATTGACTTCACTGGGCATTCAATTGACTTCACTGGGCATTCAATTGACTTCACTGGGCATTCATTCTTGATTTTTTCTGCTACTTTTACAGATTTGCTGGGATCCTTCAAAAAATGTATTCTTTGTAAAGTTGCACATTTTACCATTTGACTGACGCTTTTGGCAATGAAAGAACTGGTAATTTTATCAAAGGAACACACTTTCCCACACTTAGAGCACTTTTTCATAAACAGTAACAGTTTGTGACTCTGGCTAAATTTAACACAATCCTCTGTAACTAGTTTAAGCTAGTTAAAGCACACACTAATTATTTAAAGTGCTCTAACATGTTTGTTTTTCATTTCTCCAAAAGAAAGTTATTTTTAAAATCAGTGACCAAAATTACATTAGTATACTGATTTTCATTAAAATTTGCTATTAGCCCCAAAATGGAAAAGACCCAAATTTGGGAATTTAGGTTAGGTTAGATTGTTATATATTAAAACTGTTTTTCCAATTGTTTTTGATGTATGAGCAAAATTAACCTTTGTTCAAACCTTATCAAAAACCATCAAAAAAATAGTTTTGATTTACAAAGCCTGTAATGTACACTTGTAAAAATTTACCAATTTAACTTGGTATTTAGATAGATCTCAGTGTTCATTCAATGCAAGCCCAACATTTTGGTTGATTAGCCTAGGCCCCCCATTAGCTATTCCATCCAGTAATAAATGTAGAGAAAACCCTGGGGTAACAATTTTTTAATAAGTGGTGGTATTTCTAGAGGTACTTTTGCTCCTGAATCCAGTGGTGATATTCACTTTTGGGAAATGGCTAGTTTTTGAGATATAGGCCATTTCTACCCTAACAATCTGAATCACACTAAAGTGAGCAGGGCTTTGAAGAAGAGGGTAATGATTCGGCAGAACACATCCACCCACATTAGTGACAAATAGGTTTTCCTGGTGTATTTCATGCTGTTTCAATTGAATCTGACCTTAATTTCTGGTGTAAATGCACCATTATGGTGATATTGGCTAATGATGATAACATGACTACATACATCATGGGATGAGATGGTTTGACTAGTGAATAATGGCGCCAAAATTTAATAATTTCTAAACTAAATATCTTGATAAATAGGAATTTCTGCCAAAATTAGTATAGAATAAAGTATTCTTATTTTTTTTTCACTATCTCGCTGTATAAATATCACTATTGGGTTTGGTGGATGTGTTCTACTGAATATTAATCAAGAAGAGGGAAATTGAGGGGTAAACGCAAAAAACCCAGTAATAAACATAATAAAACTAATCTAACCCAACCCAACCAAACCTAATGCCTGGTTAAATTGTGTTTTAACATCCAATTAGGGACCCACCACTTTTTTTTCTAGTGTAGTTTTAGCTCCTCTTTCCAAATATGCAATTGAAATGTCACAAATGAATATTAAAAAAGTTACAGCTACTTAGTTTTCAGTACCATTTTGCATCTGGTAGCGTTGCGTGGGTAGTTTTTAGTTCCAGTGTATTGTGAATCATGTCATATGAAGGACCAGTGTATTGTGAATCGTGTTGTGTGAAGGTTGTGAGATTACACACCAGTGGTGGCTTTTCAGAGGAGGCATAGGAGGCTGGGCTGCCTCTGTTTTTATCACTATTATAAACTATGAAAGAGGATTTTATTGACAGTATTAATTCTATATGATCGTGACATGCAGAAAGTAGCGCATCTAACACTTTGTAATCTATTCTATTTATATAGCATATATTATAGACAATTTTGGGCCTCCCTACTCTCCCTGATCACCAGCTGCCACTGTTGCACACACATTTGGAAAGAGGAGCTAAAACTATATTAGAACCAAAAAACAGAAGTGGGGGTCACTAGTTGGGTGCTAAATGACAATTTTACCCTAATGTCTAAATACTTCTGAACTGCTTGAACGAATGAGAGATTGTAGCCATCCTATGTTATGACAAACAAAGCAACAATTGATGTGCATCTGGATAATTATCAAGAAATAAATGCACTGATTGGCTACAGCATGTAAGAATTTTTGGTAAAATCCTATTTTGATATAGTAAATTAAATCCCAAACCAATATGGTAAATTAAAAAATTCTATATATATACAGTGCCCGCGAAAAGTATCCGATCACTCAAGAAAATACAATATTTTCCCTTGATATTCAGAGACACATAATTCACTTTCTATTTGTTCTAGCGACATCTGGTAACTTTGAGGTTGCTCGCTGATATGAGAGCTATCCAACGCATTCTCAAATTAGTGTTCTGGTAGCCTTCGTTGCGGGTGGCTGTGTCTCAAAGTTGTCAGATTTCACTGTTTGTGTAAATTTATTGATATTTTTTTATTTTTTACAGAAAGTGGTGTAAATAAAATTTATATATAATGTGTGCTAAAAAACAACTTAAGAGTGATTGTCGAGGTGCTATTGTTGCTTTGCATACATGTGGGAAATCACAGAGACAGATAGCTAAGGAATTAAACATATCCCAAAGTACCGTTAATTTATGGGTTTCACGGGCTAAGAACAATGCCGGCCTAACCACGCCAGTCCCTAAAAAACGATCTGGCAGACCGAGAAAAACAAATTCATGAACAGACAAACTTATGAAACGTTTAGTATTGAAAAACCCAACAATAACTGCGAAAGAAATAAAAATTAATATGAATAATTTGTTATCTGGTGTTTCTGAACGAACTATCCAGGAGCGGCTCCAAAAGAACTCGGATTACCATCTCGCCATGCTGCTAAGAAACCGTTCATTAATGAAAAAATGCGTAAAAAACGTGTCGCATTTTGTAAAAAATATATTCATTGGACTGTTGATGACTGGAAGAAGGTTTTATTTAGCGATGAGTCGACATTTTTGACATTCAGAAGTTGTCCAAAAAAGGTTCGCCGGCCCATTGGCTCAAATAGGATGGACCCTAAATACACCCTAAAGACAATGAAACACCCTCCAAGTGTGATGGTTTGGGGTTGTTTCGGTTACTATGGGCGTGGAAACCTATATTTTCTTCCGAAGAACACAACTATGAATGGTGCACGGTATTTAGCAATGCTACAGGATAAACTTCCAATGGCAATGGCAATCCAAAGGACAAAAACATACATGCATGATGGTGCACCATGTCACAGGGCCAAAATAGTGACAAAATGGATTACTGTCAATAAATTTGATATTTTGGATTGGCCTGGTAATATAGTCCAGATCTCAATCCGATAGAAAATATGTGGCTAATAATAAAAAATAAGGTTGAATGCCACGATACTGGCTCAGTCGAAAAATTACAAGAAGCCATCAAAAAGGTATGGTGCAAGGAAATATCAGTGGAAGTTTGTCAAAACTTGATTAAATCCATGCCAAAACGTCTAGAACAAGTCATCCAAACCAAAGGACAGATGACAAAATAATAATATAAGGTTAGTATACATTTAAACATTGTTTTTTATGTAAAAAATACAAATTTCCAGGGTGATTGGATACTTTTCGCGGGCACTGTATATATATATGGTAATTATGCAGCTGAGGGCCTGAGGGGCATCACTGAGTTTGGTGATAATTTTTTTTTCTGCATGTTTTTCAATGCTTTGTGTAGTAGATATTGTTAATAGTTGTGGAATTATGAAAAAACACCAGTTTTAAGGTGTTTTGGATGGCCAAGTACCACTGCACAAAGCACAAAAAAGTAGTAGAAAAAAATCAAGAATTATCACCAAAAATAATGCAGAAAAAAATAATAATCACCAATTAAATAACCAAGGTCAATTGAATGGCCAGTTAGGTCATTTGAATAGCCAGTTAAGTCAACCATTATGCCATTGATTGGTTGGTTGGGTTAAGTTGTTGATATTTTTGTTAAAACATGAAAATATCATGACTTAACCTAACCAGTTGTCAAGGGTGTACAGTTGACCTAACCAGCCATTCAATTGACCGGTGGCAATTCACAAGTAGATAGATCACAGCACTGCATTATCACATGCTCACACTACAACAATAATTTGAAAAAAATAATAATGAACTTCATGATAATTAAGATTGTAAGTTTTGCACACCATGTTGGAATCTAGACTGAGAAATGGCATGATTTTAAACCTGGGATAGTCAGGTTTAAATTTGATTGGTTGGCTGATGTCATGAGTGTGTTTGTTGCTTGGTGATTGGTTAATGTCATCCATGTTGATCATGGCATTGATAGTGGAAAATTCAAATTTTTTCAAACCTAATTTCTAGTGATGCACCAATTAATCGGCATCAGCACTGGCTTCAGCCAAATTTGCCCGATGATATGGCCAATTATATGAAGATATATGACTTTTCAAATTTCAACCAAAGACTTTTCATGAAAGTTATAAGTAATATTACACATTATATTTATGAACAATATTTTTGCTTTGGAATATAGATATTAGATACTCTGCTAGATATATCCTAATGTGCTTATGTGTAAGAGAGGCTAGCTTCGAAAATGTGTTAGATAGGAATAAAATAGTTGTTCAATGGCCTAGGCATCATGAAATACTGATTACTGAATTTTTTTATTAATTATTATTATTTTGATTTTCAATTTTTGCAGAGCACCTAGATATGAGAAATATTTCATTGCTTGGAAAATATATCATTAGTTATTTAATTTTGTAAATTCCATTCCCTTCCAATTTAAATTCTTTTGCATATTAAATACTGAAAACTGAGTAGCAGTAATCAATAACTTTTTATTAACGATAAAATAAGCAAATAATAATAATTAATACTTAATATTTAGTAAAATAAATTTGATCAGGTAACTAGAATTAAAAAGCTTAAAAGTGATAATGGCTGGTGCAAGCTCCACCGGGCAAATAACTGAATTAATGAGAACTTCAGTAGGCCTATTAAGTGTTCCCTGTTCCTCTATTTTTTATTAAAAGTTTTGAAACAAAATTCCAGTTAAAATGAAAAATTCAGACTCAAAATCAGGTTTTGGCTATTATGATGATATTACTCCATTATAATAACTAATTTATTAATCTACTGTACACTAGGTACTGCAGATGGTAAGCTGGCTAGAGAGGGATATATAAAAAATTAATAATGTGATACCAACATAACAAGAAATCTTCAAATATTTTAAGTTTTTGTTTATTAAATAACTGGCCAACAAAATGAAACTTTTTTTTCTCATCACAAACATGATCACACTTTTCTTAATGCATATTTTGCGCTGATTCCGAATCTGGTTTTATTTTTTTGCTAGCATGTAGAGTTATACAGATACACTGGTTTTGATATTTTTAAGTTTTTGATATTGCTATAAGAAAATTTATGGATGTATAGATCACACTTAGGAATGCTAAACAACAAATACATCATATACCTTATTCAATGTACTTATAAATAAAGAATATATACATTATTTTATTAAAAGCGCTGTGAGTGTGATTTCCTTTTGTAAATTTGGCCTGGATTGTCATGATACAGCATCCAACAATGGTCCGCCATCATGCTTTCATTCCAATATCCTTGGTAGCGCTTCTCCATCATCTGAATATCTTGATGGAAGCGCGCTCCTTGCTCGTCACTCACTGCACCAAGGTTTTCAGGAAAGAAATCTAAGTGGAAATGCAGGAAGTGAATTTTTAACGACATTCGACACTCCATTTCTTTGAAGGCATCAAGGAGGTTCTTGACTCCATCCTTATACGCAGGTGACTTGTTGCTTCCAAGAAAGTTTTCACATATCCATTTGAACGCCAGCCAAGCCTTCAATTCCAGCGGACTTAGGACTTTTTCAAATTCAGTGTCATTCAAAACCTCCCTTATTTGTGGCCCAACAAAAATTCCTTCCTTCAATTTTGCTGCAGTAACCTTTGGAAATTTCCTTGAAAGGTATTGGAACCCTTCAGAATTGACTTTACCCATTGCTTTAACAAAATTCTTCATTAAACCAAGTTTAATGTGAAGAGGTGGCAGATAGATCTTTTGGGGATCCACTAAAGGGACAGACTGGACATTGCTTATCCCTGGGACATATGTATACCTAAGTGGCCAGTCACTTTTGGTGTAATGTTCTATAGTGGTGCGACTGTCCCACAGGCAAAGGAAACAACAAAATTTTGTGAATCCTGACTGCATACCCATAAGCATTCCTATAACTTTTAGATCTCCACAAACATTCCATTGATGACTGTCGTATTTGATTGCCTTAAGTAGTATATCCATTAGGGTTATGACATTTTTATAACCTCATGTTCCTGTATCATAAATCGATGAACTTTTGCCTCCTGACAATGAAAATAACAGTTTTTTCGATATATTTTGAAAAAACTTCACCCCAAAATAAAAAATAAAAAATTAATAAAATAAATAGAAATTTGCATGTTTATTTCACAATTATTATACATAAACATATATTATATTATACAACATTATACCTATACAATACATATTAATTATACAAATACAATATTATATACATTTACTCTATTATTGTTTTAATTGTTTTACTTATTGCTTAAAATAAACCTGTAACTAATATACTATATTTGCTTTCGGGGTGACATTTTTTTTTAATTCTGAAGAATTAGGCCCTTTTTTATTGTTTTCAAGCAAAAGTTCATTGATTGATGATACAGGAAACAATATTTATGACAAATTAAAAAGTCAACCCTAATATCCATATTGTCATGTCTCTCTTTTAGATGGATGGAATGGGCAATGGGGATGGATGGCATTATATTACCATTATGCAAAAGAACTGCTTTCAGGCTTCTCTGCGATGAATCAATAAAGAGGTGCCACTCAGATGCCACATACGTCTGAGATATGGCTGTAAATAGTCCACTGATGTCATGGCAATAACAGAGAGGACCGTCTACTGAAAAGAATGCTGTTAATTCAAAATTCCACTTTCGGTAGTAACTAATACGAACATTGTTCTCAAGTAAATTGTTCTCCTTTAGTCTTGAGGCGAGAAGCTCTGATTTCTCTTTAGACAGTGATAAGTCTCTAACAAGATCATTCAACTGTCCTTGGGTTAACTTTTTAGGCTCTAAATGTCTACCTTCAAAAGTGTACTCTGGTTCTGTAGATGGTCCGGAAACGCCAGTTGCACCTTCATCACTTTCCATGTCATCTATGATAGAATCTAGCCTATCACTTACGGGAATTGGAATGGGCAATGTTTCATCATGTTTTACTGGTCTACGTGCTGAATCCAAGTTTGGATATACAATCTGGTGTTTGTTCTTGGCAGAAAACCCCATTAAGTTCACACTACAAAAATAACAGTCTTCATGATGATCTCTCGGCTCCCTCCATATCATGGGTATGGCAAATGGCATTGAAGCTTTCTTTTTGTTAAGCCAATCACGTAATCCATTTGAACAGCCAGAACAGATTTGATGTGGCGCCCATGGTTTATCTTGGTCACCTAGAATTCAGTGTTTCCCAACCGGGGGCCATATGGCTCCCTGGGGGCCATGGCACATTTGAAGGGGGCCACAGGAAAATGTTATTTTGTAAAATAGAGTTAAATCTGCATATTACCTACTGAAAATAATGCTTATGGGGGCCACGGGAAAAAATAAGGTTCCTAAGGGGGGCCATAAGCCAAAACTGGTTGGGAACCACTGACCTAGATGGCAACCAAAGTATAGCTTGTATATTTTCTTAATGTCGGTTGTAATACTTCGTTGCTGTGTTTTAGTTGTCAACTGGCCGCATACGAAACAGAACTTGTTGGGGTCATTCTTACATTGTCGAGGCATGTTGACTGACCTGAGCAAACTATAAATTAAAAAAAAATGTACACCAACTTGACACAACAAGTTCTTGGACTGGACTGATCTTTTGACACACAAAGCATGGCGTTGTTGCCTGAATCACAATGCTGCTAGACGTAAAAGCTCTCACCTGAAATACATAAGATGTATAATTAAGATAATTGAAATAAATAAGATGAATAAACTAAAAAAACACAATCAAATGTTGAAATATTAGTATTTTGCCTATTTAAAATGGTTAAATCTGTGTAGTTATATATATGCCTTCATCTTGAAAACTATACGTGCTAGAAAACATCTGAATGCAGTTTTGGAATCAGCGTGAAAAATGCTATCCAGCAACCACAAATTTTACTCTGATGAAAAGTCTTTGTTGACCAGTGTCATCGGCATTGGCACTGGCCAATTTGCTAGTCATCGGCATCGGCTAAAATTTGCCATCGGTGCATCACTACTAATTTCCTTAAACTTTACCATAAAATGATATTTTCCCAGTAATCGTTAATTGTAGTGTGATGCCCCTTAGCTGCATAATAGCTATATATATATATATATATATATATATATATATATATATATATATATATATACACACGGTATATATAATTTATTAGTGGTGGACTGGATATCTGCATCTGCATCATTTTTAACATCCGCATCCACACTTCTGACTGCGGTATTATGTGGATCTTACCTCTAACAAATTATGCAATTTACAATTAAATTAGCTTATAAAGTAGCTTATAAGGCCCAGTCATGCACATTTCATGTAAAGTATTAATTATTAATGAACAAACAAATATATAAACCTCAAAATATAAATACCTGGTAACACAGAAAATTGAATGAAACTTGTTTCATTGATTTTTCTGTGTCTGAAACTCTTGAGAAAGTTATTATTTTTATCATAATGAAAACATTAATATTAATTTTAATTCTTATGCATTGCCTGCCATAATAGTAATATCACGAAATTTGAAAAATTGTCATATATTCATAATTCTATATTATATTGATAGATTAACTAAATATCCACATCTGTGGATATTGAAATTAAAGATCCGCATCCGCAGATGTTGAAAAACTGACATCCGGTCCACCACTAATATAATATATATATATATATGCAGTAGTTATAACTAATACCCTCAGTATTTCAGATATCATGATAATTTGGCTATTTTTTTGTGTTGAAATATCGGGTAAATTTCACCAAATCTTCCAAAATTTGCCTGATATTTTGACATGCAAAAAAATAGGCTGAGTTATCATTATCCTAAATATTGAGTGTACACATTTTTGGTAAAAGTTGCTTAAAATTTATGAAAACCTACATGAAAATTATTGACTGCCTGGTTAGGTTGTTATTTTTGTTTAAACGAATGAAAATATCACAACTTAACCTAACCAATCCTCAAGGGTGTACAGTTGACCTAACTAGTCAGTCAATAATATTCATGTAGGTTTTGATTAATTTTAAGTAACTTTTACCAAAAATGTGTATTAGTTACAGCTACCACACACACACATTATATATATATATATATTATATATATATATATATATGAATAATTTTTTAATTTACTGTATTAAGATAGGATTTTAGCAAATTTTTCATTTGATGTAAAATTAAAAATTGAATAACTTGAAAACTAGCCATTTCTCCCAAAAATGAATATCACCACTGGGTTCAGCAGCAGAAGTACCTCTAGAAATCAGGGTTGGCCAAAACCAGGGCTGTGGAGTCGGTGATAAAATTTGCCAACTCCAACTCCGACTCCAAAAATTTTAACATTCCGACTCCGACTCCAGAAATCTGACTTGTATAATTATGACTCCGACTCCGATGGAATGTTAAGGCCAAATTGATTAGGATTAGCTTTATTAGGCCAATGGAGATTCATAAACAAGGCATTTCGTCACCAACATATGACTCATCAGGTTACTTAGTGGCTGTAACTATGCCTTAATGGCTTTTTTTCTCTTTATTCAAAAATTACAATAAATCCCAAAATACAAACTGATTGAAGCTTAAACAAAATAAGATGATTATTGGTTTAGCAAATTAATAAG
This sequence comes from Bathynomus jamesi, assembly GCA_023014485.1. Classification (NCBI taxonomy): domain Eukaryota; kingdom Metazoa; phylum Arthropoda; class Malacostraca; order Isopoda; family Cirolanidae; genus Bathynomus; species Bathynomus jamesi. Next base: position 226,613 of record JAJOZX010005480.1, on the reverse strand, counting down.
ATGTTTTTGTATTATTATAAACATCTGTAACAAAATGTACTAACCTAAACTGAATTTTTAAATTTCCTTATTATTAATTATGTTAATTAATTAATTATAATCCTTATTAATTATAATCCTTATTAATTATAAGCAACTATATTTATATATAATTTATATTTATATATTAAAAATTATTTATATATTAAAACATTAGGTTAAATCTATTTTATTCATAAAATTGAGCTAGGCCTAGGCTATGGTTCTAGTTGAAGGATTTGCACCGACTCCATCCAACTATGCACCTCCGACTCCATCCAACTATGCACCTCCGACTCCATCCAACTATGCACCTCCGACTCCATCCAACTATGCACCTCCGACTCCATCCAAACTATGCACCTCCGACTCCATCCAACTATGCACCTCCGACTCCATCAACTATGCACCTCCGACTCCATCCAACTATGCACCTCCGACTCCATCCAACTATGCACTCCGACTCCATCCAACTATGCACCTCCGACTCCATCCAACTATGCACCTCCGACTCCATCCAACTATGCACCTCCGACTCCATCCAACTATGCACCTCCGACTCATCCAACTATGCACCTCCGACTCCATCCAACTATGCACCTCCGACTCCATCCAACTATGCACCTCCGACTCCATCCAACTATGCACCTCCGACTCCATCCAACTATGCACCTCCGACTCCATCCAACTATGCACCTCAAAATTGACCCTGACTCCACTCAAAATTGACCCTGACTCCACTCAAAATTGACCCTGACTCCACTCAAAATTGACCCTGACTCCACTCAAAATTGACCCTGACTCCACTCAAAATTGACCCTGACTCCACTCAAAATTGACCCTGACTCCACTCAAAATTGACCCTGACTCCACTCAAAATTGACCCTGACTCCACTCAAAATTGACCCTGACTCCACTCAAAATTGACCCTGACTCCACTCAAAATTGACCCTGACTCCACTCAAAATTGACCCTGACTCCACTCAAAATTGACCCTGACTCCACTCAAAATTGACCCTGACTCCACTCAAAATTGACCCTGACTCCACTCAAAATTGACCCTGACTCCACTCAAAATTGACCCTGACTCCACTCAAAATTGACCCTGACTCCACTCAAAATTGACCTGACTCCACTCAAAATTGACCCTGACTCCACTCAAAATTGACCCTGACTCCACTCAAAATTGACCCTGACTCCACTCAAAATTGACCCTGACTCCACTCAAAATTGACCCTGACTCCACTCAAAATTGACCCTGACTCCACTCAAAATTGACCCTGACTCCACTCAAAATTGACCCTGACTCCACTCAAAATTGACCCTGACTCCACTCAAAATTGACCCTGACTCCACTCAAAATTGACCCTGACTCCACTCAAAATTGACCCTGACTCCACTCAAAATTGACCCTGACTCCACTCAAAATTGACCCTGACTCCACTCAAATTGACCCTGACTCCACTCAAAATTGACCCTGACTCCACTCAAAATTGACCCTGACTCCACTCAAAATTGACCCTGACTCCACTCAAAATTGACCCTGACTCCACTCAAAATTGACCCTGACTCCACTCAAAATTGACCCTGACTCCACTCAAAATTGACCCTGACTCCACTCAAAATTGACCCTGACTCCACTCAAAATTGACCCTGACTCCACTCAAAATTGACCCTGACTCCACTCAAAATTGACCCTGACTCCACTCAAAATTGACCCTGACTCCACTCAAAATTGACCCTGACTCCACTCAAAATTGACCCTGACTCCACTCAAAATTGACCCTGACTCCACTCAAAATTGACCCTGACTCCACTCAAAATTGACCCTGACTCCACTCAAAATTGACCCTGACTCCACTCAAAATTGACCCTGACTCCACTCAAAAATTGACCCTGACTCCACTCAAAATTGACCCTGACCACTCAAAATTGACCCTGACTCCACTCAAAATTGACCCTGACTCCACTCAAAATTGACCCTGACTCCACTCAAAATTGACCCTGACTCCACTCAAAATTGACCCTGACTCCACTCAAAATTGACCCTGACTCCACTCAAAATTGACCCTGACTCCACTCAAAATTGACCCTGACTCCACTCAAAATTGACCCTGACTCCACTCAGACAGATCCAATGCTGTTTTCTTAGCTTCTTCACTTATGGCTAGGGCTTGGAGAGCTTGTTTATTGTTACAGATGCTCTCCATACAGTGGATGACTGAGCCCCCTCTGTAAATAATAAATATAAAAATATCTATTAGATTCATTTAAAATATTGCATATTTATTTGTGCAAGAAACGTGTTAACTTGTGCACAATTGAAGTATATATATTGTATATACATATTGTTAATTTAATAGTGTTATTGTAAGATACACATTTTTATGTTGCAAAGGATGTAATTTTAAAAATTTCACATTTTTAATTAGTACCTGGTCTTAACTGGCAGTTTCAGTGATTTAGAGGGCTGTTGTTGAAGCTGCTTCAGCAGTGCAGTAAGTTTTTGAGACTTCTTTATAGTTTTTACAACATTGGTGCAGTCTCTCTGGATACATTCTACTGTTTTGATTTTACTAACATCAGTAAATACTAAATGCAGTGTGAGAGCTAAGCAACCATATGTGCTTATATGAGGAAATTCTTCTTTTAGCAATTCCCAGGCCTTCTTCATATTAGTTGCATTATCAGTGCATATGCCTGCCACTTTCATAGGTCCAACTTCATTCACCACATTCTTTATGGTATTCGCCATGTGTTCTCCTGAGTGGCTTTCAACTCCTGATTAAGAAAAAATAGATTAATTTTCAGATATGCTTCACTAATTATAGAACATAGCAAAGTCTATCAGCAGCAGAGTAAAAAATTATCAGATCAGCTATAAAATTAGCTCTAAAGAGAGAGAGAAATACCTGTAGCAATACTTGTCCAAAATACTGGCTCAGGAACAGTCACTATGAAGTTATTATTCCTTCATTCCTGTAAAGTCAAGTGGGAATAATGAAATTATATTAAAATAAATATATATTAATAACATTTAATAATAATAAAAAGTATTCAAGAAATATTTTTAAAGAAATGTTTTTTTAAATTAGTTATACAAAACAAAAAAATTCTTGATCATCACCTGATGTTGCTCCACCTGTCAACTAAAATTGCAACACTTAAAGTTGTAGCAGATGCAACCATCTCCTTGACTGTTGTTGAGGTTTCAAAAAACACTTCTTCAAGAAGAGTGTTGGAGATCATGTCTCGGCTCGGTAACCTAAAAGCAGGTCTTATGATAGCAAAGGCTTTGATCCACTGCTTGTATTCTACCATACTCAGTGGGCAGCCAGCAGCATAAATCGCTTTGGCTACCTGCTTTTGAGCTTCTTTCTGAAAAATAAACATGTTGCCATTAAATGCTAACTGTTGTTGATGTGATTCTTCTGTTATTATTGGTGATATTTATGGATTAAATAGTTATTTTAAATAATGGCAATTAGGTACTTAGGATTTCTTGGCCAGACATCCTATCCAAATAAGGATTCATTTCGTTTTTTGATGGCTTTGTTATTGGAGCCACATTTGCACTTTGAAAGAAAGACTCAACAGATATTTTATCACTTGCAGGTCTCACCACTATGCTTTGTTCTTTTGCAAGTTTTGAATCTTTCTTGCCTAAATATTTAACTTTAATCTGTTCATCACATTTTTGGCAATCGATGATATGTTTTGCCATTCTTGTTCCATTTTTGGCAACCTCAGCAGAACAAAATTTGCACTTCACTCTGCCTATCTTTAACTTGCTCTCAACATCCTTGAATAAGGACATGACAGGAGTTTTATTTCTTGGCATTTTATTGTTTACTTGTTTACAATATAACTTCTAAACTGAACTTTAACATGTAAGACCTGTAATACAGTGCCCGCGAAAAGTATCTGATCACTCAAGAAAATACAATATTTTCCCTTGATATTCACAGACACGTAATTCACTTTCTATTTGTTCTAGCGACATCTGGTAACTTTGAGGTTGCTCGTGATATGAGAGCTATCCACGCATTCTCAAATTAGTGTTCTGGTAGCCTTCGTTGCGGGTGGGCTGTGTCTCAAATTTGTCAGATTTCACTGTTTGTATAAATTTCTTGATATTTTTTTTTTTTTTTACAGAAAGTGGTGTAAATAAAATTTATATATAATGTGGCTAAAAAACAACTTAAGAGTGATTGTCGAGGTGCTATTGTTGCTTTGCATGCATGTGGGAAATCACAGAGACAGATAGCTAAGGAATTAAACATATCCCAAAGTACCGTTAATTTATGGGTTTCACGGGCTAAGAACAATGGTGGCCTAACCACGCCAGTCCCTAAAAAACGATCTGGCAGACCGAGAAAAACAATTCGCGAACAGACAAACTTATGAAACGTTTAGTATTGAAAAACCCAACAATAACTGCGAAAGAAATAAAATTTAATATGAATAATTTGTTATCTGGGTTTCTGAACGAACTATCCAGGAGCGGTTCCAAAAAGAACTCGGATTACCATCTCGCCATGCTGCTAAGAAACCGTTCATTAATGAAAAAATGCGTAAAAAACGTGTCGCATTTTGTAAAAAATACATTCATTGGACTGTTGATGACTGGAAGAAGGTTTTATTTAGCGATGAGTCGACATTTTTGACATTCAGAAGTTGTCCAAAAAAGGTTCGCCGGCCTATTGGCTCAAATAGGATGGACCCTAAATACACCCTTAAGACAATGAAACACCCTCCAAGTGTGATGGTTTGGGGTTGTTTCGGTTACTATGGGCGTGGAAACTTATATTTTCTTCCGAAGAACACAACTATGAATGGTGCACGGTATTTAGCAATGCTACAGGATAAACTTCCAATGGCAATGGCAATCCAAAGGACAAAAACATACATGCATGATGATGGTGCACCATGTCACAGGGCCAAAATAGTGACAAATGGATTACTGACAATAAATTTGATATTTTGGATTGGCCTGGTAATAGTCCAGATCTCAATCCGATAGAAATCTGTGGCTAATAATAAAAAATAAGGTTGAATGCCACGACACTGGCTCAGTCAAAAAATTACAAGAGGCCATCAAAAAGGTATGGTGCAAGGAAATATCAGTGGAAGTTGTCAAAACTTGATTAATAAATCCATGCCAAAACGTCTAGAACAAGTCATCCAAACCAAAGGACAGATGACAAAATACTAATATAAGGTTAGTATACATTTAAACATTGTTTTTTATGTAAAAAATACAAATTTCAAGGGTGATCGGATACTTTTCGCGGGCACTGTACAATGATAATATATAAATTAAACAGTAAAGGAATTGGTAAAACTGGGATTTACTGATATTTATTGAAAAAAAAACAAGAAATGACCTTGTTTTTTTCGAGTGCTGTTTTTTATGAAAAAAACAATATCGTTTTTTTGGAGTTGCATCACTAGATGTGATAAACAGTAGCTCATTAGTTAATTTTAAGAAAAATTTAGACTCATGAATGAGAGAGAAAGTTTGTAGATGGTAAATACTGTATATTTTTGGGTTGAGTTTGTAGGCTACTTTAATAGTAAATAGTTGTACATTAGTTAGCTGACTTGATTGACTTATTAGCTCATAACTTGGATAGGCCCCAGTGACTTAATGTTTTCCAAATGTAATGTAAATGTTGTACTAAGCCTATTGGAAGTCCTTTTTGCAAAATCTAGAAAAATCCTTGAAATCTTAGTGGTAATTAAGGTTTTTTATAAACCTAAAAACATGAAAATATTGAGCAAAATTATATATTCATACTTTTAATAACTAAGAAATCTAACTTAGATCTAGGCTGAGTGCAGAACCTTTAAAAATTTGCCTACTGTAAGTGGTTTGCAAAATTTGGTAAAAAGTGGAGCAAAATTCCAGAATCCAGATACAGTTTAGAGACAGAGTTCATAATAGCTTGTTAATATTTTAAGTTAGATTAGATTAGATTTTTGGAAATTATGAACTCCCTGAATTGTATCTGGATTCTTGAATTTTACCAAAACTGGTTTGCTAAAGCTAGGCTGGTAATTATTATGGACTTTGAGCTGCATCTTATATTTGGGCACTGCTAATATTTAGTGGCCCCATTTTTTTAATAAACTTTTCCAAAAAGCTTTTATTTATTTTGCTTAAATATTTTATGCAGTCATAAAGTATTTAATAAAAAATTTTTTTGGGGAAATCTATTTAAAAAATGGGGCCAATAAGTGGAAGAAGTTGCAATTTCTGGAATTTAGACTTGCAAAATCTGCTCAAATTTTCTTTTCACATCACATGGAGTTTTCCATAACACACACTTGATGTCAGACACTAGTGTCAACACAAATTACTTGCTCCAGCCACACCAGGCAAAAATTTTAACCCAAATTACTTGAGCTTGACATGTTAGGATGAAAGTTCAAACAAGAATTAAAGTTTTGATTGAAATTGAATCAAAGATTTTCTTTTTCAAGTGTATTTGCAGGAGACTTTGAAATATTACACATGAAAAATTTTCATATTGCATGAGACTCAATTTAGAAAGTGAGAATTTTGTAAGAAGTGGTAGTGTTGGGTGAGAATTCTGAAAGCTTTGCAGTCTGGTCTGAAATTTTAAACAAAATTTAGTACTGATCTTAAAGGCCTAATAACTGATAATATTTTCTATTATTTGGCAAAAGAATCTTTCTCCCATAACATTAGTGTGAGACTTCAAAATATTATGAGAAAATTATGAGTCTCTCACAATATGAAAAATTTTCTCATAATATTTTGAAGTCTCACACTAATGTTATGGGAGAAAGATTCTTTTGCCAAATAATAGAAAATATTATCAGTTATTAGGCCTTTAAGTGGAAGAAGTTGCAATTTCTGGAATTTAGACTTGCAAAATCTGCTCAAATTTTCTTTTCACATCACATGGAGTTTTCCATAACACACACTTGATGTCAGACACTAGTGTCAACACAAATTACTTGCTCCAGCCACACCAGGCAAAAATTTTAACCCAAATTACTTGAGCTTGACATGTTAGGATGAAAGTTCAAACAAGAATTAAAGTTTTGATTGAAATTGAATCAAAGATTTTCTTTTTCAAGTGTATTTGCAGGAGACTTTGAAATATTACACATGAAAAATTTTCATATTGCATGAGACTCAATTTAGAAAGTGAGAATTTTGTAAGAAGTGGTAGTGTTGGGTGAGAATTCTGAAAGCTTTGCAGTCTGGTCTGAAATTTTAAACAAAATTTAGTACTGATCTTAAAGGCCTAATAACTGATAATATTTTCTATTATTTGGCAAAAGAATCTTTCTCCCATAACATTAGTGTGAGACTTCAAAATATTATGAGAAAATTTTTCATATTGTGAGAGACTCATAATTTAGAAAGTGAATTTTTTCATTTTATTCACAAAATTCCTATTCAGTATTTATGTATGAAAATCTCAGAATTCCAAACTCAAACCAACTATTTCAATGCCCAAACTGTTTAAAAGTGTTTGTGGGCTCTCAGAAGAGAATTGGACCAATATATTACTGGATAATGTTCCAATATCCTCTTCCTTCCCAATACTACAATAATTTTCATGTTTATCTTCTTATGATGTGCTATCAAATTAATGGACTAGCTGTACAAATTGCAGGTTCATAATTTCAAGCATTTATTGTATTAACTTTCACTGAGACCAGAGTACGTTAGGTAGAATGGAAGAGAAGTTTTAATTCTTTTAATTGAAATATCTACTACTAAACTTTCCTTTTTGAGCACTTGTAAAATTTTTATAGCACTTTGTCACTCTAGGTTTGTCTAATTGTTCAAAAGTACCTTACTGATATTCCTTTGGGAATTTAATTTTTTATTTAATTACTCTCAAAATTATCCTAACTTTAAATATACCTTCAATGAAGTTCAGACTCTCAAGACAGCCTACAGATGATGAGTGAAAAAAATTATTAAATGTCATTTTTCTCTTAAATATAAACTTTGAGATGATTTTATAAATCAGTGTTTGAAATGTTCAAATAGGTAGCTAGTTACAAGGACCTTTATATCTATGCATCTGACACAATGAGATGTCATAACTTTGGGAGCTTATAGCTGAGATCATTTCCAGTCAAAAACTTTGATGAACATAGGTCCAATTCTTAATAGCTATGGATGTTTGAATGTTTAAAAATAAGAATAAGTGAACAAATAGCTGCTAAAGTTTTTATTCATGAATTTACAATAACTCTTCAAAATGACTACCTTTGGCCTCACTACACATTGCGGCTTGTCTGTGAATCATGCATGTAGCTTGCATTAGTTCATTATGATTGTCCTTTATGAGGACTGCAGCATCCAAAATGAGATGGAGCAATGTAGCTTGTGTTTCTACTCTTCTCTGGCACACCAGCTCGATTGATCCATTGACCAAGGAAGCAATCATCAAGATGTGCTCTCACTGCAGGGCCAAAATGGGAAGGAGCTCTGTCTTGTTGGAAGTACATATGCAATTGTGTTGCCAAAGGTACATCTTCTAACAGTGGTGGCAGTTCATGTTGCAAAAATCAGATAAATGTTACCTGTAAGACCACCTTTAAAGATAAATGTTACCTGTAAGACCACCTTTGAAGATAAATGTTACCTGTAAGACCACCTTTGAAGATAAATGTTACCTGTAAGACCACCTTTGAAGATAAATGTTACCTGTAAGACCACCTTTGAAGATAAATGTTACCTGTAAGACCACCTTTGAAGATAAATGTTACCTGTAAGACCACCTTTGAAGATAAATGTTACCTGTAAAGACCACCTTTGAAGATAAATGTTACCTGTAAAGACCACCTTTGAAGATAAGTGTTACCTGTAAAGACCACCTTTGAAGATAAGTGTTACCTGTAAAGACCACCTTTGAAGATAAGTGTTACCTGTAAAGACCACCTTTGAAGATAAGTGTTACCTGTAAAGACCACCTTTGAAGATAAGTGTTACCTGTAAAGACCACCTTTGAAGATAAGTGTTACCTGTAAAGACCACCTTTGAAGATAAGTGTTACCTGTAAAGACCACCTTTGAAGATAAGTGTTACCTGTAAAGACCACCTTTGAAGATAAGTGTTACCTGTAAAGACCACCTTTGAAGATAAGTGTTACCTGTAAAGACCACCTTTGAAGATAAGTGTTACCTGTAAAGACCACCTTTGAAGATAAGTGTTACCTGTAAAGACCACCTTTGAAGATAAGTGTTACCTGTAAAGACCACCTTTGAAGATAAGTGTTACCTGTAAAGACCACCTTTGAAGATAAGTGTTACCTGTAAAGACCACCTTTGAAGATAAGTGTTACCTGTAAAGACCACCTTTGAAGATAAGTGTTACCTGTAAAGACCACCTTTGAAGATAAAATGGACCAATTAGTTGACTAGAGAATACCACACCACACCACACCACACCACACATTGACACTGAACTGATGTTGAAAATTACTTTCCACAATGGTATGAGGATTCATTTCTGACCACACACGTGAATTGCGAGTGTTGTTGACACTGTTGGGGGTAAATTGATCCTTGTCACAGAACAAGACTTATTGATGCAATTGTCAATCAGCATTGAGCCAATTACAAAATTCCAGTTGTTGGGCACAATCCCTAGGTTGTAGGTGCTGAATGTGCTGTACATGGTATGGATACATGCCCTCTTTGTGCAACATTCTACATACTCTCGTTTGAGGAACTTTAAGGTGTGTGGAAATCCTTTGCTTACTAACATAAGGACTCTGCTGTACCATCTGAATAATGTTTTCTTGTTCAGCCACATCTTGTACCGGATGCTCAGATAAAACAGTAACACCAAGAAATGAACCACTCTCACAATCTCTGGAAAAAGTTGCTAAACACTCATCAATCCAGAATTATTTGATTTGGAAAATGTCATTGGTATTCAGTGACAGCAGCAGTAGTATTTCCATTGCAAAATCCATAAACATACACCATATTGGCATATTTGGTACTTGAAAATGTAAAAGACTACTGAATGCACAAAACATCAACTGCACACTGTGAAACACAACACTCTACTGTATAGTTTGGTTTGGTAAGTAACTGTCACTTCAGTTAGTCATGCATGCACATGCTTGAAATTCAAACATCCATAGCTCCATAACCATTAAGAATTGGACCTATGTTAATATGAAGTTTTTGACTGGGAATGACCTCAGCTGTAAGCTCTTGAGTTATGACATTTTGTCATGACTCACCCTGTGTGAAAATGAATGTAGATGAAAAGTTTTATTGGTAGACCATAATAGTCCATATGACAAATGTTAATAATACAATGACAATTTTCATACTAAGGATAGAAATATATACAATAAATGAGAAATAATAGTAATGTCAAAGTTAAGTAGAGGTGCAGACAGACATTTTCATACCATGAATTCCATAGCTTAGAAGATAAATGGCAGGACTCATGGATAACTTGAATAATTGGGTTGGTTGATTTTTTTAATTCTTTGCATTGGACTGTATTGAGCACATCTTGTTAGCTCCAGGAAGCTTGGGACATTATGGGTAGCAAACATTTGCGAAGCTGAGCATCGTGGGGGGGGGGGGGATTATGTAGGAGTGTAAAAGAACTGTTGTACAGCAAATTTAGGCTTCTGCCAGAACTTTTTTATAATTCACCCACAGTTGCTGTCTGTATAGTATATTACTGCAAAAAGTACAAAAGAACTGTTATACAGCAAATTTAGGGTTCTGCCAGAACTACTTTTTTAGAATTCACCCACAGTTGCTGTCTGTATATATTACTGCAAAAAGTACAAAAGTGTGTGTCTAGCTTCACTTGTCCAGAACTGGAAGTTCCTTATAGTCATATTACCTTTAGCATGAAGGCTTTGAGATTTTCTTATATACGAGTCATCACTTAAGGAGCTGGTGATAGTTTGACCCAAATACTTATTCTTGTACTTCCTCAATCACTTTACCTCTCATTTTAAACCTAATATCAGCTGGCTGATTTCAGTTTTTAGGATGGAATTGCATGATCTTAGTTTTTGTAACATTCAAAAGAATATTGTTTCTGCAAATACACTCTGCAGACTGTAGCTGATCCAGACCTTTAACAGAGGGACTTAACAACATATCATTGGCATAAACTACGTTTATATATATATATATTATATATATATATATATATATATATATATATATATATATAAATAATATACACATATATGTGTGTGTATATATGTGTGTGTTGTGTGTAAGCCAAGTAGAACCTGGTCTATAAATTGAATTTAAAAATGTTTTAAAGTACCATAGAATGGGGTGAGTTGATACAAAATCACAATATTTTCTACAGACAGCAAGTGTTTTTGTATACTTTTTTATTTGTCTCAAAGCATCTCAACTCAACTTTTCTAACTCAACTCTGTAGAAAATATTGCAATTTTGTATCAACTCACCCCAGTCTATGGTACTATATTTAAGAAATAAAGTAATCATACCTAAAATTTTGTGTTTAAGTGTATACTCCAAACTTTTAAAAAGTTCATTATTAACAGTAATTCACTGGGCCAAGTTGGTTTGACCAAGATGACTATACACTGAACCTAATAGCATGTACCAGTAATCTAAGATACTTAGAGTAACACTAAGACACACTCGCATTGTATGTTTATCTCTAGAGTGAACTGTATTCCAAAATTTATATATATAAAAAATCTGATTGATTTATTTATTTTTCAGTACCAAAATGCAGAGAAAACTAAACTCGAAGCAACCATGGCAATCAAACATTATCCATCTCTGTCTCCAAAGAGAGAGAGATTTGGTATGTAGTCAACATAATTTAAAGTATTTAAAAAAATAAATGGCTTTTAAATTCTATGCTGAGCTGTATTAACGTAATTTTTTTTATAAAGATGTCGTGAAAATGTTTAAAAATTTTCATTATTAGGTTACAGAAGTTTTAAATTTTGAAAATTAAAAGCATAGCAGATGTAGAGAAGGAAGAAGGAATGCAGTATGCAAGTTATGTTTAGAAGGAAAGTTGTAAAGGTGATGCTGGTAATTTAGTACTATAATAAATTATGCTTGTCATTAAGTTATGAGCATTGGGCAAACTGCTGCCCACTATGGTATCCTAGTGGATACAGTACTTGGATGTAACATACATTTGCTGATAGAAGTTTGAGAAACAATTCTAAAAAATTTTAAAAAGTAATAATTGGTAATATTCCGTTTTGCTTTGGTTATTATATCATATATATATATATATATATATGTTTTTGGTGAATGTAATAATACTTCAAGAACAAAACCTGATCATTATTGATTAGTGGAGACTAGAATTTGAGGAAATGCATACGAGGCACTCTGAACCGCAACCTGCCAAGTGCCAGTGGAACCAGAATTGAGTTATTTATACCACACTCTTAGCCCACCCTTCATCTATCCCATGGGTGAGTCATGGAGCAGATTGTGGACCTATATGTATGGTTGAAATCAATCAAATATTGTTATTGGTTCAAAAGTTATGCCATTTTGCAAGTTGACAAACTTTAACTACATTTTTCTGTTTTTTAATTTTGGTGCTTGGCAACTTGTGGTCTGGAGTGCCTCATAGGTTTGTGTATTTAGCGCAATTTATGAAAAATTCTTAGCTTGTACCACCTTATTGTCAGTGCACTAGTGCATTGTGTAGAAAATATCTTGAAAAGATCTTTTGTACAGTAAAACAATAGCTACTCCAGTTAACAAGTGATACAACCTGACATCCAAAAATATTGAAAATGCTCATCTGGTATTGTGGAGCAAATTTCTCCATGACTGAATATTATATTTTGTAATAATATGAATCATGGAAAATTTTTGGTTTTAAAAAAAATACTGTAAGTGCATAGTTCAAACTTCTTACTGCATATTATTCACTTTTTAGTTCATAGATGAATGCTTATTTTAAGGGGTTTTGCTGCATATAAACCCAGCCTCTACTGATTAATAGTACTGATTAATTTGTACTTTTCTAGAGAGTTTTTTCCACAACTGTAGCTATATCTGAAGGTTGCAAGCTCAAATTCCAGCTGGCTTAATTTTATTGATGTTCTCTGAAGTCTTCCTTGAGGGATCTGATTCAGAATTCGCATTAGCCTATGCTCTTTTTTGTAACTAAAAACCACAATTTTAAAAAACGTAAATGTACTGCATAGTATGCTGTACACCGGGGTTAATGAGGTTAAAATGTCTATCTTCTATGTCGCATAGATCATGTAGGTCCTACATCTGCAGCAGAGATTAAATTTAAAGCAACATCACCAAATTGCGGGAGAAGTTAGAAATATTGAGTGAAGTTACTAACAGAACTAGTATTTGATAGCCTTGGTAACAGTTGTCATAAATTTGGTAAAAAAATTTAAGTAGCTTAATGTTCTAAGATCATAGTAAACTAGTAAATATTTAGTTAGAGGAAATTTTAGTAAGGGTTAGGAAGAATCCTTATTATATATAATAAGGCTTATTATATATACAGTGTGTCCGTAAAGTCATGGTGGGATTTTAAATAGCTATATTATTGCAATGAAACATGATAATGAGATGAAAAAAAGGCAAATTGAAGAACAACTCTAAAAGAATAAATTTATTTAACGTAGTTTGATATGGGCTCCTCTGGTAGCCCTGCAGACATCTAGGCGGTGATTCAATTCCAGCCACACACACCCAAGAACATCAGGAGTGACGGATGCGATAGCTTCCGTGATTCGCTCGTGCAAGTGATGATTATCCCTAATGGGTACACTGTACACGCTTTGCTTGACGTAACCCCACAAATAAAAGTCCAAAGGTGTCAGGTCTGGAGAGCGTGGAGGCCATGGCTTCCATCCTCCTCTTCCTATCCATCTCTGTGGACATTTTTCATTAAGGAATTCTCGAACAACGTTGGCATAGTGCGGAGGAGCACCATCTTGCTGAAAGATGACATTATTGTCAATAAATTGGGGTACTGCAAAATGTTCCAACATAGCGAGGTAGTTGTGTGATGTCACAGTGGGTTCCGCGAAGAAAAATGGGCCAATCACTCGATCTCGTGCTAGAGCACACCACACATTAACTTTTGGGCTATTACGCTCATGTTCAACATAGGCATGTGGACAGCCTAGACTAACTACGAGATACAACTTTGAGAGATGTTCTTACATTTGGCAGTGTTTCATTGCAATAATATAGCTATTTAAAATCCCACCATGACTTTACGGACACACTATATTATAATAAGGCTTATTATATATATTATAATAAGGCTTATTATATATATATATTTTAATAAGGCTTATTATATATATATATTTTAATAAGTCTTATTATTATATATATATATATATATAATATATATATGCATATATAACTGCAATGACCGCGCAGTATATAAATGAATAGAAACGACATAAGTGTTAAGGAACGTTTCTGCACACGAGGAGGAGAGATAACGAACAATGAAAAATGAGGCGAACCGCCCGGGAATCGAACCAGGGCCTTCCAATTGCCGGTCGGACGCTCTACCATTATGCTACGGACCTCACTCAATCACAAATATATACTGCGCGGTCATTGCAGTTATATGCGCATATTCACGATTTGCGAGGGTGCCCTCTCAGGGTATTGGTTTCTGCCCTATGTGGGAGAATTTCGATTTGTGATTGAGTGAGGTCCGTAGCATAATGGTAGAGCGTCCGACCGGCAATTGGAAGGCCCTGGGTTCGATTCCCGGGCGGTTCGCCTCATTTTTCATTGTTCGTTATCTCTCCTCCTCGTGTGCAGAAACGTTCCTTAACACTTATGTCATTTCTATTCATTTATATACTGCGCGGTCATTGCAGTTATATGCGCATATTCACGATTTGCGAGGGTGCCCTCTCAGGGTATTGGTTTCTGCCCTATGTGGGAGAATTTCGATTTGTGATTGAGTGAGGTCCGTAGCATAATGGTAGAGCGTCCGACCGGCAATTGGAAGGCCCTGGGTTCGATTCCCGGCGGTTCGCCTCATTTTTCATTGTTCGTTATCTCTCCTCCTCGTGTGCAGAAACGTTCCTTAACACTTATGTCGTTTCTATTCATTTATATACTGCGCGGTCATTGCAGTTATATGCGCATATTCACGATTTGCGAGGGTGCCCTCTCAGGGTATTGGTTTCTGCCCTATGTGGGAGAATTTCGATTTGTGATTGAGTGAGGTCCGTAGCATAATGGTAGAGCGTCCGACCGGCAATTGGAAGGCCCTGGGTTCGATTCCCGGCGTTCGCCTATTTTTCATTGTTCGTTATCTCTCCTCCTCGTGTGCAGAAAAGTTCCTTAACACTTATGTCGTTTCTATTCATATATATATATATATATATATATATATATATATATATATAATAATATATTAATGTCTTATTATATATATATATATATTTTAATGTCTTATTATATATATATATATATATTTTTTAATGTCTTATATATATATATATATATTTTTTTAATAAGTCTTATTATATTACGGGTGTCAGGAAATGATTGCCCCCCCCCTGTAGAGCAAAAACTAGAAGAGATAGATAAAAACCGGCGAGACCACTTGAAAGAGCGTTAAAATCTGAATAAAACCATTATATTCTATTCCTGTGATTTTAATTCTTACCATTTTTTTTCCCCACAGAAACCATGGCATCATCTATTTTGAACGATTCAGAGAAAAAGCGAGTTCTTGACCGCATTCGAGCTGTCACATTTCGTGAAGCAAAGGAAGCTGGTGCAACTTTCATAACTCGACACTGGGTGGCTGAGAGATTAAAAAGATCAGAAGACTTTGTCAAAAGGAATTGGAATAAGAATCCTGAAGATTGTGAAACAGAATTTCGAGGAGGAAGACCGGAGAAATTATCTCAAGAATCGAAAGACATTGTGCTTGCTGTATCACGGTGCCGAAAGAAGAGCTGCTCTGAGGTAGCGAAAGAGATACTTATCCGTCGTGGTAAGATAGTCAATCGGCAACTTGTGCATCAATTTCGAGTTCGCCAAGGCTTGAGTGCTTGGCATGAAATAGCTAAGCCACGGAAGTTGATCTTAATATTGAAGATCGGCTATGGTTTTGTGATTATCTTGAGGAATGGACGGAAGACGATTCCTTCACTTGGTTTCAGCGATGAATTCTTCATTTATGTCTCCAGAAAACCAAATTTTCAGAATGATCGGGTTTGGGCAACAACTCCTGATGAGTCCCAGACGACCAGAAGTATCGAGAAATAGTAAAAATCCAGCATGTGTGGGTGTTTTCATTATGTTCTCTATTCGGAAGCTCATCTGGGTTATCAAACCAAGAGGAACCAGTTGGGATGGGCCTTATTTTCGAAATGTAATTTTAGCCCAACATGTAATTCCGTTTTTGAAAGACTCCGAGTGTGTTTTGGATGTTGAACAGGCAACTTTTCTTCACGACAAAGCCCCCTGTATGAAAGCACTTGCGACTCAACAACTGCTTAAGGACAATAACATTGATTTTTTCGGAAATAATGAATGGCCTGGCAATTCTCCCGATCTTAATGTCTGTGAACATGTCGGATCCATTATGAAGGATCGGGTGGCGTCCTTAATGCTGGAACAACCCATTCAGAATCGGTATTCAACAGAAATTATGACTGCAAAGATCAACGAAGTCCTTGAAGAAATGAGTCATGATACCGATCTCTTGAGACACTTCTGGGATCATACCCCGTCGATTAATGGCCGTCAGAGCTGCAAATGGGGGCAAAACCCAATATTAAAACAAGTGTTTTTTATTCAAAATTAAACGCTCTTTCGCGTGGTTTTGTCTGTTTTTTCTATTCCTTTCAGTTTCTTCTGCACAGGGGGGGGGGGCAATCATTTCCTGACACCCTTTATATATTATATTTTTAATGTCTTATTATATATATATATTATTATATATATATTTAATATATCTTTTAATATATATATATTATATATATATTTTAATAAGTCTTATTATATATATATATATATTTTTACATATATTATATATATATATTTTAATAAGTCTTATTATATATATATTATATATATATATATATAATATATAATATTTTAATAAGTCTTATATATATTATATATTTTAATAAGGCTTATTATATATATATATATTTTAATAAGGCTTATTATATATATATATTAATAAGGCTTATTATATATATATATATATATATTATAATAAGGCTTATTATATATATATAAGATGTGTTTTATCGAGTGTCGAGTGTTATCAATTGAATAAGTGGTTTTCATTGAAGTTTAAAAAAAAAAAGTGTTCCGTGCATTCTTAACTAAATTACTTTGTGCTACTAATCATTCATTAACGAATATATTTCATTTATTGACGTTATTCAGTACTATATTATTTGATCAAACCAAGGCTACTTGCTTGTTTGTTTTTCAAATCAGACAACGTGCAGTCATAGGGTTGAAATTCCCTTGGTTTGCCTTTGTTGTTTTTCAAATCTATCAGAAACGTGTTTTCTTAAGGTTCATTTTTCCTTCACACACTACCTAACCTCCAAAAAGGTCACCTACCGTGGGAAAAAAAGGATTAAGTCAGTAAACAGTGACCAGATAAGTTTCATTTAATACTTTTTCTTTAACATTTCTTTCGTCGGTAGCTTAATTATATATTCATTTAGCATAAAATTGTGTTACAAGAACCTGTTTCTGCGTTTCAAGAACAATTTTGCGGGTTTTCGCAGGTGACGGCACAATAAGCACGCGGTAGACCTATGTTGTAATTTATTAATTTCCAAACGCTCGTTTTTTTTAGTTTTTTTTTAACTAATTAAAAGCATGGCACCCCCGTCAAGTACTTAAGTACTTGCAGTCGCTGTGAAGGGAAATTTGCCGCTTACGCATTTACAATGGCTAATAATAATGAACAATTAGTTTGCAGGTGGTGCTCAAGCATGGAAGTCCTGAGGAACGAATTAGAACGTGAGAGGGAGGCCAGGGTGAGGCTTCAAGAAAGCGTGATGCTTTTGATGGCAAAATTGGATTCCCTTGAGACTCCAGTTACGACCCCTCATGCCTCAGTTTCTACTAATAATATAAATAGTATTAATAGCCCTCTCTCTTCCCCTAGTTCCCAACCCTTCGTTCAAGTGCGAAATGGAGCCCCATTGCGAAAAGCAAAGACTTGTCTACCAGTAATAACAAGCAATAAGTTTTCTGTTTTAGGTTTCGAAGATGCTGATGAACCGGAAATATGACTCGTTGGCGATTCCATTGTTCGAGGACAGCTCGAGGAATTCTGTGGGAGAAACCCTCGTCGTAGGCGCCGTTACTGCTACCCTGGTGCAAGGGTGGAGGATATAACTAATAGTGTTGACCATTTTACAGACAGTACCGCCGAGGACACAATGTATGTTATTCATGTCAGTACTAATAACGTTTTAAATTCTAGATCGGAAGAACTGCTGGCTAGGTACAGGGACTTAATAGAGTGACTAAAGGAGAAAACTAATAAGATTGTCTTAACAGGTATACTTCCTCGAATTATCCAACGTAACGATTTCTACAGCAAGGCGACCTATATTAACAATAACCTAAAGTCTCTTTGCCAACAGGAAGGAGTGCATTATGCGAATTTTTGGAACATTTTCTACGGCAGGAGGGACTTGTTCCTCGAAGATGGACTTCATCTTAATGACGTAGGAGCTGCGCGTTTAGGAAGACTATTTCATAATAGTGTCTCTTCTTTTCAGGCTGCCATAACTCGAATGGTCCCAGCGTAAATTCTACAAGTTTCCCCGCGCTCGCGAAGGTGTCGTAATTGCAAGCAATTTGAAGGTTCTATCCTTAAATGCTCGTAGCCTACGAAATAAAATAAACAAATTTTTTTCTTTAATTGCTTGTAAAGACTATGATTTAATTGCGATAAGTGAATCGTGGCTTAGCACTGAAACACGTGACTTTGTAGGGGAATATCAAATTAAAGGTTATAGACTTTTTGTTAAAAACAGAATAGGTAGGCGAGGAGGCGGTGTTATGTTGTATATCAAAGATAATATTGCGAACGTTATAGAAGTAAAGCACTCAATTCCAGAACCGATAGATTCGACTATAGCAGAACTTAAATTGAACGATTTCAAACTACTTGTTGCGGTTATATATAGGCCCCCAAATCAAACAGCTGATACGGATGAAGCGTTATATCGTGAACTAAAGAGAATAATTGGTAGTGAGCAGGCTTTAGTTATGGGTGACTTTAATTGCGCCAACGTGAATTACGATACAATGCAGGGAGACGCGGAAGGTAATCGTTTAGTTAATTTTCTCGAGGATAGCTTTCTTATTCAAAAGGTTGGGGAACCTACGAGGTTGGACAGTATTTTAGATTTAGTAATAACTACGGATGATAGGCTAATTACTGCTCTTCAAGTAATAGAACCGTTGAGCAATAGCAATCACAATATGGTAGAGTTTGTCCTTTCAGTAAGTCACTCGAAACCAACTAACTCGACTAAAATTCCTAACTTCCAGCATGCAGACTTTAGTAAATTTCGAAATAAATTTTCACACGTCAATTGGGAAAACGTAATGGGGAACTCCAACGCAAAACTAATGTGGGAATTGTTCATAACGGTATTTAGGACTATAAATGAGGAATGTGTACCGTACAAAATTAAGCGTGCGAAAGTAAACAATAAGCCCTTGTGGTTTACTTCTAGAGTACGAGACATTATAAAGAGTAGAGATAGGGCTTATAGGCAACATAAGTGTGATAAAGACAATTTGTTGTTACGAAACAACTACATATCTCTGAGGCGTGAAGCGAAAAGTGTAATAAAAAAGTCCAAGCGCGAATTTGAAATCTCCATAGCTCGTGACGGTAAAGAAAACCCCAAACGATTCTTTCAATACGTCAATAATAGAAATCCAGTAAAAAGTGTCTTAGGTCCATTGAAAAATGTAAATGGAGATCTAGTCTCTGAAAACAAGGAAATGGCTACCTTGCTAAACAAATTTTTTACGTCAGTTTTTACTATAGAAGATGTAACGAATATCCCTATGGTCATAGACATAATACCTTTTGATAATGGTAATATTTTGGATAATATTGTCGTTAGTGAAGGGGAAGTAATGCGCTATATTGATAAAATGAAAATGCGTAAATCACCGGGTCCGGATTCCATATATCCCATACAACTAAAAGAAAGGCGATAAAGGTGCGGTGGGAAATTATAGGCCAATCAGTTTAACGGCTGTTGTAGGTAAGCTACTGGAATCAATAATTAGGGATCGTATAGTCGAACACTTAGAAGTGCATAATCTGGTTAGAAATACGCAACACGGTTTTAGGCGAAACAAATCTTGCTTAACTAATCTTTTAGAATTTTTCCAAAGCGTGGTTGACGTTTACGATAGACATCGGGCAGTTGATGTAGTGTATTTAGATTTTCAAAAAGCGTGTGACACCGTGCCGCACAAAAGACTCATTGAAAAAACTAAGGCTCATGGAATCAGGGGTGTAGTAATAAATTGGCTAGAAGAGTGGTTGCGAGGCAGGAAACAGAGGGTGGTCGTTGATGGAGCGGAGTCGTGTTGGGCTAATGTAGCGAGTGGCGTTCCTCAGGGTTCTGTATTGGGCCCCTTGCTTTTTCTTATATATATTAATGATTTAGATGTCGGCCTAGTCAGTACAGTTTCAAAGTTTGCGGATGACACGAAGCTGGGTGGTAGGGTGATTAATGACGAAGATAGAGGTAAAATTCAGGAAGATCTGAATAAAATCATTGATTGGTCAGTCACATGGCAAATGAGATTTAACGTGGATAAGTGCAAAATTTTGCATATAGGTTCGCGTAACAGTAATTTTGCGTATAGTATGTCAGGGAAAGATTTAACAAGCGTAGAGCAGGAAAAAGATTTAGGAGTTATAGTCACTGGTGATTTAAAAGTAGCGAAACGAAGTACAGCAGCGGTCAATAAGGCGAACAAAGTGTTAGGGTTTATAGCTCGAAATTTTGAGTACAAATCGCGCGATATTATAGTTCCTCTTTATAAATCATTAGTTAAACCCCAATGAACACTACACCAATAATCTGTCAAGGAAAAGATGTATTACTGGAACTGGAACATAATATACAAGTAAATCTACTAGGTAGTGCAAAAGTGCAAAAATGAAGTACTGTGTGCTACCCCTAAAAAGTGATTGATTTGGGAAAAAATTGGCCAGAGGTGTTTTCTCATTCATCCTCACAAGTTACTGCCTGGCAATAAAAAAAAATCGAAACTTCAATTTTATGGACCACCCTAATAAATATATATATATATATATATATATATATATATATATATATATAATTATAATAAGCTGCTTATTATATATATTATTCTTAATTTATTTTCTAATATGAGTCAGCATGAACCTTAAAATAGTAAGGGTAGGTGATAACACCAAGCATTAGGTTATCTAGTAGTATGTGAAAAGATAGCAAATTTAATAGGTATACCTAACTTGGTTTATTGAATGGCTAGCCTCCAATTGAGGGGAGGGGGGTAAGTAGGCTAAATGAACTTTAGTATAGTATATATTATCAAATTTGATCTTTCAAAAAACAACTACTTCAAACAAAATTTAAAAAATACATTAAGAATAATTACTAGAATTATTAGTATTTTTTCCTAGGCAAGTTTGGCTTCATTTGTGATCAGTGTAGATAAAGTATGAATTTGTCACCATTTTTAAAAGTTTCATTGTCCAGTAACTTGGTGATGAAATTGACTGAACTTTGTGTGCAGATAAGGCCTATATGCTTGCTTTACTAGAACATTTTATTTTTGCATAGCTATCCTATTTTGAATGTTGACCCTACACAGTAACCTGTCCAAAGATAAGTTGCAATCCCTTGCTGGGATACATTGGTCATCCATAGGTGTTTACATTGGCAGGGCAAAGAATAGATATAATAGGCTAAATATGACAAGGTAAATCAAACTTCAGTCTTGTTAATGCCTTCATGTTCCAACTTTGAAGAGTAGCTAATGGTCTGTGGGATTGTCATATAGAAACAAGTCGAATGACACTAGGAAAAGTGTCTACCTTGACACTGTGTTTAGCAAGGGCTATATTATTTTGAAGCGAGATATTTGATAGATCATTTTAGGATGCTGAAGATATTCTTCATGGATTGAGATTGGACTGACAAAATTTACTTAACTATTTTAGTGATTGTGTATGGTAGTAATTAAGAGGTTTTCACTTCCAAGCTAATCTTGGTCATGACTCGAAGTTTGTGGAAATAACTTTTTTTTAAATATATTTTGAAATTATTTTAGCATTTGGTTAACAGTAGCACTTGTGATAATTCTGTAAAATAACCAATATGGTGATGGTATAATTCACCAAGAGGATTATTATTTCTTAAATTAGACAATAGCTGCCACATATTGAATGAAGCAGAAGAGGAAAACTAAATTTATTGATGAATTACCCATGAGAGGTGTATATAATCTAATAGTGATGATAAACTGTTTCAGGATGTTCCTAAATTTAGTGACTGTGACCATTTTGTAATACTGTACAGTAAACCCTCGTCCAACGTGGGGGTTAGGTTCCTCGAGAATGGCGCATTAGGTAAATCTGTGTTGGACAAACTTAATACATTATGGGATAAATGGGGATACGTGAACGTGGCTGTGTAAAGTCTTAATACTTGGATACATAGATTTTTTATTCACATATAAGTGAATTTCCCTACCTATATTGTATATGAAATAAGAACATAATAAAATCATAAACATAATGATATTTACATATGATAAATAAAATTATATTAAATGAAAATAGCATGTATCTTTTCTTCACTCTTTCAGACGGTGTGTATGGTAAGATTCATTCATGTGATACTCACGGCCAAGTGGCTCATACCACCATGCAACTTATGTAGAATCTTTTTTTTTTTGGCTAATGTCATAGCCTTATGACTTTTCTTCTCTTCACTATCACTTGCAGATGCTTTACGTTTTGGTGCCATACTCTTGTCTAAGTGTAATAGCAAAACAACGGCAAAATACGACAAAAACGATCCAACACAACTTCACTGAACTTAATGCGGTAGTGGGACTGAGACGAAGGGTGATGCTAGAGGGAGGGAGATATGGGAGTGTTGGGGAGTGTAGGAGAAAACACTAGAACACGCATTGGCATGCGTACAGTACTACTGTATTAGTGTGTGTTTGGCGGACTGTGTATAATCAAATTTTCCGCTTTCAGCAAATAATTGTTCACATTTATTTTTCCACTTAATTAACATTGATATTATTATTTTCCTTATAGCTATTTTTATTTTTAGTATTTTATTATTACTCTTGGTAGTATGGAAGTTATTTTTCTATCAATAAAATTTATCATCACTAAATAGAAGTGAAGGAAATAAGGAAAACTGTGACATTAGCTGTTGAAAAGAAATGAAAATTACTAGTTTTGGGTGTGAAAATAAAAAATATTTAGGGTTATTGAAAACATTTGGAGATTTAACCATATCTATAGTGAATAAAATGATGGCATTTATTATTATTTGTTCCCTTACAGTGTTCAATGATGGAAGTGAGAAGGAATTACTTAGTTTAAATGGAACCATTCCTGTTCACTATAAAGGTGGGTCTAAAAATGTGATTCTTTTTTCTTAACTTTGAGATAAGCCTTCCATTATCCATTTTTATAAAAAGACCGTTTAATATAGAGGTGTTTGTATTTGACTTTTATTGTCTTATTCTAATATATATATATATATATATATATATATATATATGTGTGTGTGTGTGAGAGAGATGAGCACGTTACTTTGTATAAGTAATGGTGTTACCATTACATTGATGAAGTAATGTTTCCGCTTCAGTTGTATGAAAAAGTAATGCGGTACTGCTACTGTTACTTTTAAGAAAAGACTAAAGAGTAAAAGAGCCTTAATAATACCAAATTATACTCTATATGACAAAAAAATCAAAACTTGAATAAAAAAAAATGGCATCTGATAGTCGTCCTCGTTTGGAGGAGCTAATAGCTAATTAACAGCTAATAAATGATACTAGTCAAATGATCAGTTTGAAAGTAATGAGTAGCAAGTAATGATTAAAATTGCTCTCAAAAGTACTGTAGTGCTGTTACCATTTTCGTTACATCTCAAAAGTAACAGCTTTACTACTACACTAAAAAAGTAACATAGTTACGTTAGTAACGCTGTTACTCCCAACACACACACACACACACACACATTTTGAGGATCAACCTGTGGTCGACCCCGTTATGTATGTATGTATATAAATCTTCAATGCCTTGTTTGGAGGTAAATCTTTAGAAAATCGATCACACACACACACACACACACACACACACACACACACACACACACACACACTGCTGCGTCGGAAGCAAGAATCGTGTCCTTCCATCAAAAGTCAAATGAAGGTCCACTCCATAACTTTTTAAGTGTTCAGCATCAGTTGATGAAACTTTTACACACACGTTTCTTGAGCAAGAATGAAGTCTTTGCATCAAAGGTGGTCACAAATATAGGTGGGCTGACGTTGATGTTCCCACACAGTTCTTGTTTGGTTATGACAACAAACTGTATATCAAGTTTTAAAATTTAACTAAAAATTCTAATGAGTGTAGGTAATGAGTCATTGTATACAAGTTACATCCTTACTCGGTAGGAGAATAGTGTCCGAAAATATTCGTCACTTTCACAAAACAAAGTTACAGATTATGAGCCCTATTTCATTTCTTCCAAAGGTTGACCAATTAGAGGAAGGAAAATATTTTTATATCTGTAAAACGTTATTGTATATAAATGTATGAATATTGTGCTGGCTGTAATTTACTTTCTTTTCTAGGGAACACGTACAACATCCCTATTTGTATGTGGTTGTTGGACAACCACCCACTTTCAGCTCCAATGGTTTTTGTCAAACCAACTGTGGACATGTTGATCAAACCCTCCCGTCACGTGGACCAAAATGGGAAGGTCTATATGCCTTATTTACATGAATGGAATCCAGTAAGTTAAATATTGTCTTAAAGTTAATTAATAATCAGTCAGGAGAGACAGTAACTGGCACGTCGCTCAGGCCAGATCAATGCGACCATTGAGAGTCGAACGCCGGCCTCAGTGTCTTCACTTTGCTTTTAGGGAAACTGTTATCCACTGAGCTATGGACACTCGTTTAAATTGAGTTAGGCTTTGAGCTGAACAGTGCAGTTAGGCTTATTTCACATTTAAAACAATCTTTTGAAGTCTGCTTTCTGCATTGGTATATTTTACCTTTAATCTTCTGTCTTGCCTCATGAAGGTCAAATTCTGCAAGTTTTATTTTTAAGTTGTCAAAGTTGTGTCGCTACAAGGAAAGGCCAATTATTAAATCTGCTATATATAATTAGGCTATTTAGCATAGTTTGATAAAATTAACTAAATGCTTGAAGTATTTTGAATTAAAGTGTGTGTAGTCTTTCTGTATTTAAAAAAATGTTTGTGGTCTAAATTATTTAAAAATAATACTGCAAAGCTATTTGCATCTTATTAAACAAAGGATATATATATATATATATATATAATATATATATATATATATATATATATAATATATATATATAATGACAAATTAATCAATATAATTCCCTTCTTTTTCTATAACCTCCTCCCACCTGTAGAAAAGGTTTTTATGCCACGTTCGAGTTAAAAAAGCGATCACTTCGTTTTCGATAGCTTCCCTGGATTGCAACTTTTGTCCATGTAGGTGGTGTTGCAGACTTCTGAATAAATGGTAGTCTGAAGGTGGATGAGGCATTTTTAACCAACAAAATGCGTCCAGTTGGGCAGCGGTGATTTGAGCTGTGTGAGGGTGCGCGTTATCCTGGTGAAATAGAACACCTCTGCGATTAATTAATGCAGGACGTTTTTCTTATAATGCCATCTTCGATCGTTGGAGTTGTTGGCAGTAGACTTCAGCTGTGATTGTTTGGTTATCTGGCCGAAGCTCAAAATGAATAATTCCTTGCATATCCTTCCAAACGCATAGCAAAATTTTCTTTGGATGGGGTCTATTCCTTGGCTGAGGTTCAGACTTTGTTTCACGGCTAAGCCACTCATGTCGACGCTTAATATTGTTATAGAGGACCCATTTTTCATCCCCAGTGACGATCCGATTCAAAAACGGTGTCTGCAGCTGCCGGGAATGCAGTGATGTGCAAATATCGATTCGATGTTGAAGATTCGCTTGTGACAAATCATGCGGAACCCATTTTCCAACCTTCACTACTTTTCCTAACAGCTTCAAATGACGATGAATGGTCATATGGCTAACGCCGAGTTGCAGGCCAAGTTCTCTTACAGTTAGCGTTGGGTTTTCCTCCACTGTTGCTTTCAGCAACTCTTCATCTAACTCATTTGGTCGTCCTGTTCGTTGATAATTATAATCTTTCAGACTGAATTCTCCATTTCTGAACTTCTCAAACCATCTCCTACACATCCATTCGCTCACATCATCATTTCCATAAACTCTCTGAATGTTTCTTGCGGATTCACTAGCGTTAGATCCTTTATGGAACTCATACAGCATCACATGTCGAATATGCTCTTTTGTGGGCTCCGTGTTTTTTTTTTTCAATTACTGTAATATCGTAGGGGTGCCGAATGCCGATGTAACTGTATGAAAAACACGAGAGAAAATATTCATTAGCCTAATTCTACACTAGCCTAAGTCATTCTGTATCGTGATAAAACCTGTGCCAACCTGTCGCCGCGTGTATTTTGCAACATTTCTAAAACTATTTCACATTATCCTAAGGTTATTCTGTTATCTATCGTCCGTTTTCTAATCGAGCAGAATTTGTTACAACCTGATATATATAATCTCTCTCAGAAGTCGCCCACCGCAGATTCAGGTCATCCGCACTTATAAATATGGTGCGCAACTTCCGAGACACCCCTGTATTGCTTTACTACAGAGTACAGTGACTTCGGTTTTGCCAATTTTGAAGTTTCCTTGAATACTTTTGAACTTTGGATAATAAATTCCACTCAAAATTCTTACCAAACATTCAGAAAACATTGAGCAAAGATAACTTAGTAAACCCAACTTAGAACCAGAGTTATAGGCAAAGATTATATATTAATAACAAGGTACAAAACGGAAGTCCCTACCCCCCCCCCCATCATTTAGCCTGTTATCCCGCCATATGAACATTAGATACTATCCACCTAGCGTATGTGGTGAAAACTAAGCTTTGCATAAAGGCACACTCGCGTGAGTTAAGTTTATTAACAAAAACCGAAAATTATAACTAATTTTCGAAAATAAGCAAGCCTACATGATTAATTTAAGTAATCCAGTATTTGAATTATATATATTAAGCTTCATAATATATGCTAAAATATTTAAGTTGATGTTGTTTTCGCTATAATTTAGTTCTCCTTCCAAACACTAGATGGCAGAAGTGAGAAAAAGTTAACGCAAAAGTGGGCGGAGTTTCGGATCTTGTTATAAATAATTTATGGTATAGGGTGAATAAAGAATATTTCACTTATAACTGAATAATTTATAAAAAATATTTTTTTTTAGCAAATACTTAGCTTCCAATTTAAACGTGATAACACCACTCTTTCTAAATTTTGAAATACTTAAAATTGAAGAAAAAAGCTGGTGATGAATAGGCTTTTAGGTTGGAATTGTACTAAGAACATTGCTGTGCTCGTTAACTCTTAAGTTAGCGCCGCTAACGCTATTTTTTTCTGAGACTTGTGTATGTTCTGCCTTCCGTAATTTACTCGCATATATTAGCGCGCACCTTGATATAATTGGTTGGTTGCTAAGGTACAAAAATGTGACGTTATAGTTTATGAAAATGAAAACATTTTTATGTAGGAGTTTAGTTCCTTTTGTATATATCAATTGGGAAAACAAACCAACGAAAGAATAAATTCTATTCAATTTATACGTCTATATTTAATTCAAATAAACAAACTGAAACTCAAAGAAATGATAAAATATTGACAGAGAGAGTAAATCTTACCAAAACTTGAATGTTCCATTGATACAACAGATTACAAAATAAAAATGGATATCGCTGAAACATGATCGACTCGCAGTTAGTGCCACTTCAGTCTTATAATTGAGATGACAGTCGGCGAACCAAATTTTAGTATGAGTGGTTTTGAAAAATTAGCGCTTGTCTTTCTCTAAAAACTTAGCACCGCTAACAATATCGCAATAAAAAGTTAGCGCCGCTAATCCCAGCACTAACAAGAATGTTTGGGTAGCTCAGAAAATTGCAGTGCGCTGAACGGGGCAATGTAATTTTCTGAGCTACCCAAACATTTTTCTTAGTACAATTCCAACCAAGAAGTCTTATTCATCACCAGCTTTTTTCTTCTATTTTAAGTATTTCTAAATTTAGAAAGAGTGGTGTTATCAAGTTTAAATTGGAAGCTAAGTATTTGCTAAAAAAAGATATTCTTTATAAATTATTCAGTTATAACATTATCATATTCCACGCAAAAGTAAAATATTTTCTAATTACCTTAAATTTAAATTTAATCAGCTTATTCGGAAGGCCTGTAACAAATAGGCAAACTGACAAAGTTTAATCTGTATGAATTTGGTAGTGGTTTGAAGTAGTAACTATTATACGCGAACTTTTTTTTTTTTTTTTTAGAATTCTTCAGACTTGATGGGACTCGTTCAGATAATGATAATGACCTTCGCAGAAATGCCTCCTGTTTATTCAAAGCCACGCAATAGCTCCCCCGCTCACTTTCCGACACCTTATCCAACGCAACCCCCGGGTAGGTTGTCCGATTTTGAAGGAAGTCTCGGCTAATTCTATTTAAAAACATTCAAAATTATATTTAATATTACTTCCTTTCGAACTTCATTCACGCTCCGAACAGCTACTCTGCACTTCTCTTCCACTGTTTTTCCACCACCCATGTAAAACATTCTTAAATTTAAAACTTGTTTTCTGCTACTTATCCTTAAACGGGGGAAACTGTAGATTCCTTCCAATCTATTCCCTGCACTGTTTATTATTATTATTATCATTATTATTATCATTATTATCATCATTATTATCATCATCGTATTATTATTATTATTATTATTATTATTAAATGTTTGAGACTTCGAAAATTCTAAGTTTTTCTCGATGCTTCTGGAACTCTCTTATATATACAGGGTCTGTCAAAAAAAACTAAGCCAATTTGAAATCTCTATAAAATGCACAATTTGATAGAGATTTCAAATATTTTTTTACACTAAATAAATAAAAGGCTCATAAATAATCTGTGATAATTTTATAACTTTATTTTAAATATTTTAGGAGTTATGCGGTTATTTCTACATGTTGTGAAAATTTCAGTTTTTCTTATGTAATATCTTCTTTTTTCTCTTTTTCAGAATTTGTTTATATTTAAAATTTTTCGTGAATACCTCTAAATATGCCATTCTCACATGAAGATAAAATAATTATAAAGCATTATAGAGTTGAAAAAGGTTATAGTGCAAGGAAATTACTTTCTGAATTCGATTATAAAGGATGGACTAGATCAGGTTTAGATTACTTATTGAGAACTATCGATGAAACAGGAAGCATTGAAAGGAAGGTTGGTAGTGGGCGACCAAAATCAGTTAGAGTAGATGAAAATATTCAGAAAGTGGAGGAACGTATCCTTAGTCAAGAGGATTGACCTGGTAGCCACATGACACCTGCTCAAATATCAAAAGAACTAGAAATATCAGAATCAAGCGTAAGAAGGATTCTTAAATCTGATCTGCAATTTAAACCATTTAAAAGAGTGCATGGACAAAGATTGTCAGAAGTAAACTGTCAGAAAAGAGTTGAGAAATCCAAACGTATTTTACGTATAATTTTATTAAACTAAAAATTATCTACAGTATATCGTAAAAAAAAAAAAAATTTCATGTTAAGTAGGAGAATCTCACTTTTTAGTTAATTATTAATAAAATTAACAATTCTGAAGATATCGTCATAAAAATTTAAAGGATAATAGGTGATTACCTATACTTTGTGTAAAAAATTCAACTTAATTAAATAAATGGTTTTGTTTTAATAAAGGTTTGAATTTGGCTTAGTTTTTTTTGACAGACCCGTTATAGGTATATATATGTAAGCACACCGGACAAAAAATTAGTCACCCCTCTCAGAATGTACCTAATAACGTGTGACGGTGCCTCTGGCCTTGATAACCGCACGAATCCGGCGAGGCAGAGACTCTACGAGGTTGTGCATGTACTGAACATCGATTTGCTGCCACTCGTTCATCAGCCGGTCCCGAAGTTCAGCCAGAGTCCGTGGGTGTCTATTCCTGCGCTTCACTTTCTGTTTTCAGCCTGAACAACACCTTCGACGCATTGAGGATTAAAGGCTTCATTGGACCTGCGATGTACTCGTCGCCTCCCATCATTGGAGAACAAACAAAAACGGGACTCATCGGACCAAATTACACGTTTCCAATCTGCCGCAGTCCGGTTTTTGTGCCTCTGAGCCCATTTATAACGTGCCAATTTGTGACTTGCTGTTAACAGCGGCCTCTTCCGTGGTACCCTGCTCCAGATGTCCATCGCATGCAGTTCTCGTCGCAATGTCCGTTCGGAAATTGGTCGCTGGAGAACCTCATTGGTTTCTTGGGCAATTGTTCTCTGGTTTGAAAACGATTTGCAGTTACTAGACGAGAAACATGGCGGCGGCCCCTATTGTCGAGAATTGTTTTCCGGCCACAGTTACGCCGTCGATTGTCAGTTGATTGCGAACTACACCACTCTGTAAACTCGCTGGACAGTACGCGTTGACACACCAACAAATTGGGCTACTTCAGACATTTTGTGTCCGTGGGCTCTGCCAAACACGATGGCTCCTTTTTGCCACTGAGTAACGTCTGCCTCACGACCCATTTTGACTATATCCAACACACACTTTGTTCTTCACCACCTCACGAAACAGATCTGATCCTGTGTGCTACGTCACCGCTACTTGTCACTTACCAATGCTACATCAGCGCCCTCTGTGTGACCTTGAACTTCCTACTATCGGTGCTATTAGGGGTGACTAATTTTTTGTCCGGTGTGCTTATGACCTTCAATGTAAATTATTGAATTTTGTTTTACAGGTTACAGGCTTGTTCATGGAGGTGCTAGTTCAATAACTTACCCACCCATGCCTCCAAGCTCTACTGGAGGCCCACCTGGTCCCTTTTCTCCTTATCACGCCCCGCCTTCGATGCCAGCATCGCCGGCGCCATATTTACCATATACTCAACCCTCGCAGGCGCCTTATCCGGGGAACATGCCGCCTCCATACTCAGCGGGCGTCGGGGCTACTCCGTACCCAAACTACCCTCCCACTTCAAATAGCTTCAGTGCAATGGTAAAGAAAAATGTATTGATTTGCTCATTGATTAAAATTAAGATTTCATTTTCAGAAATTATTATTATTATTATTATTATTATTATTATATTATTATTATTATT
Source organism: Bathynomus jamesi (assembly GCA_023014485.1). Lineage (NCBI taxonomy): Eukaryota > Metazoa > Arthropoda > Malacostraca > Isopoda > Cirolanidae > Bathynomus > Bathynomus jamesi. The sequence goes on along the minus strand of JAJOZX010005480.1, from coordinate 195,038 downwards.
ATTATTATTATTATACAGGGTGGGCCGTAAGTTTCCATACATAGGAAAAATAAACATTTTTTTATGGACAACCATTTTTATTTATATAATATGCTCTACATGGTTGCCATTGTTTTGAAAACACATTTCAATACGTGTTCCCCACTGTTGATGAACACGCATTAGCACAGTTGACGTTATGCTTGTAATGGCGTTGGTGATACGTTCCTTTAGATGATTTATGTCTCGTATCTTTTCCTGATACACCATGGCCTTCAAGTGCCCCCAAAGATAGAAATCAAGGGGGGTGATGAGATCTGGGGATCTGGGAGGCCACTCCACAGGACCACGCCGACCAATCCAAGCATCCGGAAACTGCTGCTGATCCAAATACCGACGCACGTGAAGACCATAATTTAAATTTTCCTATGTATGGAAACTTACGGCCCACCCTGTACATTCTAGAATTTGGTAGACAGTCCTAAGAAGTACAAAATATGCAGTAAGATGATGATGATGCAAATAGTAATAGTGATGATAATGTGAGAGTTAAGTTTTTCTTGTTTTTTATTTAGAAACTTTTATATTTTGGGTTTGACACCTTGTACGTCAATTATTGAATTTACTTATTCATCATAGTTGGTGGCAAAAACTTCGACTTTATTTTCCCTTGCAAAGGCAATACGCGCATTTTTTCATCCGATAGTTTGCGTGCGCGTGTTTTGTGAGAATCATCTTGTATAAATGTTAGGTTCAGTAAAAGTTTGAGAATATATATGCATTTATAAACGTAACTGTTCATTTATTAGGAAGCTTATCGTGTTGAGTAGTAAATATATCATTATCTGCATATTGTATACAATTTAGCGTGGTTGACGGAGTAAATCACCCTCCTAAATTAAAAATAGTAAAAGTTCATAAAGATTTGATCCTCGTATAACACCACTTTTTGACTCTGCAATGTTAGATGAAATTTTTTTTTAACTACTTGTGACAATGGGATAGAAGTACGTGAGAATTGTTTGCAATATGTTGTGAATGTTTACCATAATACTTATGACAAATCAAAGAAATTAAGATAGTGCTTATTTTAGTACGTTTTACTTTTTACACATGGCGTATGAACCGCCGCAAGTGTAGAATTTAGCTATGTTGGAATTTAATAAACATTTATGAGATTTTCGAATACTTTAGGGTTAAAGTAGGTAGTTTCGAAATAAGGTGGTAATTGGGTGGTGTGTGAAGTAGGGTGGAGTGATAAAACTTTTTTTTTTAGAATTTAGTTTTGTAGGGACACCCAAAAGTTAGTCTGTGGTACCAGTAAGAAATCTGCAAAATATTAGCTACCTGCAACATCAATTTCACCGGCCCCAAGGAGGTCAAAGATTTTGCCTTTCAGGTTCCCCAAAAAAATTAAGGAAAAAATTCAAAGGTTTAAACTTATCATCCCTTGTGTTTATGGTAGGAAGATCATTTTTGTTTCATTTGATTTGTCTATTTATATTCTTTAATTTTTCCCTTATACACTTTTCTCCCATTCCTCGCAGAAATTTGGAAAATTGGTATTTCATGAAAAATACTAAAAAAAATAGGAATTTTTAGATCTTTGTCGAGTTTTTCAACTTTAGTAGATGTGTTAGCACCATTTTAAGGTTTACATTTGTTTAGATTTTCACAGATTTAAATTATTTCATAATTATATTATTTAGGGTTTGTTATTTATACTATATTACAGTATATTATAATTTCTCTCTTTTTTCAGATTACTTGATTGCTTTGATAAATTTTTATATTGAATCTGGTTCGCTAAAAACATTTACAGTCACTAATATAATCTAACTCTATTCCGACGCACAAAGCAAAATTAGGCATGGCTTCCGTGGCCGCGAATGAATCGGCAGAGGAAGAAGCTGAATCCAATTTTTGGACCACCAAAGGACCTCGCTGATTTATTTGCCTTCGTCCGAAGATACACTTCAGTGTTTCCTTTGTTAGACAGGAAAGAATTAAGTCCAGAGAAGCTAATCCAAAAATTTATGATGTTGCTACAGTCGTTGCCCAAAAAGTAAAAACTGTATATGGGATCGTGCTTCTATTACAACTAGCCATCATAAGACCATAACGCAGCGCATCCAGGGTTCGTACGAAAAATATCAGAATATCTTTAAACGATTCAAAGGGCGGAAAGACCAAGCATCCTATCAAGCATTGCTTCACAAATTTAAACTTTACTCACTGAAGCTCTTTCATATAGATTCTTGTAAATGTGAAGACTTTCTGACATGTGAGAGAGACTGAAAAGTTTCTGTTCTGGAAAGGGATTTCCTTAATGACCAACGAACGTCTCGAAAAATGATGATTGGACCCTGAGATAAAGTGGTCGCCAAAAAGATGGAAAAAAAAAGAAAGACTACACCAAAAGTATGAGGAATATACAGCACGGATCTCGAAAGGAATGAAAGATTTTGATACCCCTGCAACTATTTCGTCAAGTTCCAACGAAACGGACGAAAGCACTAACCCGTTTAAACTCACGACAAAGCCATTAATCCCGGACCTTTACAAATAAGAATGCGATCGAAGAGGAATATCTGACTGTTTGTGGGGCAGCTCTTGCATCTGCTGTTTTTCAAGATTTAAAATTAATTAGTAATGAAGATACTATTTCAGATCGACAGAAGCAAGATAAGATGAGAAAGGAGCAAGATTAGAAAAGATTTCTCTGAAGATACCTCAACTTTCAGCCCAAGTGATCGTGTTATCGGTCTCTACTTTGATGGAAGAAAAGATCGAACAAACATCATGATAATGAAAGGTAGTATCGTCATTCTAGGATTACTATGGAAGAGCATATTGTCCTTTTGAAAGAACCAGGCTCAACATACTTAGGCTACATATTTCTAGAATTGAGCACAGCAAGAAGCATTTATAAAGACATTTTGGAGTTCTTAGGATGCAAAAATATCAGTGCTAGAAATATTGTTGCCATTGGCTGTGAGGGCATTGCAGTCAATACTGGAATAAAAAGAGGCATATTAAAATTTGGAGCAAGTGTAATTTACGTGCCCTTGACGCAAAAGGGGACACAAACTACACTAGGTCAATTTGGGGAACGTAAACTACACTAGAATCTTTAGGAGACATTTTTTAAATGAATCCATCAAATAAAACGTTAAAACTAACGAAAATATTACGACTTAACCTAATCACTCGTCTATATATATAGATATAGATATAGATATAGATATAGATATAGATATATATAGATATATGACTATTCGTTAGGTTAAGTCGTAATATTTTCGTTAGTTTTAACGTTTTATTTGATTAGGTATACCCGGACAAAGTTGGGGAATGTAAACTACATTTGCTCCCAGAACTTAAACAAACCCTTTCACTGGTTTGTCTTTCATTTTAATGAGTTACCACTGAGACATGTGTTAGAACACCTCGATGGGCCCTCCCATGGTCCACGAGAAATGTCAGGATGAATTGGAAAAGCATTAAAATCTGTCGACCAACTGGTAGTTAAGTTTGAAGCCGTGGAAGGAAATCATCTTCCAATTACTGATTCTGATGATCTAAGTACAGATCAATTGTACCTCTAGAAAGCTTCTCAGGCCTCCTTGGGGCCGGTGAAATTGACGTCGCAGGTAGCTAATATTTTACAGATTTCTTACTGGTACCACAGGCTAACTTTTGGGTGCCCCTACAAAACTGAATTCTAAAAAAAGTTTTTTTCACTCTACCCTAGTGTGAAAGCTACCTGATTTCAGTATACGTATCGAAGTTACTGACTCTTCCATTAATTTGAGTAAATTGTAGTATTATCTACTGGTTGTTCTTATATTCTTACTAGGATCGTATTCGTGTTAGTAATTTTTCTTAAGGTGTCGCTTAGTAGGAGTGGACCAAAGGAAAATGAATTTGGAGGAGGTTGAGTCACGTATTATTGGTAGTGACGGACTGTAGTTGGAATGGAGGCTGCTATATTGGTGCCGATATTTGGAAAGAATTTAACCCTTTCACTGCTCAGGTGGGGTTGAAAATCCCCCACCGCATGCGCAAGTATATATCGATATATACTAAAACAAACGTATGATGCGTGGAACAGTGAAGGAATTAAATAAAGTGGCTATATTTTTAGGATCACTAAGAATTTCAGACTTGTGGGAGGGGATAAGTGGTCTGTTTTCTTATACAGTATTGTATTTTTTTAAATTTATTTTTTTGCCATATTCCTTCTGAATTGGACTTTTATAATCTATTTTCGCTCTTTTAGTGACTGTATTAAGGCTCTTAAAGTAAGTTTTGTGTTTTCAGGGTTAAATGTTTTCATAATTTAAAAAGAGCATGTGTACGTTCAGCTAGTACTGAGACGATCCACTGGTGGTTGTAGGTTTTCCTTGTATTAGGTTTAATATGATAGGAAAAATTGTTATCTATTCATTACTGCGTTTGAAATTTTCTTTTTGTCACGGTTATTTTGGGCGATTCCAGACCAGTCACATGGTGTTACGGCCCTACTTCGCTAATTAATTTGTTTATAATAATTGTCAGATTCATAATTAAGTTTCCTTGTGCTTTCGCGTAGGTAATTAACATTTTGCATGTAGGCAAATAGTCTGATATTTAATATAATTTTATCCGAGTCACAATCGAGCGGATATCCAATCCTGATATGACTTATTACAGTTGAATTTCTTTGCTTTCTATAATAAAAACAGTTAAACTAAAGACAACTACAGTCATTATTTGAATGTAGTTTAGTGGGATAAATATTTGTCTTCGGAAACAATACAGTTTTTGCTATGAGTAGAGTTAAAATGTTGTCTGTACTCGTAATAAATGTCGGTAGATGCCAAATACTGAGTGGTGGGTGTTATAAATATACAGGGTGTCCCATAAGTCTGGTCTCGTAGGAAAATATATTTTAAATTAAATTTACAAAAGTAGTACGTAAGAACTAAAACAAATGTTCAAATTAATGTCTTGTTTTGGGACCATTTTTGTTTTTTGCAGGTAGAATAACCCAATGACTAATATGGAAGCGAGTTACACTCGTGAGGAAAACGCCTCCTGCAACCTGCAACTAAAAAAAGGTCCCAAAGCAAGGCATCAATTTGAACCCTTATTTTAGTTGAAATGTATTACTTTTGTAAATTTAATTTAAAATAAATTTTTCTGTGAGACCAGACTTATGAGATTGTGTGTGTGTGTGTTATTTTATTTTATTTATTTCGGTTCTTCGCGTTTAGGTTAACATTTAGGCCTGTTAATAATTACTTTTCTTTGATGCAGTCCATCTCCTAATTTGAATTTACGTATTTGCTTGCCCCTTAAACCCCAATTACTATTCCTACACGTTATAAATTTTATACAGGTATAAATAATTTTAATGAATTAACGGGTAATTTAAAATTACTGGAACATGTATTCATGTGTATAGTATTACTAAACCCTGGTTAAATTATATCGTTTAACATTAAAATAATATACACGTGAATATATGCTACAATAACGTTGTTACCTGTTAATTCGTTAAAATTATTTGGGAGAGTGCAAATGTGTAGGTTTATAAGGTCGGCAGAAAAATCAGCGATGTAAATGAAGTGGAGGCCTTGCAGAGGGACACGAACAAAATCTACAAATGGTCAGAAGACAACGACATTTAACACCGAGAAATTTTAGCTGTTGAGATATGGTAGAAAAGAAGAACTTAAACAGACTGCATATTATGCTCTAGATAGACAGGAAATTCAGAGAAGCACGAAAGCGATCGATCTGGAGTTAATAATGACCGATGATGCGAAATTCGAAACACAAAATCAGATAGCGATAAACAAAGCAAAAAGAGTCGCGGGATCGGTATTAAGAACGTTCAAAAGAAGGGACAGGAGAGTAATGATTCCCCTGCTAAAAACACTGATTATACCAAAACTTGAATACTGCTGAGTCTTGACGTTCCCATATAAAAAGGAAGAAACTAATAGACTAGAAGAAACTCGGAGGCATTTCACTGCAAAGAGCTCAACTACTGGGAAAGACTACATAAACAAAATTTGTACTCCCTGGAAAGAAGAGAGGTACACTATAATCGACATATGGAAAATGATCGAAAAACTGGTACCAAACCTCAAACTAAACGCAATTACCATTCAAACAACACTGGAAAATAGGAAAGGCAGGATGTGTAATGTTCCTAAATTAAAGGCCCGACAAGGGACCTCCTCAACACTGAAGGAAAATAGCTTGGTTGGCAGGGGGCCAAGACTTTTTAACCAGCTTCCAAAGGACTTCAGAAACGTTTCAGGGGTCAAAGTTGAAGTCTTCAAGAGAAGAATAAATGCCTGGCTCGGGACGGTAGCAGATGAACCGGGCGTGCCTGGCTATGTACGGTGGAGAGCGCAAGAAAGCAACTCGCTCCTCCACCAAGCCAGACCTAGAGGCGAGGCCACCAGCTTGACCTTCGTGTGAAGAGAGACCAACGCACGGAACAGCAACGAGGTTAACGATGTATTTCTTTAATAATTCACTGGGGAACAAAAAAAAATTTTTTTCTTGGTGCCTGAGATTTTAGACCTTATTCTGGAGATTTTCATGCCACTGATTCAGAAAATATCATCCATTTTGTTCTAGCAGCTCTAGTTTTTGAGATATTGCATACGTCATTACCTACTTTATTACCCTTCTGGAACGGTATTATGAGTTGCTCGTAAATCTAAATGCATCTGTATAATTAAATTGTAGCTATGATTTTGCTGATGTTGCTGTTTTGCATGTGTATTGTACATGTACTAACGTGAATTCTTTCCTGTTACAGGTGTTGACATGGCTTCATCACGAAGAAAGTGTTTAAATCATCCAGATGTGTTTTGTTTTATCTGCGGAGAGTACACGTTCATTGAACAGAGAAAAACTATTACTGATTTTGTGAAAAAAGCTTATTTTGCCTATTTCAAAGTACAACTAGGGGACCAAGATAAGCCATGGGCTCCTCATGTTGTGTGTAAAACGTGTACGGAGCATCTGCGGCAATGGACCAACGGAAAGAGGAGGTGCCTGAAATTTGGTATACCAATGGTATGGAGAGAACAGAGAAACCACAGTGATGACTGTTACTTTTGTTTGGTGAATATAAAGGGCATCAATGGACGTAACCAGAGTAAATGGACGTATCCTGACATAGACTCAGCTAGACGGCCTGTTTCACATTCAGATGAGATACCTATCCCATCATTCAGCCATCTTCCAGAGCTCCCTCAAGATTATGATGAATCTGCTACTGACAAAGAAAGCATATGGGGGCAAAATGACAGTGATTTCGAAGGACCGTCATCAGTTGCAGAAGGTTTTAGTCAACACGAATTAAACGACCTCATAAGGGACTTAAGTCTTTCGAAGAAATCGTCTGAATTGTTAGTTTCCAGGCTGGGAGAAAAAAATTTACTGCTGCCGGGAACCAAAATCACGTTATATCGCGACAGAGAAAATGATTTACTGCCCTTCTTCTCAAAAGAGAACGATTTAGTTTTCTGCAACAGTGTGCGCGGATTGCTGATGAAAATGGGCATATCGGAATACACACCAAGTGAATGGCGGTTATTCGTAGATAGCTCCAAACGGAGCCTAAAATGTGTTCTTCTACACAACGGCAACAGATACAGATCAATCCCAATTGGTCACTCAGTCGGTATGAGAGAAGAGCACGGGACAGTCGCCCTAGTCCTAGAAAAGATATCATACCGAGACCACCAATGGGTGATCTGTGTGGATCTGAAGATGGTGAATTTTCTCCTGGGCCAGCAGAGCGGGTACACCAAGTACCCGTGCTTTATATGTCTCTGGTACAGTAGAGCTAAAGATGAACAATGGGTGAGAAGACAGTGGCCTCTGAGAGAAAACATGGTGGTTGGAGAAAAAAATATCATCAAAGAAGCTTTGGTTGACAGAGAAAGGATCATATTGCCACCACTGCACATCAAACTAGGTTTGATGAAACAATTTATAAAGGCTTTGAACAGAGATGGGACGTGTTTTGGCTACATATGTAGAAAATTTCCTGCGCTGAGCATGGAAAAGCTGAAGGCAGGTATTTTCGATGGACCGCAAATCCGGGAACTCATGAAAGACCCGCGTTTCCAAGATTCAATGGACAACATTGAGGCACGTGCGTGGTCATCGTTTAGTATGGTTGTGAAGAATTTCCTTGGGAACTATAAGGCCGATAACTACGGTGAACTAGTGGAGAATATGCTCTCTCCTTTTTGTAAACTTGGCTGTAAAATGAGCATCAAACTGCATTACCTCCACAGTCATTTGGATCGTTTCCCAGATAACCTCGGAACAGGGTGAACGATTTCACCAAAACTAAGGACCATGGAAGAACGGTACCGCGGACGATGGGATACTCACATGATGGCAGATTACTGCTGGAGCATCCAACGCGAATGTCCTGGCACATCTCATCGCAAGAAATCTCAGAAACGCGGTTTATGTGAGATGTCTCAATGAAAACTTTTTTGCCGTTCGTGTCTCAAGCTTGTTTGAATTTAAGAAATATTTTTCGTACCTTATGCTTGTTTGATGTTAATACCTATTTTTGCTGACATTCATCATACTTTTGTATTCAATTGACAACAACAGTGATTGCCAGTCAGCAATTATATAATATTATATACATATATAAAATATATATATATATATCATATCTTGATAAGCAGAGCTGATGGAGAAAAACTAGTCATTTTTAGAATCAGCGACCTCAATATACCCAGAAACAGGTCTAACATCTAAGTCACCAAAAGTTGTGTTCCCCAGTGATATAATACTTTGAGCCCAGTAAAACCTACACATTAATATCAGTAAGTCCACCATTTGTGTGTTTCAAGCTAAAATTATTATGTCACTGACTAAAATATTTGGAGGGGCCATACTGGATTGCACTTGTTCCCTCCATCCATCCCACTTTCGTGTCCAGGCTCTAACTTTTGAACCGCTCAACATAAATTGATGAAACGATACACCTACGCACGTACGTACGTGCATCATCACATGACGAAGTGTCTTGTGTAAGAATCGGGTTCCTCCCTCAAACGTCAAATGAAGTTTTTTCGTGTCTGGGCTATAACTTTTGAACATAAATTAATAAAACTTCATGCATACAGATTATCACACCGTCACGAGCTAGAATTAGGTTGTTGCATCGAAGGTCAGTCACAAATGGGGGTCGGCGCCATAACATTCTTGGTCACAAATGGAGGAGACATGTCGTTCCGACATAGTTTTTTTTCCCTAGGACTTTAAATAAAGAATTCTTTGAATGTTGATCTTTTTTGCATGAAGTGGTCTTTAAATTGTCTGTCACAATCGGCCCCCCCCCCCCCCCCCCCCCCCCCCCCCCCCCCCCCCCCCCCCCTACAATTCGGATTTTTCCCCATATTTCTTGATAGCTTTCTCATTCATATTGTTATATGAATTAATGCTTCCAAAATAATTTTAGAGTGGGGATAGTTCCAGCTCCTCCCAAGGAGGGCCTCCTGGCACTGCTGGCAGTGGTACCATTACCGAAGAACACATCCGTGCCTCCCTCATCAGTGCCGTGAGCCACCGGGTTAGAGAGCGTTTAAGAGACTCTTACGGGACGTCCCAGGCAGAAGTTTCCGCCCTAAGGCAGCAACAAACTGACCTCAGCCAAGGCAAGACGAAGATCGAGGGCTTGATGAATAAGCTTTCGTTGGAGCAGGTACGGCTTGCACTTCGTTACGTTATTTATGTGGGTGCTTTATAATTTGGTGTCTCCTAATAGTACGAGGTGTACACGGAAGTGTTACTTTAATTGAATAAACATTGAATTGGAATCTGGAGATGGCTAGACGCCTTATTATGTTGCACGTTTAGGAGGAATAAACTTAGTAATGCTCGGTAGAAAGCTGGTATTAAATTAGAAGTAACGTCTTAAAAGTTCAGCAGTTTTGTTTTATTTCGAAGTTAAATTATATGTTTAGTGAAGGGCTTAAGAACACTATCCACAAAAGATATATTAAGTCTGACAAATTTCGACAAATGTTTCAGACTGAATTAGATAAGAGTATTCGCCATTTGCAAGAGAAAGAATTAGAGATGAAAAGCGTTCTAGAAAAAGTCTTAGAGGAAACCGAGCCCCTTGACATAGATGAAGCAGTGACAACGACAGCACCTCTTTATAAGCAGTAAGTTAGGATTCCATTTTATTTGAAGTTCAGTAACTTTTTAATCGAGGATGACTAAAATTTCCTAGCATAAGCATCTGGCTTTTGCTGGTTAACTGGACCTTTCCGTGCTCTACTAGTGGAGGAATCCTCCATTTCACAGGATTTTTATCCTGTAATGTTTGTGTGTTATTGAAGTTGTAATTTATTAATTTTTATTGCATTTTGCCCGGTTGTTGCGATACAGAAGGGTGAATGCAACTAGCACTTGGGGAAACATTTAAAAGACCCGGGCTGGGGCGTCATTTGCTCGAGCAAAAGGTCACCCTTCTGGCAAGCGTGTCTTGGTTGAAAAAAAAATTTCGTTATTAGTTTTTCTTATCGAGACGCAAGTAAATACCCCAATAAAATTAAGTTTTCTGTGCCTTTCTTTTAGGCTGCTGCATGCCTATGCCGAGGACCAAGCTACGCAGGACGCTATTTATTATTTAGGCGAAGCATTACGGAGAGACGTTATCGATTTGGACACCTACCTGAAACATGTGCGTTCTCTTTCTCGTCGGCAGTATCAGTTGAGAGCTACGATGAATAAATGCAGAGTAAAGGCTAATCTCGCTGGTTAAATATAATAATACTGTTTGATTACAGCTATAGACGAGGTTTTGATATTTATGTATATAGTATTACTAGTGTTCTGCCAAAATAAAAAGACCACCCTACTGAAACATGTTCCCAGGGGAAGTATACCATTCGGAAACAAAGGCAGTTATTATCCAAGATGGATGTGTAACCCGGTGAATTGAAACATCCCTTTACGAACGCAAGGTCAGTATTTGTAGAGTATCAAATGTCTGACCACCATAACGACACAACCACCAAATTTTACAGTGGATTTCGATTGAACACACACGGTAGGTTTAACCTATTGCAGCAACCTTGATTCATTCACGACACCAGTGCTAAGACTGACCAGATTGGTCCTTCATTTGGGATGATGATGGGTTTTTCTTGTGCAAATTGATATAAGCAATTTTTGGATCGATTGAAATCGTATGTTGGTAATAATTCGTTTTACCTCTACCGGTCAATTTTAATAGAGTAGGTTTTTTCCACTCTATTAACAGTGTTTGTTTGACTCCTACAATTGTTTCCGAATGTTTTTTTTTAAGGCACGTTTTAGTAGGGTTTTTTTTTTTGTAGCAGGGTGGTGTTTAAACCTTATAACTTCCTGCATTTAACTTTCTGATTGGATGCTTTGAATATTAATACTTCACGGGCCGTTGGAACTATTTTGTATTCATTTTAATTATAAAAGTCTTGTTAACTTCGGCATGTAGAATGTTTAGAACGTTCATTTATATAGATTGTACTGTATTATTTTGAAATATTCATGTAATCATTCGACTACAACGAGGAAAATAAAAGTACTTTCTCCAAATACACTGTATTAAAATAGGCTATGAATAATATATTAAACTTGAAATATTATTTCATTGACAAGGTACACCATGAAAACATTTTTAGGATAAATTTGTATATACATTTTTACAAAATTAAACCAATAGTTACTTAACATTCTGCGATAACACCTTAATATTACTTAAATGTAATTCGTAGCTATATTATCTATAGAAAAAAATGAAATGATTAAAATACGAATGAAAACAGTCTTATTTGTGCTTTACTAAACAGGAATGTTATGAAGTTAAGAGTGGAAAAGGATGAAGAAAAAAAAAAATCCTTACGTTATTCTAATGGGTTGAACGATCTGAAGAACAGCTGTAAGGCAAAACAATCACATCATTCTTATCGATTGAATGATCTGAAATACGGCTGCAAAAGAAAGAAATTTCAATGAGTTTGTTCCTCATCCGAGTTTAAAAAATACGTTACGGCTATTTATTTGACAAAACGATTGGTAATCCTGCCGGCCCTCTTGCGAAAAGGTAGAACTTCAGTTAAGAGTCATCCAGTTCGATTGAAATTATTAATTGCCCGGTTAGGTTAAGTCGTCAAGGAAAAGCAGTCGACCTAACCGAGCATTCAATAACTTCAATCGAACTGGATTGACTCTTAACTGAAGTTCTACCTTTTTGCAAGACCGCCTGACATTTAACATTATGACAAAAGACCGAAATGTAGTCATGATAAAAAAAAAAGTCCAATTAGTGAATGTTCCCAATCACAAGCGGCTAAATTATTATTGTTAAAGGAATAAAGTCACAGTAAGAAAAGAATTTATAAAAGCACAAGCTTTTAGCCTACACTAAGGTCTTCATATACGAGATGTGTTCAAAAAGTTTCCGAACTAATTATGCTGCGTGTGCGTCACTTAATGCATATTGTAGTGAGATTCAATGTGTTCACAGACGGCATTTAAATAATAGCTACTGTCGAAGAACTTGCGCGCAATTTAGGCCGGGTCGAAATCTAGTCAAAATTTTTTTTTTAGATGTGGGGTTTATGAAATGATATCCTGACCAACATACTCCAAGAAAGTTTATGCTCCCCTCCGTACCACTAGCATACTCCCTCTTATTTTTAGCTCCGCCCCCAAATTAAAAATAGTATAAATCAAAATGGAGATCATTTAGGGCACTGGTGCACAAACTTTTTTGATGTGAGGGCCAAGCGAAGAAAATAACAATGTATTAGCCTACTTACTTTCCGTCTAAGTCATAAATTGGGTCACTTTTATATTCTAACTTTTTCATTGAATTGAAAAGACCCGTGGGGTGGGGGACACATTAGATCCGGGGCCAGGGTTTGTTCATCACTGATTTAGGGTATTTGAGCATTTTTTTTTTTTATAGAGAACCCCCCTTAAAATTGCATAATATATACTCGTGCAATTTTCAGGCAATTATCCAAGAAATTTCAAATCCTTGAAAAATTGCCGCATCCCCAAGTGTTATCAGTATATAAAAAAAGGGTGGCAAACTTTAGTTTGGAGTACTGATTGCCTAGGAGACCAATTCATAAACCTCATATAGGCCTAGTATATTTGTCAGAAAAGAAGACAATTAGTCTATTGTACCATTTTATTACACAAAACAGCTTTGAAATAAAAACAATTTAATTTAAAAATTACCTTCACAATTCACTAATTACTTGTGTATGTGCCTTGGTCCCATTGGCTTTTCCATTCAAACTGTGGCAGTCTTTTTCCTGATTCCAGTTGATTGAGGATAAATTTGTGCCGATTGCCGTAGCCAATCCTTTGTTCTGATGGTTTTGTCACTAAATTCACTGCACTTTCCACGCTTTGACTGTGGCATGAAAATGCAGCAATTTTCAAGGGTTCTGTTCTTGTATGCAGTAGCTCTTCATTGCTGAAATTCCTTATCAAAGGTGGAGGATTGATAGCTTCCTTTCTCCAGTCAATCATCTCATAGTAGTCTTTGGAATCGAAATTTAGAGATATAGGAAGCTCAAAATTTCGTGTGCTACTGAAACGTGTCCGACTGAGAAGCATCTTCTCTGACATGTCTGCTATCAGTAAGCATTGACAGTAGGATAGCTTCGGGATTGGCAAAACAGGCATTATTATGGAACACCGGTTCCATAATAATGCGATGTTTTTCTTCCAATCCTCGCATTAAGACAATCAAATGAAAAATTTCCGTGCTCCGTCAGTAGCTTTAGAATGAGATTTGATATGAAACCATCCAGGAGCATATGATTTCATGACGATGGTTACGAGTTCTTTCAGACTTTGCTCGGGATGCAAAGTCGATACATATAAACGAAGAATCCGGTTTGCTCGGGTAATCCAGCGAGCATGATGAATGGCACCTGGAGACCTGCGGGCTAGACTTTCAGATACCCTTCCAGATTGCACTGCTAGGCACATATCATAGAGATACTTTCGATCACTGCTCAACTCTTTCACGACATTCGGTGGTATATCTTGGACGTTGGCCTGAACTGGTGAAAATGCCACTAAGTCTAAAATGGTTAAATCACATTTCAATTTGGCTCCAATTGAACCTTTAAAGGTATTTGGCCCTGATGTTTTTCCGTCTATGGTTTCAAATGTGTGTGTGAAGGGGGAGTTCATTCATGTGTAAGAGAGATACGAGCCATTGAATTGATCTATGCAAAAAATTTCAATCAATTTCATGGTACCAGCAATTCTACCAGTATTGACAGCAGTACCGTCGCATAGCAGAGCATTGAGTGTGTCGATGCTCGCTGAATCAATTAAGAACGTTATAATTTCATCAGCTGTACACCGAGCATTTCCTGCGTCAGGGGCAGAGATGGTCTACATAGATACCTCCAGGGTCTTTGATCAGCACAATGTTCTTCTCTCTCTTTTCCACGCTTGGTTAACGTATCATCCTTTCTTCCATCAAACCCTATACATTCAATATTCACATCTAAATCTAACTATTTTTCTTGCCTACACGAATTCTCTTTCTATTTTCTTCCTATCAAGCATGTTAGATTGATCGATTATTCCCACATCTTTCAATGCAGCATTAACAATAGCTGCTGTAGCTCTCGAACTCTCACGGTAACGGTCTGCCACCAATGGTAATTCATTGTATGAATACCTATTTTGATCATTTTCAATCAATTCCACATCGGGCATGAATTCTAGCTCATTGTCAGTCTTCTACACCTTCGCTAAAGTCATCTACTGAAGAAGATGGTACAACTTCCATAGCCTCTGCCATTTCCACTTGTGACCTTTGTTGCCTCTGTTCTTCTCTTGTTCTTGAGAGGGATCGTCTCTGGACAGCGGCAGCTTCACGATCAAATGGCCCTAATTGATTTATTCTTTGCTTTTGGCCAACAAATGACTCCCACTCTACCATTGGGATTTTTACCTCGCATCGACAAAACGGCCTTTCTTGCCTGAAAATTGCACACGATATATATTATGCAATTTTTTTTGGGGGGGGGGGGGGTCATCTCTGAGAAGATGCTCTAAATGGTCTCCATTTTCATTTTTGGGGTGGAACCAAAAATAGGAGGGAGTGGGGGGGTGGGGGGGCTTAAACTTCGACCCGGCCTAGACTGTCCATGAAATTTTGCGTTAAGCTAGGCAAGACTACTGCGGAAACCGATGCCATGTTGAACACAGCATTTCGCAATGACGCCTTAACAGTCACTTTTAAGTGGCACAAGCGCTTTATGGAAGGCTGAACGTCGACGGAGGACGATGCAAGGGTGGAACGACCTTCCACTTCAAGAACTGATGACACGGTTGCTCGTGTTCGTGAAATAATTCGAGGGAACTGTAAAATGATAGTCAGGGAAATCGCAGACGGAATAGACATTTCAATAGGATCATGCCGCACGACACACAGAATTTGTGCCACAACTCTTGACTGCCGAGCAGAAAAAGCAACCTCCTTGAACGTGCCAATCTTGATGAAAATTTTCTCAGAAACATCGTTACGAGTGACGAGACGTGGGTGTACGGGTATGACGTTGAAACAAAACAGATGTCATCGCAATGGGAGTGCGCGACGTCCCCGAGACCGGAAAAAACGGCGAGTCTGATCAAATGCGAAGGCAATGCTGTTAGTTTTTTTTTTTTTTTTTTTTCTCGATAACTACGGAATCGTTCATTACGAATTCGTCCCTAGAGGTCAAAGTTAACCAACAGTTTTGTTTGGAAATACTGGAGCGCGTGTGAAACGCAGTAAGGAGAAAACTGCCTGAAAGTTGGGACGTGGATGTTGCACCATGACAATGCGCCCGCACACAGCTTTGTCAATTCAGCAGTACTTGGCGAAGTACAACGTCGTAGTCGCCCCCTAGATCAGTCCCGGCAGACTTTTTTTTCTTTACCCCAAACTTAAATTGGCATTGAAAGGTCGAAGATTTCAAAGTGTGGAAGAAATAATTCAAATTGCAACAAACGAACTGAAGGCGGTCAGGAATACGGCCTACCACGAATGCTTTCAAAAGTGGAAACGCCGTTGGGGGCGATGTATAGCTGCACAAGGAGACTACTTTGAAGGGGGACATCATCAATTAGATCAGGGCTTCTCAAACTTTTTTCACTTGCGGCCCCTTTGGATCAGACAAATTTTTTCGCGACCCTTCACTCAATGTCATAAAAGCAATAGGTACTAACACTGTATATTTATGAAAAAAATAATACTTTCAAATGTTTCTGCAACCCCCAAATAATATTTACGCGACCCCTAGTTTGAGAAGCCCTGAATTAGATCATAAGAGTTACTAGAAAGTTTTTGTGGGATCAATCCAGGAACTTTTTGATACACCTCGTATTCTCTATCCCTCTTGACTCTCACCTATGAAGACATCAGAGTCAGCCGAAAGCCCTTACTTCTAATAAACCCACTTCCTTAGTGTGGTTTCATTCCTTTAATTCAGCTTCCCCAAAAGTTTAGATAACCAATATGTAAATTCCAAAACTACTACATTATACTAAGCTTTTTATTAAAGTAAATTAAATTCTATACTGTAAATGGAAAATCAGTCTATACAAGAGAGCTGACAAAATTTGACAACTTTTTATATTGCACAAACTTTCAAAACAAAAAAGGTAACAAATACAAAAATTCACAACAATAAAACGGAAAACCTAACGCAGATGGTTAAAGAAAATAGACTAGATTCATTTTCATCTCAAGCACAGGCTTGTAAGCCGATGATGCCTCATCTACATTCACTAATGCCTAAATTTTAAACATACAGCCAAAGTTTGGAACAGTGTATTGATAATATAAATTACTGCTATCTCCAACTTCTAAATTGAATACAAAAGGTAAAATTAACATTTTCAGTAGCAGTTCAAGGTTTCAGGCAGAATTAAACTAAAGAAATTGGTACAAAAGCCCTAACCCCAAAAAATGAAGACGGTCACTCACCTGAGCCACAAACGACAAAAATAAATAATCCGAGGAGCCAGGGTCCAACTGGGTAATTGTCTTCTGAAGTTCTCTGTCAAAAGATGGTCTGCATTATTATTATTATTATTTAACTTCAATTAAGTCATTAGGTATAGTGATTGAAAACGAATCTGTAAATATCAACGAATAATTACTTGTTTATTAAAATTATTGTAACATTCTATAATTGTCAAAGACTATTTTATTTAATTTGGCCCTTAAGCTTTAGGGATTAACTGGGGTCTCAGTTTAAGGATAAAACCACTTGATAGGTAGTTATTAATATATAAATCATGAAATAAGAACTATTAATTAATTTCAAATACATAAATGAACTCCTAGATGAAAATCAGACAATGAATATTTACTTCATTTACTGTCAAATACTAAGTCATTATTGTAGATATGATATCAATACAGTACAAAGAATCAAGTTAGAAACAAGCAATACAATAATGTATGTTTAATCCTAGACTTTTATTAGTACTCCATTATTAATAAAGATTTCAACTTCTTTTTTAAACAAATTTATGTTTAAAGGTTTTTTTTTATATCAGCATTTAAATTAGTCCATAGTTTGTCCAATGAAAATGGGTAATTTTCCATCTATTTCTAGTCTGATACGAGTAAATTTATCAAGTTACAAAATACTTATTTATCCATTATTAAGTTTTCAGATTATTTAATTGCTTTGATAAATTTTTATATTGAATCTGATTTGCTAAAAACATTTGCAGTCACTAATATAGTCTAATTCTATTCCAATGCACAAAGCAGTTTGATTGCATCTTTAAAAAACGAAATTTTACCTTATGAAATAATAGTACAAGTGCAGGTGGAAACATTAAATTATCAATTGACGCACATAACAGTTCACCATATCATCAATTGACAACTAGAGCAGCAAAATGGTTAATAGTCTTAGCCCTTTAAAGAATGCACTTGAATGATCATGGAAATCAGCATTAGATAAACCTTATTCCTCATTTGTGGATGAGACAGACAGATACAGTTTAAAAAAGCTGTTAGCATTATTTTTTGACCATACAAACAGAGCTGTGTACCAGCAATATAAATGGTACTGGTACAATAATTTTTAACTCAATTGGTACTGATATTATTAACTTCACAAAATGGTACTGGTACTAGTTATGGTATTGGCTAATAGTTATAAGGCCTACAAACACACTATACATCTAGATTCTACTTTTAATATTACAAAAATGAAATACTGTTTATTATATAAGCCCTATGCATAACTAAAGAAAATTTTTAACCATTTCATCACTGTAGAATTTATCTTTAATATTGGCCAAATGAAATACTAGCCATTTCTTATATATCATTTAACTGAAATTAGAAAAACTTAAGGTTTCTGACAAAGATGACTTCAAATCATTGAGAATGAAGTGCATATAAAAAGAGCCTTTCCACAATGAGTTGGAGGAAGGACAAACTATTTGAGCAGCTTCTACTAAAGGATTTGGTCATTTAGTTTCAGATTTTATAAATTCAGTAATAAAAATATAGATTAGTTCTTACAGGGGCCTAGAGAATCAAGGAACTTGAAAAGGATCAGGATATGGTTATTGTTTTAACCCTTTAATGACGGATGGTACCTTAAGGTCCACCAGAAATAATAATATAAATTGTACTACAATGCTTCGTTTCTATAAATGTTTCTACATGTTTATATATAGATGTCATTTAGTTGTTGAGAAAGGAACCCAAAATGTGTATCATTTCAGTGACTAGTTACTAAAATATTTAGTTTTGAATAACAATAAAACCTATACATTCTGGTAACAAGAGTGACTGCATATGCTGCAGACAACTTTAAAGGGTTAAATGAAAATACCAACAAAATACCACTAGATTATGTGGTATACCAGCTGCTTTTAAGAATTACTGGTACTGGTATCAAAATCAGTAGTAGTTACTGGTATTTGGTACTGGGTTCCCAGCCCTGCAGCTGAGGGTGCAGTACATTATATACAGAAAAACAAGGGTATGGTAGTGTTAAAACTTTTTTATGGACTACATATCCAAGTTTAAGCATTATAGCAATACTCCTTGAAATTTCTGATACATAATTTACATCATTATTCTAGCATTACACCAAGAAATTTGTTGCAGTACATTCCTTTACAGCAATTTCAACAAATTTAGTTCATCAGGATACACATTTCATTTCATTTATTAGTGAAAATCATGAAGTTCACTGGTATTTAGAGTGTTTATCAGAGGTAACCCAATTCATAACTTTGATAAATTGTTTTAAGCATGTCCTTGGCTAAATTAAATTCTTTGCAAGAAAAGGATAGTTACATCCACAAACATTATGAAGTGTATGTATCAGAAGTGTGTGGAAGGTCATTTATGATAAAAAATAACAGTGGACCCAAGACTGAACCCAAGGGTACACCATGTTTAACAATCATTTTATTTGAGCAGGCCTTTTTTACGGATACAAAATGATACCATACCTATTGGAAAAATAACTTCTGAATCAATCACATAGTAAATTATACTGTTACCATATGACTTTAGAGTTGCCAAGTACAATATTATGGTTATTACATCAAAGGGCTTATTCAAATCCATACACACAACTTTTTTTCATTCTCTTTAGCAAAATTTACACTTTTTAAATTTAATGACATTTCTGTTTCGAAATCCATATTCATTTTGGGGATAAATTGTTATGATTCTAAATATTGCTCCATTCTACAGTACTTACTTTTTTTTTTTTTTTTTTTTTCCTGAATATAGATAATGAACACACTGGCCTGTAATTCCTTGCAAGTGCAGGATCACCCCACTTAAACATGGTGTTATACAACCAATTTTTAGCACTGATAGGAATATTCCTTTAGAAATACTTTGGTTGATATAATTTAGACAAAAGTTATGGCTACTTATCTTTAACAAGCTTCAATATCAGTACAGGAATGCTACCGTATGTTGTTATTTTTGCATTTTTTAATTTACTAATATTATTTCAGACCTCAGTAGAGTAGGCATGAACAAAAAATGAATTTAGTGGGCTGTAACATGTAGTCTAATGGCAAATGATCATTTTTCAGTCATTTTAAACAAAACCTATCAGATATAGAAGTAAAATGGTCATTTAAAGAGTTTGCAATAAAAATGGCAGCAGTAAACCACTCACTGCATATGCTTTAACTCATTTTCCTATGTAGTATTCATAAATTGCTTTATTTCAATTTGGCTGTTATCAATCTGTGTTTTTAGAAGCTAAAGTATTATTTTGCTGATACTTTACTGACATTGATAAGCATGTTTGATACTTTCAATAACCTAAATAAGTTAGGCCTATCAACCTATATATACACCATCATACCCTACTAAATATTGTAGTTAGGGACCTACCAATATCACTTTTAGCTGTTAACCAATACCAATAATTAAAAATAGTATTGGCCAATAATCAATAGGTACTGATATCCAGCTAGAGTTTATTAGTTTGTCATATTTTTGTAACATACATAATTTATTTTGTGTTGAAAATTTGCCAACAAAGCAATAATCCTTTTCATTAAAGATGGCAACAATGCATTAGATGTCATAGTTTTGTTTGTTATACAATTGGACTGTGGGCCTATGTTCTACAGATCTACAGAAGCTAAGGCTAACAAAGACCCTAAGATCCACTCTTAGGTTAGCCCTGAGAAAAAGGAAAGGGGAAGGGGTTAAAAGAGGAGAATAAGGGGTTAAGTAAGTGGCAAAACCTATCATTCATGGGTTAACATAGCCTAACACTGAACCCTGAGGGACACCACTACCTACATCCAACCACCCTGATTCACTACCATTAACAATGACCATCTGTTTCCTAGCACAAAGCCATTCCTCTAACCCAGTGGTCGGCGAACTTTTTTGGGTATAACCCCAAAATATATTTGAGGACGTAATCAGGACGTAAATTCGTAATATTCTAAAATTTAGAATAACGCCACATTTATGTAACAAAATAAAATAAAAATATATGAAAAAAATATCAGCACAAAGTCTCTCATATACCGCATGCATTACCCCTGTTCCCCGACCACTGCTCTAACCAGTTAGCTACCTGACTGTGTATACTGTGCACTTTAACCTTCTACGCAGAACTGTATCAAATGCTTTTTTAAAGTCTAAATAAATAATGTCAGCCGCTCTATGCCTATTGTATTCGCGCACTATTTTGTTATAAAATTCTAACAAATTAGTTAAACAAGATCTATGGCATCAAAACCCATGCGAGCTACTACATATTAATCAAATCGTGACTTTCTAAGTGATCGATAATATGATCCCTAACTACAGATTCCAAAAGTTTACCAACAATTGACCTTAAGCTAATAGGCCTATACCTTAAGCTAATAGGCCTATAATTGCTAGCTACTGTATGGTCGCCTTTTTTAAAAATGGGCATAATGTTAGCTAATTTGAAGTCTTCAGGAATAATCCCCACTTCCAATGACTGATTAAAAATCTTCATTAAGGGGCCTACAGTAAAGTTTTTCAAATGTCTGGGATAAAGCACATCAGGGCCTGGAGCCTTGCTCACTTTTAACTTATCAATATAATGTGCAATCTCACCCTTGTAAACAGTTATTTCACTCAAAATAGTCTCACTACTAAATGGAATAATATTGTCCGCGTCAGACATATTTACGTCTTCTACGGTAAAAACTGTCGCAAAAAAGTTGAAAATACCTGCCATTGCCTCAGTGTCAGAAGCCAAGGCACTATTAATGTCCACTAGAGGGCCTATGTTATCTTTATCAGCTTACAATTATTCATATACATTCAAAAAACTTTTTTGGATTAGGCTTACTATCTGCAGCTATAAGTACCTCTAAATTACGCTTAGCATTCCTAACTGATCTTTTAACCTGATGTCTAAGCTTGATATATCTATTAAAGTTAGCTACCATGCCATTGTGCTTATTAAGTCTATACACTCTGTTACACTCATTTATGAACTCGCCTATTTCCCTAGTCCACCACTTGGGCCTATGAGGAATAAACTCCCTTTCGATATTCGTAAAACTTTCTTTAAACACCTCCCAATGAAAATTTGCGTCATTACCCATAAATAAATTATCCCAGTCCACTACGCTTATCCTGTCCGCAAAACTATCAAAATTAGCCCTACAAAAATCGGGGACTTCTATTACGTTACTATCCTTACCATTTTCTATCAATAGCTTAAACCTAATAATTTGATGATCACTACATCCCAAACTCTCACCTACTTCTAAACCTTCCACTATATTATCATCATTACCATGTCTAAGATATTGTCACAGCATGTTGGTTCAGTAACCATCTGTTGTAAAAATTCTCTTCCATGAACTCAACCAGTCTCAAACCCTCCTCATTACCAGTAAAAGTCTCTTAATTAACATTAGGGTAGTTAAAGTCTCCAACAATTATACTATTCTGATTATTAATGTTGAGCTTAGTAAATGTATTTTTAATCAGCTAGCTGGGTTAATATTGTGAGCTATGACTACAAGATAGTTTTTTGGTTTTCTAGGGTTTACATCTATTTTTCAAAGGATTTACACTTGTTTGAGTGACTGTTTGAAGAGAATTGGGTAAAACTTATGTGCTACATTTCTTAGGACCTAGGCTACATTATTAAAATAAAATAAAAGGCATGATGAAAAAATAACGAGTTATGTGAAGTGATAAAACAATAAAATATTGGAAATTTCATCTTCTAAATAGTCTTTTATTCAGAATTTTGGAAAAATCATACTTTTGAAATATCAGCCAATACTGATATCATTAAAGATCAACCAATAATCACTGATACCGATATATTGGTACATCCCTAATTGTAGTACAGTGGAACCTCAATATACGAACGCATCTCTATTCGAACAAATCAGTATAAACAACTTTCGAGAAAAAATTGTCCTTGTATACGAACCATTCCTCATATCCGAACCAAAAGAAGGAAGCCGGTCAGTTTCTCTGACACAGAACTTACCCTCAGGGACTTTTGGAAGAATCACTTCAATATCCTCCATTGTCTGAGGATAATAGATAAAGCATGGGGGGGAAGTTTCTTTGAGGACAATGAACTCTGCCTGGAAGAAATTGTGGCCAGACTGTGACAGGCAGAGACTTTGAAGGTTTTGGGGCAGAGCCTGTGGTTGATGAAATCATCTCTCTGGGCAAGTCCATGGGATTGGATGTGGACAATGAGGATGTAGAGGAGTTGGTAGAGGATCAGAGGAAGGAGCAGCAAGAAGTGGCTGAGGAACTTTCTTCAGAGGAGGAGGGGATGAGTAAGGGCAACATTTCCACTGTAGACATTAAGGAATTGTGTTTTCATTGGGCTAAAACACAGAGCATGGTGGAGAAATGGCACCCTAACATTGCTGTAGTGAATAGTAGCATCAATTTGTTCAATGACAATGTGATTGCATACTTTAGAAATATTTTGAAGAGTAGGCAGACAGACAACATTGGACAAGTTCTTTACCAAAGAAAAAAAATCAAGTGCTAGTGAATCCCCAGCATCTTCTAGTGCTACTGCAAAGAGACGGAAAAGAGAGAGAACACCAGAAAGGGAGTTACCTGATGTTTTTATGGAAGGTGACCCCTTCCAAACAATAATCTTCCTCTCCAGCTTCCACTTAGGCCATCATCACTCCTCAGCAAAGGTAAAGTTAAGGTTAAATTTTCATTTATTTGTATAATATTGCATTATTTATTGTTGTTACAGGTTTCATGTATGATTTTATGCATGTAAGTCTTATTTCACAGGTTTAATTAACCAATATTTTGACTTAAAAATGTTTCGTAAGAGGTAACTTTTGGGGGTCTGGAATGGATTAATCCAATTTACATTATTTCTTATGGGAAAAATTGATTCAATATACGAACAATTCGATATCAGAACAACCCTCAGGAACGGATTAAGTTTATATATTGAGGTTCCACTGTAATTAAATTTCTTAGGTTTAATTATGGTAGTAATAAAGTTAACCTTAATAGCTATAAAATACAAAGCACTTCTTGGTTGCCACAAAATTTAAGACACGCTTAGCAATAATCTTTGGTTTGCTTCTGCTCAAATTGTTCATTCTGATGTAGGTCAAGCTTTTCACTCCATGTTGGACCTACAGAGTTTAATGTGTAATCCAAACCCCTACCAGCATTCTAACTACAAGGCTATCCAGGGTACCCATTTATCTACCAACCACTTTCTTTATTGTGTGGAAGGATGAACAGCTGGGTTTTGCTGCGTGCTGCCTGCCATCACTAGGTCTCAATCCTGGGGCCAATAGATTTGTAGACAGCAATGCTAACCACACCACCACCAAGGTGCGTAAAATATCAGTAAAGTATTTGTAAAATGATACTTAATTTCCAAAAACACATTGATGAACAGCAAATCCCAATTAAAGCAATTCATGAATACTTAACACGTTAAAAAACAGCCTATGCACAAAGTGTTTTAGAAATAGTTAACAGAATAGTAAACAAACCTAGAGTTTTACTATGATTGTACTTACAGTTGTTTTAGGTACATTCCCTCTCATTGTGATGTTTTTTGCCGCTCTTTCATTAGCAACCTTCATACGCTGCATCAAAGCCATAATGTGAATTTGATATAAATGGTCTATTTATCAAACTTTTACTACGCAATATAGATGTTTCTTTGTTTGGTACCTTATGTATTCACAACCCTGAGAATAGAAAGAAATTAGCATTTTCTCTATTACACAGTGAACAATTAACTTGAGATATAGCATAAAAAATAGAACTATGAAATGTAAAAAACAATTTTATTAGCAAGTTAGAACCATCAATTTATTTTTTTATATAAAATAGCAAAAGACCCTGTTGTAACACCACAGTAGTATTAGAGATCTGAAGTTTGAATGATGTTAGGAGTTAATTTTGCACAAATTTAATTTAAGCACATCTATGTTGTTCAGTTAATGCAGGAGTGGGGAACCTTTATTGTGTGGTAGTAAAATTTCAACAAAAATACTCTGAGTAAACTGTAGCTTTCTACTTTGGGACACAATTAAAATGTAAATACTGTGACTTTAAATAATCAAACTGTTAGCAGGCAATTAAATTACACTAATTCATTACACATTATGCCCATGGGTGGCAGGATCCCAACTCCTGATTTAATGAATGGTATAACTTAGTTTGTGATATTTCACAATCTAGTTTTTGTTGTCATTGACAATATAGTACATCTCAAGTTGTCCACCAATATTTACATATTCTCTTGCATACAATTTAAGTATAACAACATTAGAATCCATTGTAGAGGAGTCAATTCTTAAAAATGAACAAGCACCTTCATCTGGTCCTTCAACTTACAGAAAACTCCTGAATAAACTTTCAGTAGTTTACCTTGGTCAGAGTGTAAAATGTTTGTGGAATACCATTTGCTCATCAGTTCAACATGGACAAAGGAAAGGAGCCATCTCAAGATCTTAAAAGATAGAATTATTGTTTAGCCTAGTGATGGAAAATCTGTTAGGATGATTGGTGAACAGCTTGATGTGGAAGTGCTTCTGAATCACCAAACTACTTCCTCATAGTGGATGACCACAAAAAATTCCCAACCATGCTGTTCATAAAATCATTAAGGAAGTTACTATTAATCCTTGGTTGAATTTTATGGATCTAAAGCATTCTTTGAGACAAATTGGAATCAAAGTTCATCCCTCCACTGTACATAAAACAATGAATAAGAATGGGCTCTTTGGATGACATCCGAGCAGAAAACCACCACTCACGAAGGCTCACA
Organism: Bathynomus jamesi; assembly: GCA_023014485.1. NCBI lineage: Eukaryota > Metazoa > Arthropoda > Malacostraca > Isopoda > Cirolanidae > Bathynomus > Bathynomus jamesi. The sequence goes on along the minus strand of JAJOZX010005480.1, from coordinate 169,194 downwards.
AGGATGCTCATTTAAATTATGCTAACCACCACTAAAATCATGGAATTGACTACTGGGAGGGGACAGTACTGTGGAATGAAGAGACCAAGATTGAGCTCTTTGGCCACAATGATCAACATTATGTCTGGAAGAAGTCTCAAAGCATTTAAAGAAAAAAACAAAAAAAAACACCCTACCCAGTAAGGCTGTTTCAGTGTTTCTGGGACTAGTAAATTGATGGAAAGCAATGGACACATGAATTCCACCGGATATAAAGAAATCTAAGAAAATTTCATGTATTCAGCTTGTGAGGTCTCCATGAATCACAATTTTATTCTGCAGTGTGAGTGCTGGTAGAGAAATAACCCATTTTTTTACTTAAGTTATTCAAGATAAAGGTTGCCCATCTGCAGCTACTTCACAACATTTGAAAACATTTTAAAATAAACACTTTACACGTGGGATCATTACTGGAAAAACCAGCACATAGTGCAATTCTGCATAAAATGAATCTTTATTTCCCATAGGTCCCATCTTATAAATGTGCATTACATTCCTGAGTAGCCACCCAGGAAACATTATAAGAAGTCAATTTAACCATAAAAACAAAAAACTTATATTTTGACAAAATGTCAAAATATCCAACAAATTTCAGAACTTCACTATAATTTGGACCCTTCAGGTATTTCAACAAGGGTAGAGCCCCAAATATGTTAAATTAGTAGGATCTGAGTGTACAAGTAAAAGTACTTCTAGAATTTGCAAATACATGTAGCCGACTTGATATAAGAAATTTGGTCAAATAATTAGAAGTACTGGTACTTAGTGATCAAGTACAGGCAGTATGTGACTTACAAACAGGTTATGTTCTTGAACCCTGTTTGTAAATTGACTGTTCTTAACTCTGATTACAGTGAGGCTCCATTCCTGAAACTACCAGGCATGTTGCTGCCAGCTGCAAATGCTAAAGTATCATACATACTGCACTTATACAGTGAGTTCATTTCAATATTAAATCAATACTTAAAGTTCCCATAGCAGCATTAAGTTAATTACAATACTACTTTATTACATATGTAATATATTTTATGTTAATATTAGAAGTTATAATTAATACGTAATTTACTTGGGGACTTGAATGTGTGGCAGCAGTGTACTGTGTCACATGTGGGCATGTATAGTATTGTAAAGTGCATGTGCACTAAGTGCCTTTGTCCTGGACTTACAATTGCTTGTAAAAAAGTATTGTCACATTTTAGTATTTACCACAATTTTAAAAAACTTCTACTGATCTATCTTTGAATCTTAGCTCATCCAGATTGAAAAAAGGGTAGTGAAATGTCCTCATCCTATCTCTGAATTTGTGCACATCAGGGGATCACTATATAAAGAAACGTACATTCGCATGAAATTATAGTAAATACCTGTACCTGTCTGTAATGTAATAAATACTATATTCTGAAATATAGTTAATAAAACAAAATAAAGTACCATGGAATGAAAAAAAAGCCCTTTCCATTCATGTGTCAGCCAGAAAAAATCAATACTATTTTATTTGTAAGTCAGACATTCATATCCCAGACTGCCTGTACAAGTATCCTTACAGAAAAAATGAATAAAAAAAAAGACCCTTATTTTATTATAATACAAAAAACTAACACTTCACAAGGTCAATGTATTGCTCATGATTACATTAATAATAAACATACATCTATTGGTAAAGAATATATATAAAGGGTGCAAGCAATGATTACCCCCCACCCCCCACCCCTGCACAGATGAAACTAATAGAGGTACAAAAAACTGATTGTTCCATCTTTTAGACAATTTAATTCTATGTCTAAACAAAACTACAATAGTTATACAGTGTTGTACAAGATTTCAGAGGATTGTTTCAAATGTGCTGCTCCATGGTCCAGCAAGCATCAGGGATTCCACTCAGTCTTTCAGGATGGATCCTGAATGATTCTGCCACCAGACCATGGAGCAGCACATCAAAACAATCCTCCAAAATCTTGAGTACAACACTAACCTTTTTGAGTCTCTCCTCACCTCCTACCCTTGCCAACTTGAAGCCATCTGCTAAGCACAAGGAGGCAACACCAACTATTGAGTAGTTTTGTTTAGACGTAGAATTAAATTGTCTAAAAGATGCAACAATCAATTTTTTTGTACCTCTATTAGTTTCATCTGTGTGGGTGTGTGGGTGGGGGTGGGGGCAATCATTGTTTGCCACTGTGTACATTACCAGTATATCACCTATAGGCTACTAGTGAAACTATACATCAACTAAGTATTTAAAATGAGGTGGGGGGGGGGGGGGGGGGTATATTACATTTAAAATACTTGAGAAATACTTGGGGGGTGGGGGTTCAAGTAAAAGTACAACTAATTGTGAAATGTCAAGTATAAGTACAAGTACCTAAAAATTGATACCAAGTACAAGTAAATACTTGATCCCAAGCCTGATAGAAATACATCTTTAAATAAAAAATAAACCCAAGTAAAATATATAAAATATATAAATATAAATAAGATAACACTCACTAGAGATGGGCAATTTCACAAAATTGCAATGTATATAGAAATATACTCCCTAATTCTCCAACAATGTGTAGCAAGGCAATATATAACAGACTTACTGCAATAGATTTTTGGGATGACTTGCTATATGGTAAATAAATAGTGGCTCCTTAGTTTAAGAAAAAATTAGATGCTTTCATGAATAAAGTTCATAAATTATGAACATTTCATTTAGAAAATGAAGCCACTGGGGACTATCCAGGTTATCCAGGTCATGCGCTAATAACAGAATCCTGCAAAATATCAATCTCAAGTTGGCTAACTAATATACAACTATTTACTACTATCAAAGTAGCCTACAAACTTAAGTTAAAAATATATAGTACTTACAATCTACAAAAAAACACACATTCATGAAAGAGTAAATTTTTCTTGAATAACTAATGAGCTACTGTTTACCATATACAGCAAGTCATTCCAAAAATCTACTACTCTATGACAGAAAAAGTATTTTCTTAGATCAAGCCTACAAGGCCATTTTCTAATTTTCCTATTATGTCAACGAGTTATCCCATCCATTTTTAGTGAGAAAAAGTTATGTACATCTAAATTGTCCAAACTTGAAAACATTTTGAATATATGTATCATACCTGCCCTCAAAACTAAACATACCTAGTTCCTCCAATCTATCCCTATATTCCAATCTTCTTTGCCCAATGTGTTGCATACCTTCAAGCACATCAATATCATGTCTAAGGTGAGGGGACCAAGCATGAACAGTATTCTAAGTGAGGCCTAACCTAAGAATTATATAATTTCCAGATGACTTCCTTACTCAGGTATTATTAAGAGAAATGTTGTTACAAAACATTTTATTTGCCTTATTTCTAGCCTCTAAGCACTGCTTAGAAAATATGAGATCACTACCAACTATAATGCCAAGATCCCTTTCCTGTCTAACATCCTCCAACCAGTTCTCTCACATCTCATAACTAAAGTTTTCATGTATATTTTTGCAAAGTTATGTAGGCTACTTTGCTAACTCTGTAAATAGCTATTAATTAAATAACTAAATTAAAATAAAATTTTGCTAAATTTGATAAAAATAGCTTATGATGTGGATAACCTAAATAGGCCCAAGTGGCTTCAGGTTTGGCAATATCCTATCTTGGCATTGTGGGGGTTGTGAAGTTTCTCACACCCCCCCTTGATTTTCAAATTCCCCTTTTTTGGGAGTTGTGGAGTTTTTCACAAAACAAAAACCTCACCCTAATTTTCAAGTCCTATCTGGTTCTTCTCAAGTCTTTCTCTCCCGCAGGAGTTCAGTTAGGCTCATAAAAACCTAGTGTTAACCTCCAGATTATTTACAAAACTGAGGTGTCCTGTTGGAAGCCAAGGAAGTGTGGAAAGCCTATAAAGGTACAGGTCTTTGTAATCCTTGACTAGAGTATAATAGATTTGTTCATAATCTTTATTCCCAGTTATTGGGGTGGTGTCATTTGTATTTCACCATCATTATCATGGTTAATTATTATTATTAGGAGTAGACATATATATAGGTTGTTGAAACTGTGACTGAGTATAGATAGGTTTACCACCCTGTCATGTAACTAGCTAGAGAGCCAATCATCATTATTATAGGTCACCAGTCATATTATTCCAGAGTTAGGTTTTTGCCCATGCTTGTTTGGCACTGATTATAGGTTGATTAACTCATGTGAGATAGGTTTGCCATAATTGTCAATGTTTATAGTTATTTTTTATGTTGGTTATTTATTATGTGTGTGCTTTGATTTCATGAGTAAATTATGTTTTCCAGTGATCAATTATGAAGTCATGATTCCAGTTAATGTTTGTGGTTAATTGCCTGTTATGTTATTATTGTGATTAATGGTGCTTGGTGCATGTAACTAATAATCTTGTTGTCTAGGCAACCAGTTGGGATTCAACTCACGTGGTCCAGATTCATCAGGCTTGGATTGTGGATCCCATCCAGTGGGAGCTACGCAGTTTGTGTCAACCATTGTTGGCCACTGGATATGCCCTGAAATCAGGCCTGTAACCCTAACCCTACTAACTAGCCAGCCAATAAAGGAATTGGAACTCAGGTCATAAAGGGGGGGGGGGGGGGGGGGGGGGGCAAGTTTGGAGGGTAGCTAGGCTGGGACAAGGGTTAACATTCTGTGCAAGTCATTTCCGGTACTTGTCTTCCACTTGTTTTCTATCCTTTCTGCCAAATCTCACTAAGGGTTATTGGGGCTCCAGGTGTTTTCTCCAGTACGATTCATTGCCAGTCCTTTTGTTATGTTTATACTGTCACACTGAATAGTTGTTTATTTCAGATATAATAAAGAGAAAAACACAAGTAGTTTACTTCTATTAGGTCTACCTTTGAATTCTAGCCCTTTCTTGGACCCTGAGCGGTTGGGTCTCTTACCCAGTGAAGAGTCAGATTGAGACACCTGCACTAGGGGAAGTCCTTTACAGTTAATGTGCGAGTCAGACCTGAATAATCTGGAAATAAACCACTGACCAGAGAGGCCTTCCTAGGTACCAGAGGAGATTACATCTTTGCCCAGTCTCTCGACTATTCCGAACCCAGAAACGTGAAAAGGTGCTGGGTGGTTGGAAAAACAGATACTTGGGGACTACGGCCTACGCCGCCGCCGCAGCAGCATCCCAAATTATTCAACCAACCAGTTAGGTCAACTGTAACACCCTTGATTGGTTAAGTCATGATATTTTTGTTTAAACTAATAAAAATATCAAGACAATCTAACTAATCATCACAGGCATACAGTTGACCTAACCAGGCAGTCAATTAACCTAATTAACAAAAGTATTTTAAGTGTTGGAGTGCTGTTTAATTTTGGTTAGGTGAATAATTTGGGATGCTAAAATACTATATTGCCTCAAGTGGCAATCCTTCAGAATCCAGTTTTAAATTACCTGATAAATTATTAACATTTTAAACTCAAAATAAAAGAAATTTGGCTCTTTTTCAGTATTTCCACAGTTTCTTTTTTCCCTGGTTAGGTCAAATGTACAATTGGTTAGGTTAAGTTGTGATATTTTTGTTAAAACAAATATTTTAATAAAAATATCATGACTTAACCTAACCAATTGTCAAGGGTGTGCAGTTGACCTAACTGGGAAAAAAGAAATTGCAGGGAAATACCGAAAAAGCCAGAAATTTATAGGTATAATGACACTTGTGATTATAAGACAAGTTCAATCTTTATATATTTATTCTAGAGGGTAATTAAACTCAATAAATCCATAATTGTTAAACTAGCCATAGGTCTGCCTGCCATATTTAATTTACAATTATTCAAAAAATAACTAATTTAGTGCATTAAAAGCAAAACAATTCATCAAAACTTTTTTTTAACTAATTTACAGCCAGATTCTGAAGGATCACCACCTCAGGTTTTCCAAATATGTAATGTATAGATGGATCTCTGGTTTTGGACAAAAAGTAGGCCTATGCAGGAGGCTTAAGTTCACTTTACTCGATTTAAGTCAGACGAATGAAAAAAAAAATGGCTTTAATCTAAACTTTCTCCTATATGTCAAGTTCAAAATTTATTTAAAACTCTCACCCAGATGCGTGGAGCATGTGTGTGTGACCAAAAAATCCTCACATGACAACCAGAAAATTTGGACAGATTCTAATAATTTTTGTTTTAGAAATTTGCAAAGTTTATTAACAAAATAAGAAATTACAAAGAAATAAAAAATTTACAAAGAAAATTACAAAACAAAATTAAACTATAATAAACTATAAAGCTATAATAAATAATAAACTTAAATTTTTGCAAACAATATTTCAATATCTACAAAAAATGGACTCAATAGTGACTGTTCTCCACACAAACCAGTGTGCAAGTTAACATGGCAGAGGAAGAAAAACAGAAACCCATGTATAAAATGTACATTAGACTGCAACCTACATGCATTAAGATGTGATGAATGCAGACTATGGATACACTACAGTTGTAGTGAACTACCTATTTATTTCCTACTCATCCTTCAAAATTCAGAAAGAAAATTCTCATGCTTTAAATACGCTCACAAATTTGCAATGACTATGATAGGCAATTTGAAGAGCTTGAAGTAGAACTGGCAAGGGAGTTACAGGAGGAAATTATCATTGCCAATGCAGAGCTTGCTGAAAAAGTAAGAAACCCTCAGGATGAGACCCTAGAGAGAGGGAAACTGCAAGCAAAAAGGGCACCAAGAGAGAAGAGAGAAAACAAGAACAGGAAATAGACATTAAGACCTTCAACAAAGTGAACAACCCCACTGTACACAGTCACCAAAAAGCCAAAAGTGAAAATGTTCAAGAAGCCAGTATGCAAGTATTACAGGAGGAGCTTGTGTAAATATGGACTTAAGGGGGAAGAGAATGCCCATTTGCTCACCCACCACTCTGCAAAAAATTTATACATGATGGGAATGGCATTTCTGGATGTAGATCCAATGCAAGATATCCCTATTTTCATCCCCAAATTTGCCAGAGCTCATGGTGGGAAAGAAGTTGTTTTAAAGAGAACTGCAATCTGGCCCACCTGAAGGGAACAATCCAATTGCAACCACATCAAAATACCAGGATGGTGAGCCTGCCATCCATCAGCACTATTTGGCTCAAGGGATGCAAGAAAACCCAAGATCAAATACCATTCCTGCACCCAGATCTTATGCTGATGTAGCAGGTCCAGGTAAGCCCACTGGTGACAATAGTACAGCAAGCAACCATGAAACCCCCATTGGGGTTTTACCACCTCATGAAACAATTACAAGACATTCAAAGCTCACTTTGGCTCCTCATACAAAAGCAAATGAGAACCCCAGCAGGAACCCTACAAATGCCCTACAGTGAGAGATTAAACAAATGGCTCTACAAATGTATCAATAATTTACTTAAACATCCAGGGCCTTTACCCAAACTCAAACCATACCAAAGTACCTAGTGGAAAACACTACTAGCACAGTTATAGCCCTCACAAACACACCTGAACCCCATGATCATGAGTAGTGAAATTGCTATCAAAGGGTACACCACCCATAGATGTGACAGAGAAGACCATCTAAATGGTGGTGTCCTGATGTAAGGGGTTCCAAAAAACCTTAGCCCCCCATTTGCAGCTTACATGTTTACTTATATCAAAATAGTTTTTAGTGATTATAAAAATATATAAAATTCTTTATTTATTGCAGGTATTAAAATTACTCTAGCTGATAGTGATAATATAATGGCTTCTCAATTGGTGATTCGGAGAGGCAATGTGTGATAGATCGCATATGAGCAATAACATTTTAGGAAGCTCGTGATGCTGGAGCCACCTCTATAACACGTTCATGGGTTGCCAAAAAGTTGCGAGAAGTGAGGACTTCGTCAAAAGAAATTGGAATAAAACTTTGGATGAATATGAAATGGATACAACCAAATCTGAGTGCCCAAATAAGCCACACACTCAGGAAACAAAGGACATCATTGAAAGCGGTACGCGTAAGCAGAAAAACAGCTGTGCTAAACTTTCTAGAGAGATTGAAGTGTTGAGAGGAAAGATCCTTAGTGGTGAGTGGATGAGTTCATGCATTTAGCTGTCTCCGATGAATTTTTTGTTTACGTAACACGTCAGCCTAACTACCAAAATGATCGTGTGTGGGCCACAACACCAGATGAAATCAATGACAATGAACATTATCGCGAATTATTAAAAAGTCCAGACTGTGTTGGTGTGTTTTTGTTCACTGCAAAGAAGCTCATGTGAGTGCTGAAGCCAAATGGTCAGAGTTGGGATGGATAGTATTTTCATGATATTATTCTATCCCAGCATGTCATTCCTTTTCTAAGAAACCCAAACAATGTTATGGATGTCAATCAGGTCACACTTCTGCACAATAAGGCCCCCTGCTTTAAGGCATTAGCCACTCAGCAGTTGTTGCGGAACCATGAGATAGATTTCTTTGGAAATGAAGAATGGCCAGGAAATTCTCCTGACCTGAACATCTGTGAACACAGTGGATCAGTTATAAAGGACAAGGTTGAATGTCTCTTGTTTCAAGAACCTGCAGCAAATCAATTTTTGAAGGATACAATGATGCAACACATTGAAACTGTGTTAGCAAATTTGTGTAATGATCAAGATCTATTCACGTCACTTTTGGCAAGCTACCCAAAGCGAATTCAGGCTGTCTTGGAAGCCAATGGCAGGAACACCAAGTTTTAATTATTTCTCATTAAATGCAGGATTAAATTCTTTTGTAAGGTATGTTTAGTTTTACTGTACCTCTAATGGTTTAGGCCATGGGCAGGGGGGGGGGGGGCTAAGGTTTATTGGAGCCCCATACATCCCTGAAAACATTCAAAGTGAACTGCTCACAGCATACTCAAATGGAGCCTGTGAACTCTTATCATGCTCAGTATAAATAAAGACGACATAATACTAGTGAATATCTATAGCTCCCAAGATAGCTTCCATCTAGAGCTCACTGAAGTTCTGGAAAAAATCAGGCAATGCCCAGCTATTGTAGACTCGACGAGAGACTTAATCATTACAGGAGACATTAATTTACCAAATTGCACCTGGAACCAATATGGTGGTATGAAATCAGACAAAAAGGTCCAAATCAAAACACCTGAATGAGTTTATGGAAAAACTACTACTAGGTACATGATGTTCATTGCCCAACTAGGAAAAAATAATATCATAGATTTAGTGCTGACAAATAATGCAACTACAATTGACCACATTGTTATAACACCAACTATACACTCCAACCACAATGTCATGCACATATTCAAACTTTTCTCTCCACAAATGTAAGCAAGACCCATGCCAAATGGACTTGCCATACTCTGACCTAAACCTGCACAAGTCAGACTGGACATCAATAAATAACTGTCTGGGAGAAATAAACTGGGAAGATGAATTAGAAAACCTAGAACCAGAAGAATGCTGGAGTAGAATACAATACCTGCTATCATCAGCATTATACAAGCACACAAAGAAAAACGATAGTGCAAAGAAGCACCTGACAAAAGAACAGAGATACAGAAGGACACTTATGAGAGAGAACAAAGCTATCTAAATAACTGACAAAGCAATTAAGTGATACAAGACATAGTAACATCTGGAATCAGATACTGATGTTAGAACTTAAAATAAAGTAGTCAACCATAAGAGAAAATTGATAATGAACACAAAGCTATTGGCACTATAAAGGAAAATAGCAAATTCTTCTTTAGCTATGCTAAATGCAAAGCAGTTATCAAAATGAGCATTGGCCCATTGCTTGCTAAAGATGGACTAACTCTCACATTTAATCCACAGGAAATGGCAAACATTCTACAATCTCAATATGCTTTAAGCTGGAGTACCCCTGTAGTAGCAAAGAAAATAAAAACTACAGCTTTTTTTTGATAAAGAAAATAACCAAGACAGACCATTATTGGAAGATATACAAATAACCACTAGAGATACACAACAGGCAATAACAGAGCTACTGGGGAGTTCAGCCCCTGGTCCAGATGGAATTGGAGCCAAGATTCTTAAAGAATGCAAACATACTTTATCTCTGCCTTTGAAAATCCTGTGGAGATCCTCACTAGACACCAGTAGAATACCACCAATCATGAAACAAGCAAATACAGTGTGTCCGTAAAGTCATGGTGGGATTTTAAATAGCTATATTATTGCAATGAAACACGAGATGAAAAAAGGCAAATTGAAGAACAACTCTAAAAGAATAACTTTATTTAACGTAGTTTGATATGGGCTCCTCTGGTAGCCCTGCAGACATCTAGGCGGTGATTCAATTCCAGCCACACATGCCCAAGAACATCAGGAGTGACGGATGCGATAGCTTTCGTGATTCGCTCGTGCAAGTGATGAATATCCCTAATGGGTACACTGTACACGCTTTGCTTGACGTAACCCCACAAATAAAAGTCCAAAGGTGTCAGGTCCAGAGAGCGTGGAGGCCATGGCTTCCATCCTCCTCTTCCTATCCATCTCTGTGGAAATTTTTCATTAAGGAATTCTCGAACAACGTTGGCATAGTGCGGAGGAGCACCATCTTGCTGAAAGATGACATTATTGTCAATAAATTGGGGTACTGCAAAATGTTCCAACATAGCGAGGTAGTTGTGTGATGTCACAGTGGGTTCCACGAAGAAAAATGGGCCAATCACTCGATCTTGTGCTGCACACCACACATTAACTTTTGGGCTATTACGCTCATGTTCAACATAGGCATGTGGACAGCCTAGACTAACTACGAGATAAAGGTTAAGCTTAGCCTAGACTAACTACAAGATACAACTTTGAGAGTTGTTCTTAAATTTGGCATTGTTTCATCTCATTATCATGTTTCGTTGCAATAATAGCTATTTAAAATCCCACCATGACTTTACAGACACACATCACCGCCTAGATGTCTGCAGGGCTACCAGAGGAGCCCATATCAAACTACGTTAAATAAAGTTATTCTTTTAGAGTTGTTCTTCAATTTGCCTTTTTTTCATCTCATTATCATGTTTTGTTGCAATAATATAGCTATTTAAAATCCCACCATGACTTTACGGACACACTTATTACCCCAATTTACAAAGGAGGCAAAAGAAAGGAAGCCAAGAACTATAGACCCATATCCTTAACTTCCCATATCAGAATATTTGAGAAAGTCCTGAAAAGGCACATTGTCAGTTTTATAGAAAATGAACATCTCAGAAGACTTTCAACGTGGCTTCAGACAAGAGAGATCCTGCCTTACTGAACTTATAGACCATTGCAATACAATCCTACAATATTTGGGAGAAAACCACAATGTTGATATCATCTATCTAGACTGCAAAAGCTTTTGACAAGGTTGACCATGGTATATTATTCCATAAACTAAAAGAACTTGGTATTTGTAGAAAAATAGGAAAATGGATCCATGCCTTTCTCTCTGATAGAAAACAAAATTGTAAATAGAGCAAGATCTATAGAAAAAGAAGTGATTGGTAGAGTGCCACAAGGTATAGAATTCTATTCATTATAATGCTAAACAACAAACTGTAACCTAGGAAGCTCTCTCCTGTCATTCGCAGATGATACCAGAATACTAAGACCAAATACAGAAAAAGAAGTGTGTAGAGCTACAAAAAAATCTACAATATATATGCATGGGCAGATGCAAACAATATGGCCTTCAATAAAGACAAATTTGAACTAATTAAGTATGGACCAAATAAATACCTGAAACAATAATTCAACTACACTGGACCTACAGAAAAAGATATTGTACAAACTGATCATGTAAGGGATCTAGGCACATTGACAAAGGGTCATTCCATGTCAACTCAGCCACAAAATGGCACTTTTTGCACTCACCCCTTTCAATTTTGCTCATACTTGGCACAATAGCAGATATATATGCCAAACTTAAATTCCCAAATTATTAGAGCTGACTGACCTTTGGTTACTGAGATACAAGGTCACAAAGTTGTGACATTTTGACCTTTTTTGCGTTAAATGACCATTTTCAAAACTAACTAAAAAACTATTAAAGCTAGAGCATTGATTTTGGTCTCATTTTAAAGCTCTTTAGTAGCCCCTTGTTTATTGTCTTGTTAAATATCTCTACTGTGAAAAATAAAAAAAATCCCTTCAAAAGTTGACCTTTGACCTTGAATAAAAAAAAAATACCTTCTCCTAAAAAATTCAATTTTTTTTACATTAATACCTTGAGTCATGTACAACAAAATCCCAAGAAGCTGTAAGTGGCTGATAACTAGTTCAATGTATAAAAATAAATGAAGTTGGCATCATTCTTCAATTTTAGATTTTTTTTGTCAGTTCATTTATAAGTTCTGTTCTGATATAGTGTCAGTGAAGACTTAGTTCAACTTAACATTATTAGTTCAAAAACCTTTTTGTGACCTGTGCCAAAGAAGTCTTAAAAGACAACCAGGTTAAACCCCTCGACAGCCCCAAATCTACTGGAGTAGCGCTGATCCAAAGGCCCAACTAGTATATAAGTACTGTCAACTTTACAGAGTTGACTCCTGACTTCAAGTTAAAGTTAATTTATTTTTACTAAATACATGTATAAAAATTTATTTAATAATTCATTAATTGTTCATTGTTTTCTTTTCAGGATTTTCTTTGTGCTTTTGTGATTTCAGAGTACAAACATGGAACATTTAAAACAAACAGAAGTGTGCTGATCCTTTGCTGCATCACAAAGGTCAGGGTCGAAAGAAGAGTTTGAGAATTGTACCACAGGAACTTGTAAATAAGTTTCCCAATCTGCACTTAACACTACATCACACTTTGTAAGCAGTGTAGAGAACATCTTGAGTCCTTGCCTGAGAAAGGAATAGGCACTTTGAATTCAGACATAAATGATGATTCTTCTTGTAGTAGTGAACCACCTGAAGATCTTGAGAAAATTGAAAATGTTGATAATAGTGATGCATCAACTTCAGAGCAAAACCATGAGATGTGTACTTTGAATGCTTCTTTTGTTTCAATTGGTGAATCACCCATAAAAAGAGAAAGCTTGTAGAGCAAAAGTCATATGGAGCTAAAAAACTAAGCAAGGTGACAGAGACAGTTAAGAAGAGAATGGAAACAGTTGCAGGAAGAGAGATTTCTGACTCACAATTTAAGGAGCCATCTGGAGAGGTAGACTGTTTAGAAATAATAAATCAACTCAAGGAAAAATTCAAAAATGAAAATACTAAAAGAAGTGATAAAATAAAAATCCTCACTGTATTGCCCAAAGTTGGAGCATTCGGAAAATTGCTTCAGAATTTAACACAACAAGGCATACAGCATCTATTGCTAAAAAAATAGTTGAAGAAAAAGGTGTCCTTTCAGACCCAAATCCAAAGGGTGGGAAAAGAATTAAACAGGATACTGTTGACGCTATTAAAGCATTTTATCTTTCAGAAGACATCAGTAGAACAATGCCAGGAAAGAAAGACTATTGTAGTATCATTGACAATGAAAGAGGAAGGATACATTTGCAAAAGCATCTTTTACTTTGCAATTTAAAAGAAGCCTATCATATTTTCAAAGAAAGAAATCCTTTGGTCAAGGTGGGATTCAGTAAATTTGCAGAATTGCGTCCAAAGCAGTGTTATTGCTGGAGCAACAGGAACTCACTCAGTATGTGTCTGTACAATTCATCAGAATGCCAAACTTATGTTTGTAGGAGCTGAATTAGAAAAACTAACTGCAAATGATGACACACCTAGTGTTGCAAAAAAAAACTTTTTTTTTAAATAGTGTTTTTTTTTTTAAAAAAAAAAAGTTTTTTTTTTTTATTTTTGTTTTTTTTTTATAAAATTGCTATATAGATATTATCCCTTCTTTATTTTGAAACAAAAGTACACATATGTTGTTCTCATTGTAACATTGATTTCAAGGAGTAACGAAAACAAAAAAGGTTTAAATCCATTTTTCATTATTTTTCCTTTTAATAAAGGTTGACACTGCCCCTAAAAAGACTCCAGACACAAGCCCAATTATAAAATCCATTGTAAATTTATATTAACTAAAAAAAATACACTTTCAACATTTTTTTCATCATCATTCATCATTTGAGGAGTCATAGAGAGTCATTCATCATACATTGAGTTTTCAGACTCTGAATAGAACATTTCATTCCCTTCATGATCATACTCTCTGCTTGATGATGGCCGTTCTTGTGCTTGGAGAGTTGTCTGGGACATGTTTTGCTTCTGCTGAGCACCTGCTTCAGATTCATGGTCTTGTGGTTCATTGTGATCACCCAAAGCATGGTTATGAGCAATGAAAACTAGCTTAGATGCTCTATCAGTTGTCAGTCAGTTCCGTTTGACTGAGTGGATCCATGAGTGGCGACTGAAAGAGCGTTCCATAGCTGTACTAGTTGGGGGCAGGTTGAGAATATTTGCTGCAACCTTGGAGAGCTGGGTCAAACCACAAATTCCATTCCACCAGCTTGTTGGATTCGCCTGTGCAGCTGCCTTCCAGACAAAAGGCTTTGCAAAGATATTCTCTTTTGATCAGTAGTCAGCTAACTCTCCCAATGTCTTTCTATCATCCACAGATGGAACAGCTACAGATATCTCTTGTATGACTTCCATGGCATCCACCTGAAATACAATTTGTAACACATTAAATATAAAATAATATCAAATAATAGATAATGAATGTCTACAAAATAAGAACATAAATCAATATTCGGTACTGTTGTAAAATCAACAACTTACTATTTCTTCTCCAGAGATGTGGCATCCTTTGTAGCGAGGATCATGATGATTTGCTGCCAGGTGGATACTTCTAAGAAACTTTCTCTGTTTAGGAATAATTCCCTTAAAACAATCTTCTTCGCTCTTCAGAATTGGGCTCGAGGAGAGATTCTTCTCGAAGGATTGTTGAAGGTCATTAAATATCTTTGGTACAATAGAGAGGTATTTGTTGTCCCCTTCTACTGCAGTGATAGCATCAGAAACCAGCTTCAACAACTTCAAAGATCCATCCAGTTTATCCCAGACTGAATATAAAAGCTCGGACCAGATGTGATATACAGTGCCCGCGAAAAGTATCCGATCACCCTGGAAATTTGTATTTTTTTACATAAAAACAATGTTTAAATGTATACTAACCTTATATTAGTATTTTGTCATCTGTCCTTTGGTTTGGATGACTTGTTCTAGACGTTTTGGCATGGATTTAATCAAGTTTTGACAAACTTCCACTGATATTTCCTTGCACCATACTTTTTGATGGCTTCTTGTAATTTTTTGACTGAGCCAGTGTCGTGGCATTCAACCTTATTTTTTATTATTAGCCACATATTTTCTATCGGATTGAGATCTGGACTATTACCAGGCCAATCCAAAATATCAAATTTATTGTCAGTAATCCATTTTGTCACTATTTTGGCCCTGTGACATGGTGCACCATCATGCATGTATGTTTTTGTCCTTTGGATTGCCATTGCCATTGGAAGTTTTATCCTGTAGCATTGCTAAATACCATGCACCATTCATAGTTGTGTTCTTCGGAAGAAATATAGGTTTCCACGCCCATAGTAACCGAAACAACCCCAAACCATCACACTTGGAAGGTGTTTCATTGTCTTTAGGGTGTATTTAGGGTCCATCCTATTTGAGCCAATGGCCAGCGAACCTTTTTTGGACAACTTCTGAATGTCAAAAATGTCGACTCATCACTAAATAAAACCTTCTTCCAGTCATCAACAGTCCAATGAATATATTTTTTACAAAATGCGACACGTTTTTTACGCATTTTTTCATTAATGAACGGTTTCTTAGCAGTATGGCGAGATGGTAATCCGAGTTCTTTTTGGAGCTCTCCTGGATAGTTCGTTCAGAAACATCAGATAACAATTATTCATATTAAATTTTATTTCTTTCGCAGTTATTGTTGGGTTTTTCATACTAAACGTTTCATAAGTTTATCTGTTCGTGAATTTGTTTTTCTCGGTCTGCCAGATCATTTTTTAGGGACTGGCGTGGTTAGGCCGGCATTGTTCTTAGCCCGTGAAACCCATAAATTAACGGTACTTTGGGATATGTTTAATTCCTTAGCTATCTGTCTCTGTGATTTCCCACATGTATGCAAAGCAACAATAGCACCTCGACAATCACTCTTAAGTTGTTTTTTTAGCACACATTATATATAAATTTTATTTACACCACTTTCTGTAAAAAATAACAAAATATCAATAAATTTATACAAACAGTGAATCTGACAACTTTGAGACACAGCCCCCGCAACAAAGGCTAACCAGAACCTAATTTGAGAATGCGTTGGATAGCTCTCATATCAGCGCAACCTCAAAGTTACCAGATGTCGCTAGAACAAATAGAAAGTGAATTATGTGTCTCTGAATATCAAGGGAAAATATTGTATTTTCTTGAGTGATCGGATACTTTTCGCGGCACTGTATAGTGTATATATATATAGTAGTATATATACTACACTAGTATATATACATAACAGAATTAGCTAATATAAAAAAAACAAAAGTTTTTTATTTGTTGGTGTTTTTTTTTGGTTGCAACACTAGACACACCTATTAAGAATGTATGTCATTGTGTTGCCTTTATGGAATGCAATCCTGCCTCACAGAAATGCTGCCTCAGACAATGTGAAGATCCATCAGATTTAAAAAACAGACTACTGGACATATTTACAAACTTCATTGATATCATAAATTTTAAAAAGTGGACCAATACAGATCAGTCAAATCTTGAATCAGTAGAACTGAATACAGATGAATATATTGACCAATTCTGTAACCAACTGAAAGAATACCAGATACATGACTTCAAGACAAAGATGCAAGCAACTTATTACCGTGAAACAAAAATGTCTTTGAAAGATGGTGAGGTCCTTGCTGTGTGTGATTTTGCTGAAAATTATTCCTTTATTCTTCAAGATGAGGTTCAGAGCTTTCACTGGAACAATGAGATGGCTACTCTACATCCATTTGTTATTTACTATAAAAAGGAAGATGAGATTGCTCACCTTAGCTTTGTTATTATTTCAGAGTGTAACATCCATAACACAGTTGCTATACATTTGTTTCAAAAGCATCTGATAAAATTCCTAAAAGATAATATCTCATCCATCGGTTCCATCCACAAAATAATTTACTTTTTAGATGGGTGTGCAGGACAGTATAAGAACTGCAAAAACTTTTTGAATCTTTGCCATCACAGAGATGATTTTGGAATTGAGGCAGAATGGAATTTTTTTTGCAACAAGTCATGGAAAAGGACCCTGTGATGGTGTTGGAGGCACAGTTAAGAGATTAGCTGCAAAAGCTAGTCTACAACGACCTTATGATGAACAGATCCTTACTCCAGAACAGTTATATACATTTGCAAGTGAAAATATTGTAAATATAAAATGTCATTTTTCAACCAATAAAGAGCATGAAGAGGAAAGCCAACTTCTCCAAGAAAGAGACAACTGCAAGGACTATTGCTGGTACACAGAAATTACACCATTTACAGCCAGTTTCATTGACTTCTCTTAAGGTTAAACATTATTCATTATCAGATTATTCAAATATTGAGAAAGTTACTGAAAAGGAAGAAGTTGTAACTGAGGAGAAAATACATGGTTTTGTTACTGCTGCATATGATGGCCATTGGTGGGTGGCATATGTGCTGGAAAAGATACCAGAGAATAGAGAAGTAAAAGTCACATTCCTTCATCCTCATGGCCCAAACCCATCATTTGTGTATCCTGGTCGACCAGATGAATTAATCTTACCATATTCAGATATTCTAACACAAGTTGAGGCATCTACTACTAATGGATGAACATACAGGATTTGCAAAGAAGTTACTTTGAAGGCATCCAAAGCTTTGGCAGATCTACAGCACAGAAAGGTAAGAATTCAAAATTAAAATGGTCATGTAACTATTATACACTGCATACATTTTAAGTTGTGATAAATGGAAATCAATGAGCACTATACCTATACATATTGTATGTACATTTTAATATGTTACTTGTATTTGTTAATTAGGTAGCTATCTAGGTATATATTAAAAATTGTTTTCTCTTCTAGAAATCATAATAAATTGGGTGGCCCACAAGAATCTTGTCAACTACTGAAAACCATCACATACATGCATAACATACAGGTGAGGTGGATAAAGAACAAATATTTAAAAATAAGCATTTGCTTGTTTGTAGAAGGCTGCAGATAGTATGTAGATATGGGTTGTATTTGTAAGAGATTGAGCTGACCTTAGACAAAAATGGTTACTGACATACAAGGTCACAAAGTCATGACTTTTTGACAATTTTTGTATAAAATGACTTTTTTTTAAATGTTGCTTGAATTCATTATTTTTTATACATTGAACTAGTTATCAGCCACTTACAGCTTCTTGGGATTTTGTTGTACATGACTCAAGGTATTAATGTAAAAAAATTGAATTTTTTAAGAGAAGGTATTTTTTTTTTATTCAAGGTCAAAGGTCAACTTTTGAAAAGATTTTTTTATTTTTCATAGTAGAGATATTTAACAAGACAATAAACAAAGGGCTACTAAAGAGCTTTAAAATGAGACCAAAACCAATGCTTTAGCTTTAATAGTTTTTAGTTACACTATTTTAAAATAGTCATTTAACGCAAAAAGGGTCAAAATGTCACAACTTTGTGACCTTGTATCTCAGTAACCAAAGGTCAGTCAGCTCTAATAATTTGGGAATTTAAGTTTGACATGTATATCTGCTATTGTGCCAAGTATGAGCAAAATTGAAAGGGTGAGTGTTTTAGGTGGCTGACTTGACATGGAATGACCCCAAAGTAACCTCATGATGCAAACAACTAGTAGGATATATACTGAGGACATTCAGAACTAAAGACAGTATGACCATACTTACCCTGTAGAAATCACTTGTCCTTCCACGCATTGACTACTACTCTCAATTATGGTTTCCCCACAAACAAAATGAATTGCAAAAAACTGAGGGCCTACAAAGAACCTTTACCTCGTATATTAAACAACCTGATGGGCAACAGGTGAGTAAAAACAAATTAAACTACTGGGATAGGCTCAGAGGCCTCAACCTTTATTCCATAGAGAGGTTTGAGAGATACATCCTAATCTACACCTGGAAAATTCTAGAAGGGCTTTTAGTTGCCCCCAATACTGAACCAATTGTGCCCACCTTAACAAGAACTAGAAGAATGTGTAAAAAATATCACCTCCCACCAAACAGTGAGAAGGATTCAAACCCTTCAATATAATAATAGTATCTCTAGGCAGGGTTCTCGCCTGTTTAACTCCTTGCCTCAGTACCTTAGAGACATAAGTGCAGTCCCAGTAGATACTTTTAAAAAACACTTGGACATGTTTTTAGCCAACATACCCAACCAACCCACAGTGTCAGGGTATTCCTCTGCCAGACCAGCCCCCACAAATTCAATAGGGGACCAAATCGTATGGCAGGAGTGAGAGAAAAGAGGGGTGGCGACCCCGTCGTGGCCCCGCCTCAGGAGGCGCTGAGCGGACTTCGAGGGAGCATCGCACCCTTGAGGCAGAAGCGCTTTAAGGTAAGGCCCAGTTAGGTCAACTGTATGCCCTTGATGACTGGTTAGGTTGAGTCGTGATATCTTCGTTAGTTTTAATGAAAATATCGTGACAACCAATCATCAAGGGCATATAGTTGACCTAACTGGGCATTCGACTAAACTAGGTGTAAGTAGGCAACAAATAAACATTAATAACAATAACATTGGTTATATACTGGGCCGGCTCGGTTTTTCAAACTAGCCGAAATAACCTGTGACAGCTCTGACGAGCGGAAATAAAATCAGCCGGGTTGGGTTAGGCCCCGAGCTGTCAAATTTTCAATGCCATCCACTAAATCGACCTACGTGAAACAAAATCATTATAACTGGTCTATAACAGGCAAGGCTCCAAATTATAATAACCTAAGCCTAATTCCGATCTTACCGCCACATAAGTGTCCTAATTTGAAAAAAAGTTTAAATAAAATTAAGCGTACTGTTAAGCCTCAGTTGTATTCACCTCTGTAACTTCATGCGGCCCAAATATAATGCATATCTAGTTACACGATTCAATTTGTCCTTGACTGGAGCTGACGTACAACCTAACTCCGATGGTCTGGTTACAAATACATGTATTTGTAAATACGTGGCGACACAGAAACATTGATGCCAAATGAACGGATGAATATACCAAGAAACATTATTATCACTAAATTTGTAGGGTAAAATTTTGGAATTTCATTTTAAGTTCCATAACACTGAAAACTTATAGTCTTTTTAGCTAAATATGTATTATATGAAAAAATAAGGGATATTAATTTGCTTCCGTTTTTAAATTTGTTTGTATTGTGAACGACCATGACCTTACATTAATAGACAATATTTCGAATATTGTTATTGTTATAGCTTTAATTATGAGATGCAAGAGAACTAGTTGGAGGATGTTTGACAGGAAAGGGAACTTGGCATTATAGTTGGTAGTGATCTCAATTTTTCTAAGCAGTGCTTAGAAGCTAGAACTAAGGCAAATAAAATGTTGGGTATTATTAACCCTTTCCGCTGGGAATTATCAAATGGTATTCATCTACATATATTATTTAAATTTTATATTTATTTTAACATTTGCAATGATATGACATAGCCGTCTGCGAAAGTTGTTTTTAACAAGTATAGCCGGCTGGGAAGGGTTAAGAGGAATGTTAGTTACAAGAATAAGAAAGTCATCTGTAAACTATATAATTCTGATGTTAGGCCTCACTTAGAATACTGCATTCAAGCTTGGTCCCCTCACCTCAGACATGATATTGATATGCTTGAGGGTGTGCAACGTAGGGCATCCAAGCTTATCCCTAACTGAAGAACAGGCCCGTGCACAGGACACTTCAGATGGGGGTTGTGAAAGTTAACAAAAAGGGCACCATCTCCTCCCCCATCAAAACAAAAAAAAGTCTTCACAGCATTTATTTATTTATTTATTTATTTTTTAAAAAAGGCACTTCTGAGGCATGCAGGGGCAAATGGGAGGGCTCAAGCCCCTGTAGCCACCCCCCTCTGCACGTGCCTACCTAAGAAGATTGTAATACAGGGATAGATTAAAGGAGTTAGGTATGTTTAGTTTTGAGATACGTTGTATGAGGGGAGATATGATACAGACGTTCAAAATGTTTTCAGGTTTGGACAATTTAGATGTTCGTAACTTTTTCTCACTAGATACTGATGGGATAATTCGTGGGATATAATAAGAAAATTAGAAAACAGACTTGTAGACTTGATCTATGAAAATACTTTTACAGTCAGAGTGGTAGATTTTTGGAATGACTTCCCATATGATGTGGTAAACAATAGCTCATTAGTTAATTTTAAGAAAAATTTAGACACTTCATGAGTGAAAGAGATAGTTTGTAGATTGTACATAGTGTATATTCTTTGCTTCAGTTATATAGGCTACTATGGTGGTAGTAAATAGGTGTATATTAATTAGCTGACTTAAGCGTGACATCCTGCAAGATTTTATTATTATTAAAAATATAGCTCATGACTTGGATTATCTCGATAAGCCCGAGTGGCTTCATGTTTTTCAAATGAAATGTAATGAGTTCATGATGAAAATTATTTGACAGGCACTACTATTAAGGCCATATCATATGGATGTTTGTTACCGTTTTTCACCTCTGAATCGTGCCCCGCTTAAAACAATTGGAGCAATGCCAGTAAAACTCCAAGAAACTTTTGGGAAGAATTAAAAACAATGAATAATAGTATAGTCACTATAATGTCTCTCCCTGCTAATATTGAAAATGTAACTGGGACTAAGAATATAGTCAAATTGTGGAAGGAACATTACAGCGAGTTATTCAACTCTGTACATAAGAACAATAATGTTAATTGTGATGCTACCTATAGTCCACATATAAGGAATTAGTGTATTTGAGACTATACAGGCCATAAAATGTTTAGATTGAAACAAATCATGGTCTTGATGGTATTTCTGTTGAGCATTTAAAATTTAGTAGTGACAGTTTGGTGCCTCTGTTAGCTTTGTGCTTTACAGGTTTACTCATACATGGTGTTTTGTCGGATACAATGTTATCCGTTGTTTTGGTGTCAGTACTAAAAGATAAAAAGGGTAAAATCAACAGCAAAGAATCTTTACTGTTGATTTTACCCTGCACAGGATTCTTCAGATGGGGGGCTGAAAGTTAACAAAAAGGACACCATCTCCTCCCCCCTCAAAAAACAATAAGTCTCTTCACAGCATTTAACATTTATGGAAAAAAAGGGCACGTCTGAGGCATGAAGGGGCAGGTGAGAGGGCACAAGCCCCTGTAGCCCCCTCCTCTGCACATGCCTGCGTAAAGATAACTAGAGGCCAATAGCCTTGGCCAGTATTATGTCTAAGGTGTTTGAATACATACTCATTAACAGACTTGAATGTTACCTGTATACTAGTGATAACCAATTTGTTTCAAAAAGAAACAGTACCGATATGTGTGTGTATGCCTTGAAGGAAATGGTTTGTAAATACTAAACTCTATATGCTAATGTATTTTTGTATTTCCTGGATGCCTTTAAGGCATTTGATCGTGTTAATCATGACAAATTGTTCATGAAACTTGTAAATCGTAATGTACCTGGTTACTTGTTCGTATATTAATATTCTAGTATAATCATCAGACATTGATTGTGAAATGGGGTGGGGTTAATTCAGAGCCATTCTCTGTGACCAATGGTGTCAGGCAGGAAGGGATATTATCCCCCTACTTATTCAATGTTTATATGGATAATCTATCTGTTGTGTTGAACACCTGTAAAATAGGCTGCTATATTGGTACAATGATTGTTAATCATCTGATGTATGCAGATGATCTAGTTCTTATTTCTTCATCTGTAAAAGGGCTCAGCACACTTTTAAAAGTGTGTGAAAGGTATGGGAAGGATAACGACATAAAATATAATCCTGCTAAAAGTCATGTTATGATTATGAGGACCAAGGCCTACAAATATATAAAATTTCCTGAATTTCAATTGAATGGTACGGTGCTGTCAGAAGTAACCCAGATTAAGTATCTTGGCCACATACAAACTGATAGTCTTTCAGAGGACTGTGATATGCTAAGGCAATGTAGACAATTATATGCTCAGGGAAATACTTTGGTTAGAAAATTTCATGTGTACATTAGATGCAAGTTGATTTTGTTCAAAACCTTTTGTACTCCAATGTATACAGCCATAGGCGTATGAGGCGGGGGTGTCTGGGGGAGCGGCAGCCCCCAGGACTAGGGAAATGAGCATTTTTAGGGCAAATATTAAGCATTTTCAGGGCAGATTTTTCCTGACATGCTTTTGTTTTTTTGTTTTTTTAATGCTTGAGGTGAATTAAATACGTGTCATTTAGAAATGTTGTAGCAAAATTTTAACTCATTTTTGTAAATTGTAATGCTTTTTATATCAAAAAGGCCCTGAAAATTTTCAAGGCAAATTTTTTCCGCCCTCTCTCAGTAAAGTGCCATCCCATTCGCCTATGTATATAGCTTATCTGTGGTGGATCTACAGGATGTATAATTTGAGAAAATTATATGTTGCATATAATAATATTTTTAGTAGTTTATTAATAACTCCAAGATTTATAAATGGTGCTCCTTCTAGTGTCAGTATGCTGTTTGTAGTCAATAAGGTGCCTAACTGTGCCATGTCATTCGCAATTTTGTATTTAGATTTATCACTAGGCTTGGTGAGTCAGTCAATAAGATAATAGAAGCCATGGTAAGTAGACTGGTCTCCGATATATTTTATAAATCTCAAATCTGGAAGCATTGGCGTAGGCAATTGTATAGTCAATTTGAACGGACCTCTGGGCGCAGAGGACGGTCTCCCACCCAACTACTACCCAGATCCAATATCGCTTAACTTCACTGATCTCCGGGAAGCGGTGTTACAACATCGGCCACGACGTAGCCCATATATATATATATATATATATATATATATATATAAGCAAAGAACCACAGGGAAAAGGAAACACTAAGTCCGAGCGCTTTCTTGATATACTGACATCTTCAGGGACAAGAAAGAAATAGACAGAATTTTACAAACAACTGAGTTAAGTACACACTACACAAGCATAAAAATTCCCCAATAGGCAACTCAATCTAAAAACAATAAAAACAATCTAAAACTTCCCGAATAGATAAATTATCTACTAAATTATCGAATGCATAAAAAGTAATACAATTAGCATGTACACGTAAAATGATAGTAATTATTAGAAATAGAATTTATTTAATTAAAACAGGCAATTAAATGGCAATAATAAGGTAGTCGAATGGAAACTAAGGAAACAAAGGGACATGGCGACGCACGTGTTATTTCCAAAATATTCCGTTACCTATTGGGGAAGAGAAAATCAACCAATAGACAACTCAATCTAAAAACAATCTGAAACTTCCCCAATAGATAATTTGTTCTAAAATCTACTAACATATCGAGTACATAGAAACTATATAAAAGAAGTAGTACAATTAAAATGTACGCATAAAAATTTAATTGTATTACATATGCCAGAAATCGCTTTGTTTCCGAGTTACAGCCCGTTATGCGTTTTCCTGCAAGTATCTGCCTTACCCTTGAAGAAGCGTTCAAAATGACCGCCTTGCGCTTGAATACACGCCTGAACACGCCTCGTCATAGACTGCCTGACGCGTTCAAACATTCCGGGTATTGCTCGCATTTTCTGGCATCCTTGTTCTACACGTTGGCGAAGTATTTCAACGTTGTTAATGGGTGTCACGTAAACGATGGATTTCAGATGACCCCACAGATAAATATCGAGTGGATTCAGGTCCGGGGAGCGAGCAGGCCACATGATGAGTCCTCCACGGCCTACCCATTTATCAGGGAAATGGTCATCCAAATAGTCTCTGGCTTCTCGACTAAAATGAGGCGGAGCGGCGTCATGCATAAGCCACATACGACGTCGGACACCAAGAACAACTTAATCTAGTAAATCGCTTAAATCATTCCTTAAAAAATTGGAATAGGATTCTCCTGTTAATCTTCCATGCAAAACAAAAGGACCGATTAAGTTGTCAGCAATAAGTCCTGCCCATACATTGATACTAAATTGTTGTTGGTGCCTTGACTGGATGTGGATGTGCATGCGGATTCTCTTCGGCCCAGTGATGAGTGTTGTGAAAATTGATCACGCCATTTCTTGTGAAGGTAGCCTCATCAGAAAACAACACCGAAGATAGAAAAAGAGGATCGCGAGCACACTGTTGAAGGAACCAAGTACAAAAAGCCTCTCGTGGTGGAAAATCAGCTTCAGTAAGGCCTTGTACTCTCTGAATGTGATATGGGTAAAGCTGCTGTTCCCGTAAAATTCTCCACACAGTTGTGTATCTTACACCCTCTGCTGCTGCTATCCTTCGGGTGCTGACACCAGGATGTTCCTCCACGCGATTCAGGACCCGCTCCTCCAACTCAACAGTTCTGGCGCTGATTGGTCTACCACCATCTGAAACTCGCTTGTTGAATAATCCTATATCACCAAGACGCTCGTCTATTCTCTGGAAGGTCTTCTTATTTGGCAGACGGCGATTCGGAAACTTTTCCGCATACAGACGTCTTACTGCGGCCGCATTACACTCGGCAAGTCCATACATGAGATGCATGTCTACCACTTCTCTGTTTGAATAAGTTTCCATTCTCACTTCAAATACACACTATCAGTGAATAGCACAAAAACTTTTAAGTTTTATTTTAAATTGGACTGCACTTATTCACGGTAAGAAGATACGAATACGAACAGTGAAACACCGCGATGCACCTCTGACTGACTGATGACTCTGCACTCAACGATATTGAAACATGTCATAGTGTACAAAACATTACAATCGGCAAGGCCATACATGAAATAAGCCTCGTACACAGTCACAAACATTGTCGGCAAGCAGTGTTTGTAAACAGTTTGCGGAAAGAATTGCTGGAACACAAAACGGGCTGTAAGTCAATGTTCCCTCTAAGGTGTGCGCGTGTGCGCGCGCACACGCTTTGTGAAACCCGCGCACACAGCAAAATAAAATGCGCACAGGCTCAAGCGTTTCATGAGTCACGACATTAAATGAAGTAATTTAAAAAATTTCAGTTTAATGAATTCTGTAAAGAACAAATTAAAAAACCGTTTGAAAGAAAATCATTTGGACATGCTCATGCGAATTAAAAGTTATTTGAATGATGACGGATGTATTACTCTTCATAGAGTTTATTTGGAATGGACAAATGCTAAAGATCGTAGGGAGAAATCATAATCATACTTAAATGAAAGGCACTTTCATTTAATGTTATTTTGATTATATTTTATTTTATTGAATTTTATTATTTTTTATTTTATTCCTATTTTGTGAATGGATAAAATCATGTATTAATCTTGAAAGTCTATTTTAAATTGCTAAATGCTAAAATTTGTTTTGAGAAATGATAACTAAAATAGTCATTTTCAATTAATGTTATTTTAATTTGATTTCTTTATTTTGTTGAATTTTATTTTACTATTTTTTATTTTATTAATATTTTTAGAATGGATAAAATGTTTTCTTTCATAAGAATATATAATATTGTAAACAGTTTTTAATATCCATTTAATAGTACCGTAATGATCAAGCTATCACCTTATGGAAATAATATTTATTAAGTATTTAATATGTATATATATATATATATATTTAATTTTGAAGATAATAGCGCTCAGAAAAGTTTGCACAATTTTTCACCATGAATCTAAATGTATGCACAACGAAAATTTCTTGCGCACACGGACTAAAAAAAATTAAAGGGAACATTGGCTGTAACTCGGAAACAAAGCGATTTCTGGCATATGTTTATATAAACTTTTTTCATTATTTTCAGGTCCTGAATCCATCCTGAAAGTGCGTCCCACATGTTATGAAACACCCTGTGTGTATATATATATGTATATATATATATATATATATATATATATATATATATATATATATATATATATATATAACTAAAGTGTTTTTATTTCACGAAAGAATCGATATCTTCATCACAATTTATGGATTTTGTTATATCTGATTCAATAAATAAGAGGGATAGATTGGACATTTTTGTTTGCAATAAATTATTTCTTAAGTAATATTTAATTCTTTTTAGAACTGAAAAGGACCGTTCACCACTTGCGTTTGTTACAGGCATCGCTAAAAATTTTAAGAATGATTTCTACATTTGGAAACGTCGATTTTATGCCATCAAGAATATTATTATACATATGTTAACCCCCCCCCCTTTATGGCCCTGAGTCGGTTCGGATTCGAAGGGGGTTCTAGTTAGGAGGCTGCAACGGATGCTTCTTCTTTATACTTTTCTATAATTCTTTTCGGTCGCCTTAGGGGGTCGACACTCTGTTAATTCTTTTCTTTCTGCTTATTAATTCTTCTCTTTTTATAATTATCGACTTTTCTGACTAAGTTCTGAAGCGAGCACGGCTCGAAGGAAAAAGATAAAAACTTCTTAAAGTGTGGTTTACTTCTTAAAAATTACAGTTGGTACTCTGAATTACAAGGGGTAGAGGTTCGACCTCTTTCGACCATGGCTCAGGCCGGAATCTAAAAATATTAAGAAGGCAAGGAGGCAAGGGGCTTCTGCCCCCTCCCGATGAAGTGCTAATCTGAAGAAGTCTAATGAGAAGATCTCTAATAATGAAGATTAATCTAGAAGTGTGCTAATAATGAAGATTAATCTAGAAGTGCCTTAAATGAAGTCGTACATGCATAATATAGTCTAATGTTTGGGGGAGACAATCGAAGGTTAAGTTTCCCCCCTTTTTTAAACACATGATTTCAACTAAAAAGAATAAAAAATAAAAAAATAAAAAAAGAACAGTAGTATCGCTGATTCGACATTTATGGAGGCGATATTATTTCGTATTAGCACATAAGCACAATTTTGAGTACATGACTGAGTACGTATTAATTTTGGTTCATTACAATTACGATTACAATTATGGATTACAACTACCAATTAATTCATATTCACTTATTATTGTTTTAATTACAATTCCATTAAAGTACATTCTTACATTATAAATTAAATCATTACATTTAATTAGTTTCACTGAAGTACATTACAAGTTATTGTTCATTACAGTTTCATTAAAGTACATTACATCAATTACATTATATTAAAGGATTACATTTAATTACAATTTTAGCAAATTGTTAATTGACATATCTACTACTGAAATAATCTAAATAGGTGATACCATTGATAAATGAAGGGGAGTTAACCGTTGTTCTATAATTTAAAGGGGATTAACAACAATGTTATATATTTATAGTTAACAATAATTACGCCAAATTATGTTAAATAATATTAGAACCTGGTTGGTTATCAGAGTTTGAAAGTCTAATTAGCCAGCGATGAGGAAAGCGGAGGAAAATACGATATTTATGATAACGTAATACATAAGTAATACGGAATTTGAATGACAGTTAGGTAGAAATAGTAAGTACAAGTAATGAGAACGGGGATAACTATGTGACGTAAGCCGATAACGAACTAGTGGCCAGGCAGAGAAACAATACAGTATATTATAATAACATAACACATGATAATGTTTTAAATTCGAATCAAAGCGAAAGGAGACCTTTTTTATCTTAGAAGCGTTCAAATTATGCTGTGATGAGTGGAATTTCTAATAATAACTTACTAAGCATTGTCTAGAGTTCACCTCGGGAGGTCAAATAATTAAAAATAAAAATGAAAAAAATAATACGAGAACGTTTTCGAACGAAGGCAAAAGTTTTGCGTTTCATAGATTGACACGAGTAAAAATAGACTGATAAGTTGATAGGGCATAAGTAGACAATAGGTAGATGAATGAATAAGTAATAAAATTAATAAAGGATAGCGGTCAAGCTAAAATATGGACGTATGGGGGCGGGGATATGGTCGAATAATAGTTTATTTATACTACATAACATAAATAATGACTTCTATAGGGTGTACAGATTTTATTATGATGATATATAAATTTTCATACATTGAATACTAGAGATATGATGAAGGGAAATTAATGACGGGAAAATGTGACGTCATAGTTATTGAATTTGTACGTATAGTACGAATCATTGTTAGGAAGATTTACAAGAACGAATTAGAGACACAGAGTGGGAACGTAAAGGGAATAAAGTTATTTTGTGACGTCATAGTGTATAAGTCATTATTACAAATCGAAATTTTACCCAAAACTCGCTTCTGCGATTTTGGCTTCTAACGTAAAAATGGACATTCGAACATAAAACTATTGTTCATTGTTCGCTTTTTACATATATATCAACTGGATTTATCGCTTTTTCTTCTTTCATATATTTTAGAAAGTGCAGTATTTCGTTTTTAAATTGAGCAACATCAATGTCATCTTTGTAAACATCCGAAAGTTTATCAATACATATGTTTACTTCATTTGAGCTAGTATTGTTTTTAAAAAACACGTTAAACATATGTAATATGTCGTTGTATACTATTGTTCATCGGTTTATCTCTGCATTAAGCGTATCGCAAATTACATTAAATGTATTAACTACAAATAAATCCCTGTCATGCAAAATGAAAAATACATCATTTTCGCGTATTTCGTCAGGCATAATGTTTCGTTTTTTAATTCGGCATTGCTCATTTGTGTACTGCGTTTCATTAGTTAGAAGTTTAGCTTCCTCCTCGATACCGTTAAAGTTGTTTCTGATTTCTACAATAAATTCTGTCAGTGATTTTAAAAAATTAACAGCTTTTAGCATATTTATCGTTGGATCCTGCAACGATTTACTAGTAGAATTAAGTCTTTGTAAAATTCTGCCCCAGATTACGGTTAATAAAGGTGTCTCATATTTATCAATTTTTTTGATAAATTTCTGGTTTCTAAACGACAGACAGGCTTTTCGTGTCTACACAAAGCTAGGTTAAAGCACTTTTGATATTTCCGCATCATCCTTTTCTTAACGCTGATATGGCGCCATATTTTGCGCATGCGCAAAACAAAGCACAATGTATGATTCAGTTATTCACTTGCCAAGTTGCCAGGGCTACCAAGTTTGACGTTTTAAGAATGGATTATTTTATGATTTTTTTTCAGGTTTAGAATCTAGCAATAAATTCTGCCCATGAAGCTCCCTTTTGGTCGATGCCCCCAGCTAACGCCTCACGCGCCTGTGCAAAAATCCGGCCCTGTCTATATGTATTGTTACATAATGATTTAATATACACGAGGCTGGTGGGTGGGGAAGGGGAATGAGGAAGTGTGGAGGTTGGTTGTGTAATAATGTCTATTTTTGGTTCAAATTCACTAGTATATTAAAAGTTGTATTGTAGTAGCTGTTCATATAGCAGGGCTTCCACAGCCAAAATTTTCATTACCCTGGACCATTACCCTAAATTACTCCAAATTAAAACCATTTTATATATATAAAAAATGAGATTTCATCTAACTATTATGACTGATAAAGAAATTACAGCACCTATACAAGGGAAATATTTATATTTAAAGTTACCATCGATACTTTCTGTAACAATCTGTAAGGTATTTGTTGAATAAAATGGAAATTCAAGAAAAAATAAAAACTTAGGTAACTGTAAACTTGTGCATCAAATCAGCATCATTTTGGTAGGAAAAGAAACGATTACAAACACATTTCTCACATCCTTTACTAGTAAGAATGACGTCCCCCTATGATAAGTTACATGATTCAACTTACTTTCCTTTGTGAAACCTGTGTCATGTAAACAATAATATCTCTTGCACAGTAACAAAACCAAATATATTCTATCATCAGTATTTAATACAATTAGACAGGAATTTCCAAATTAGAGTAACATGCTGTTTAATAGAACGAAAATAATATATTCTACCATCAATAATTAATACTAATAGACAGAAATTTCCAAATTAAAGTAACATGCTGTTCTGAAGAAGTACTGGAACTAGGTTCTCCCCTAGTTGCCAGCTACCCTCAGACGCTCACCGTAATTTAAAAGGACGAGGAGTTACTGAACAGATAGTATCCCTCATTTATTCCAGATTTGTTCTATTTTTAATCTCAGGCAATATAATAATTTTAATATAAATTATAATTTGGTGGTGTTGATGACAAATATGCATGATTATCTATCCTTGACTTTGTGTTTATACCCAAAAACACTACCCTAAACTCTACCCTATCAAGGGGTCTGATTACCCTAAAATAGGGTAATTACCCTAAAAATGGAAGCACTGTCATATAGACAGGGTTGCGACTTGCGAGGTTTGTCCGATTTCGGACAGTCTGCACTGTCGAAGGTCGTTTGTCCAAATAAAATTCAAATGAACCGGACAACCCAAAACACTCCGATTTTGTTTTAGTTGAAGAACATCGTAATACAAATTAAGTCAAACAAACTTTTAAAACAAATATAGCTTCTGTATTTATAGTTCTGCTTCTTTAAATTGGTCAGATCGGCATGTAGGCACTAGGTCGGGTCGTTTTTGCTTGAAAAAATTTTTTTTGGAAGTTTAATTTATTATGATCCCCTCCCTAAGATAATTGACATATAAGGAAAGACTGGCGTATCTAAACATGTTCTCATTAAAAAGGAGGAGGTTAAGGGGTGATATGATAGAGGTGTATAAAATGATAAAAGGGTTGGATAAGATAGATTTTGAGTCTCTCTTCATTAAAGATCACAATAACCAGACTAGAGGTCATAGTATGAAATTATTTAAGCCAAGATGTAGAACAAATTTAAGAAAACATAGTTTTACAAACAGAGTAATTAAGTTTTGGAACAGTCTGACAGAAGTAGTAGTGACCAGCAGGTCCGGCGCCAGCCTATTTGGCGCCCTTAGCAGGACTGCAGCTGGCGCCCCCACCCGCCTCTCACTTCACGATTGGGTTTGCCCACAAAGTAATCAAGGTACCATATTGAAGAAACTATTTGCCTTACACTGATCTATTTTAATTTGCTAATACATACATTTATTATAAAATTATAAAATCATTTCACAGTTCAAGAAAGTTTCATGACCAATCAAAACAGCGAGTAAAGCGAGGCATATGTAGTAACAAATCAGAACGCTCAAAAGTGCTAAAATATGCGTGCAAAAAGGACATATCTACTGTTTTTTCCAAGCAAGAAGGGCATATGTCACATAAAAACAGTTATTCGCTTATTGACGACTCCCGTCTGTGCGCGCAACATTTTTAAATCGCTTATTTACGACTCCCGTCCCTAAAGGGTTAAAGGTCGTGATAGTGAAAGTTCTATAATGACCCAATAAGATGAATAAGTTAATTATGTAAATATCAGTCAAGCTAAACTGGTGTACATACGTCGTACAACCTTTCATCATTTGTCTATGCTTCTCATTCCTTCATTATTTTTTTCATGTTCTTACATAATACTATCAGACGTGCACAGGGCAGGAGGCGCTGGCGCCCCCCAGATCTTTGGCGCCCTTAGCATTTACTAACCTCGCCTAATGGAAGCGGCGCCCCTGGACTTCAGATACACTTGATTCTTTCAAAAGAAGGTTGGATAGTTTGATGTCTGCAAGAGACATCTGGTGATAGTGTTTAAGCCCATTTTTATTGCATGAATGGTACTAGTTTATTTCATATATATTATGTGCATTTAGGTGATAGATCCCATAGCTCAACACAAGTGTTGTGGGATATAGGAAGGCAGCATCTTGGGTTAGGGGATATACTCTGTCCTTACACACCCCATTTAAAGATATTCCTCTGCCAAGCGGTGTTCCCCATAAGAAATTTTTATAGTGGGCACACTAGGGGCCACTTCGGCCCATCGAGGTGGCTCCACTATGTAAAAACTGCCTGTACATTGGCAATAACCAATTTTTACAAAACTAATTAAGTATCAATTTAAAACTAAAGACAGAATCTCTGGATCCAGAGGATCAAAGTCATAATAGGCTACTATCCACAAATATGTTACACACTATATCTATTTATAACACATGCAAATATATCAGATCCAAAGAATCCAGTCAATTTCATTATGGTACCCATCAATACCAGTACCGTGCCAACCAAAAATAAGGGTAATTATTCGTTTTAGTGCTTTTCCTCCTTTCTGAACCAAAACACATTTTCCTGGTGTTTTGTGGTGTGATTTGTTCAAATCTGAACTTCGTTTCTTTGGGAAATGAGCCGTTTGAGAAATTTTAAAATTGAAAATTTCTCAAAAATGGCTCATTTCCCAAAGAAACGAAGTTCAGATTTGAGCAAATCACACCAAAAAACACCAGAAAAATGTGTTTTGGTTGACCTAACCTAAACTAACCTAACCTAAACTGACCTGACCTAAACTGACCTGACCTAAACTGACCTGACCTGACCTAAACTGATTGGGTTTTGTTGCCAGACCGTAATATCCAGCTCTTCACGTCTTTCCAACAACACTCAATATTTTGAATGTGAACGGTGTCTTCCACGAACCGCTGTGAATGGTTGACTGTCCGGTGAATGTAGCCTAGATTTCCAAGTTGAGAATACGCACGCCACTCGTCGGAATAGATTGTAGTCCCAGGCCTAATATGTTGCTGGATCAGGCGAACAAGAGTTGTTGCGTCTCTCTGAGGAACCGCAAACAATAGTAGTTTTTTGGAACTGCGTTCCAAGGTACCAAAAACTCAGGCAATCGCAACCTCCGCAAACCATAATGAAAACCAGACTAAAGCATTCTTGAATGAGTATGTATTATGAGAGATTCAAAATGTACGTCTCTGATTGGTCGGATAAGGTCACATGAAACCAAAACGAGATGTAATTGGTTGTTTTGTAATTGGTTGTTTTGACCTATGTTTCCTAATTTTGCCATGAGATGTCTCCCCATAAAACTGGAGAGGGCGACGTTCGTTAAAATTTTAACAGCGTTAAGAGCTAAATACTCGGTCAATGGCCTATAATGGCTGCTTTTTATGTCTAAATTTTTTTTTTTTTCATAAAAAATAATTATTACATTTCCTTGATTTTTATCAGTTTCCCTAAGGTTTCAAGGTGTCCTGAATACGAATGGGTTATTATGTATTTTATCACACTGTCATTTTACACACCAAAATACATTTTTCTAGTAGTATTTGATGTGATTTGTTCAAATATGACCTCCATTTCCGTCGGAAATGAGATCCAACAAAGTTATAGTACTTTGAAGTTTGGCTCATTTTCAAGGGAAATGGAAGTCAAAATCTAAGCCAAACACATCAAATATTACTAGAAAAATGTATTTTGGTATTAATTAACCTAACCTAACCTAACCTAACCGTGGCTAAACGAGCCTAGAGTATTACCTTATTATGGATTAGGTGGTGGATACAGACAAGAGCTCGTTTAGCCACGGTTAGGCT
Organism: Bathynomus jamesi; assembly: GCA_023014485.1. NCBI lineage: Eukaryota > Metazoa > Arthropoda > Malacostraca > Isopoda > Cirolanidae > Bathynomus > Bathynomus jamesi. Next base: position 134,727 of record JAJOZX010005480.1, on the reverse strand, counting down.
CGTTTAGCCACGGTTAGGTTAGGTTAGGTTAGGTTAGGTTAGGTTAATTAATACCAAAATACATTTTTCTAGTAATATTTGATGTTTTGCTTAGATTTTGACTTCCATTTCCCTTGAAAATGAGCCAAACTTCAAAGTACTATAACTTTGTTGGATCTCATTTCCGACGGAAATGGAGGTCATATTTGAACAAATCACATCAAATACTACTAGAAAAATGTATTTTGGTGTGTAAAATGACTGAGTGTGATAAAATACATAATAACCTACGAATGTATATGTTAAATTGTCATAGAATGTCTCCTTCTATCGAAAACGAACAAAGTATTAAAACGAATATTAACCAAAATAAGTCACGGTCCATATCAATTGCGGACCAAGTCACAATTTACATCCATATACAGTGAGGCCTTGCATAACGAATGCCTTAAATAGCGAATTTTTGCTTAATGAATTACCTCCATAAGGCTCCATTGATTTAAATAACAATTTTACCTTGCCGAATGAATTTGGTAACAAAAAGCGTAATAACACGTTTTCTGTTTAGTTGGAGGTTGGTAGCTGTTGTGAGCAGTTGTGTACAACACAACTGCTCACTATTAAATTTTAATTTATTAGCTTTATAAGTGTATAAAACGTGTAGTCATGGCCCTTAAAAGACCTTCATCATCTGCTAATGCTCCAAAGAAATCCACGAAAACTATCAGTCTCCAGATGAAGCTGGACATTATTAAAAAAAGTGAATCTGGAACGAGTACCAAAGATCTTTTGCTGCTGAATATGGATTGTCTGCCAGTACAGTTTCAATGATTTTTAAGAAGAAGGAAGAAATTATGAAAACTAAAGTGATGCTACAAGTAGACTTATTAAAGGAAGGGAAGCTATTGCTGAAATGGAGAGTTTTACTGATATGGATTAGAGTAAAGGAAATGAAGGGGGAATCCATTACTAAGGCATTCATTAGTGACAAGGCAGTGCAAATATATGAACAAATTAAGGAATCCCTTCCAGCATCAGTTGAAAGATATGAATTATTCAATGCAAGTTGTGGGTGGTTTGAAAATTTCAAGAGAAGGTCAGGAATTAAGAACATTATAAGGCATGGTGAGGCTGCAAGTGCTGATACTGAGGGAGCAAAGGAATTTAAAATAGAATTTGCAGAACTTGTTGAGGAGGAGGATTATTTGCCTCAAGTTTTTAACTCTGATGAAACTGGCCTATTTTGGAAAAAGCTACCAAACAGAACCTACATTACTAGAGAAGAGTCCAAACTGCCTGGCCATAAACCAATGAAAGACCAGTTTACTTTACTTATGGCTGGGAATGCATCAGGGGACCTGAAGATTAAGCCTGTGCTTGTGTATCATTCCCAAAATCCCAGGATATTTGAGCAGGAGGAGGTGAACCCATTTAAAAAATGGGTAAACAAGCGCAAAAAGGATCAAAATTTGGGCTCTGGAACAAATTACTGAAAATCCCATTGAACTAGTGCATTGCATAATGAATTTTTCAGTTAACGAATGACCTTCTGGAACGAATTAAATTTGTTATGCAAGGCCTCACTGTACATTACAATATATATATACTTAGGAGGAAAAGTGTTAGGTGTGGCTGTAAAGACTGTACAGTAATGTAGAAATGTGTGTGCACCCATTTTGGGTCTCCCATTTAAAGGTGTTTGTGGGGCAAGTGAAGATCATGAGTTTTTCAATACCTTACAGTACTATTGGGGGCATTGCTCGGCAGAGGAATCTCTTTAAATAGGGTGTGTAAGGACAGAGTATCCCCTAACCCAAGATGCCTCCCTATATCCCACAACACCTGTGTTAAGCTGTGGGATCTATCACCCAAATGCACATAATATAGCTATATGAAATAAACTAGTACCATTCATGCAATAAAAATGGGCTTAAACACCATCACCAGATGTCCCTTGCAGACATCAAACTATCCAACCTTCTTTTGAAAGAATCAAGTGTATCTGAAGTCACCACTTCTTCTGTCAGACTGTTCCAAAACTTAATTACTCTGTTTGTAAAACTGTTTTCTTAAATTTGTTCTACATCTTGGCTTAAATAATTTCATACTATGACCTCTAGTCTGATTATTGTGATCTTTAATGAAGAGAGACTCAAAATCTATCTTATCCAACCCTTTTATCATTTTATACATCTCTATCATATCACCCCTTAACGTCCTCCTTTTTAATGAGAACATGTTTAGATACGCCAGTCTTTCCTTATATGTCAATTGTCTTAGAGATGGGATCATTCTTGCTGCTTGTTTCTGTACTTTTTCCAGTTTTTCAATATCTTGTATCAAATAGGGACTATTAAATTGAATGCAGTATTCGAGGAAGGGTCTCACATATGAAATATATAGTTGCTTTATAATATTGGGTGATTTGTATTCAATGTGTGTGTGTGCATGAGATTGAGTCTAGCATTTGCTTTATTTCTGATTACCATACAGTGATTTGAGGGTTTAAGTTCATTTGTCACAGTGACACCCAAGTCTTTCTCTTTATCATCATTTTTAATCCAAATTCCATTCATATTGTATTCAAATTCTGGATTTTTTGGCCCAATATGCATAACCTTGCACTTATCAACATTAAATTTCATCTCCCACTTATCTGCCCAGGCTGTTACTCTAAGTCTTTTTGTATTGTCATTGCTCCTGCTACTGACTTAACATTATGGCCTAATTTTGTATCATCAGCAAATTTTGAGGTTTTACATGATAGGCCCTTCTCTAGATCATTTATATAGACAACAAAAAACAGAGGTCCCAGAACAGACCCCTGTGGGACTCCGCTCAATACGGGTCTCCAAGTAGACTTATTTCCATTTAGATGAATTCTCTGTTTTCTATTTCTCAGCCATTCTTCTATCCAATCAGCTATATGACCTCTTATACCATGGGCTCTAACTTTTACCAACAATCTTGCATGAGGAACAGTATCAAATGCCTTTGCTAAATCTAAGTATATGGTACTATATCTACTGGCTCTTTATTGTCCAAATGCAATAGGACTCCATCATAAAATTCAATCAAGTTGGTTAGACAGGACCTTCCATTTCGAAAGCCATGCTGGCTATCATTTATAAGGTTGCACTCTTCAAGGAACTCTCTAACTTTAAGTCTAATGATACTTTCGAGTAATTTGCAAATAATGGAGGTGAGGCTGATGGGTATGTAGTTTTTTGCCAAGTTTCTATTTCCTTTTTTAAAGATTGGAGCCACATTTGCTTTCTTCCAATCCCCTGGAATTTCAGTACATATCAATGATTTATTAAAAATAATTTCTAGTGCCTGTGCTATATTCTTTTTGGCAGCTTTTATGACTATTGGATGCATTTCATCTGGCCCTGGAGATTTTTCCATTTTTAATTTATCTATTGCTTTTAGGATATCTAGGTAGTTTTGTTACCCTTAATTCATTTCTCTATATTTCTCTATCTTGTCCTGGTAGTATAAGATCAGGAATATTATTTAAATTTTCATTTGTGAATACTGATGAGAAGTATTTGTTTAGTTCTTCAGTTATTTCAAGATCATCATCTATAGTTTTATCATCTATATGGAGGGGGCCAATTTTCTTTTTCACTCTACTTTTCAAATTGAAGTGACTGAAAAACTTCTTAGGATTGTTTTTTGAATTCTTGGCTAGGCTTTTTTCCAGGTCTCGTTTGCTATCTCTGATTACTTTCTTGCAAATGCTTCTTTTACTTTTATATATTTCGGAGTCTGTGCCATTTTCAGTTCTTTTGAATTTATGAAATGCTTTTTTTTTTCTCTGATTGCTCTTTTTACATTGCAGTTTATCCAAGGTTGTTTTTTATTTTTTCCAGTTCTGATTTTACACTGTGGGATATGCTTCCTTTGTATGTTCATTATTATACTTTTAAATTTTTCCCACATACTAGTTACTGTCTGTTCAGGCTGTAGAATATCTGTCCAATTTATTAGACACAGATCATTTACTAGTCCATTTATATTTCCTCTTTTAAAATCTGGAACTTCTACTTTATTTTCACTAGGTTTTGAATTACAAACAATATTAAACCGAAGGATACAATGATCACCTGAACCTAGTGTTTCTGAAACTGAGATATCCTGGAAGGTATCTGGATTATTTGTTAGAATTAAATCTAGAATGGCATTGGCCCTGGTTGGCTCCTTTACTAACTGGGTTAAACCATTCTCAATTATACAGTCTAAGAATCTCTCATTACTTTCTGGTGTTTGTAATATTTCCCAGTCTATATGCCTATAATTGAAATCTCCAACAATAATAATATTGCTTGTCATTGCTTTATTTATTTCATCAATAAGTTTATTTTCTACATACTTATTTTCTTCTCTACTTTTGGGGATTCCTCCAACTGAACATCCCTCAGGTGGTCTATAAATACCCCTTATCCTGATTTTCCTGGCATTTTTATGCCCAATATCTATCCATACAGATTCAACTATTTCCTCTTTAACGGAGGTAACTTCAACTGGATTCAGATTTGTCTTGGCATAAATAAATACTCCGCCACCCTCTGAATATTTACGTTCATAATAAAAAAGTTCATAGCCATCAATTTCATAAGTAATGGTATTATCTCTTTCACTAAATAGATTATTTGGTATCGTACTAAATTTTGTCCAAGTTTCAGTGACAATCATAACATCAGGATTTTCAATACCTATGTATGCCTTGAATTTATTTATTTTATCTCGGATACTTCTTGCATTTACAGTGCCCGCGAAAAGTATCCGATCACCCTTGAAATTTGTATTTTTTACATAAAAAACAATGTTTAAATGTATACTAACCTTATATTAGTATTTTGTCATCTGTCCTTTGGTTTGGATGACTTGTTCTAGACGTTTTGGCATGGATTTAATCAAGTTTTGACAAACTTCCACTGATATTTCCTTGCACCATACCTTTTTGATGGCCTCTTGTAATTTTTCGACTGAGCCAGTGTCGTGGCATTCAACCTTATTTTTTATTATTAGCCACAGATTTTCTATCGGATTGAGATCTGGACTATTACCAGGCCAATCCAAAATATCAAATTTATTGTCAGTAATCCATTTTGTCACTATTTTGGCCCTGTGACATGGTGCACCATCATGCATGTATGTTTTTGTCCTTTGGATTGCCATTGCCATTAGAAGTTTATCCTGTAGCATTGCTAAATACCGTGCACCATTCATAGTTGTGTTCTTCGGAAGAAAATATAAGTTTCCACGCCCATAGTAACCGAAACAACCCCAAACCATCACACTTGGAGGGTGTTTCATTGTCTTTAGGGTGTATTTAGGGTCCATCCTATTTGAGCCAATAGGCCGGCGAACCTTTTTTGGACAACTTCTGAATGTCAAAATGTCGACTCATCGCTAAATAAAACCTTCTTCCAGTCATCAACAGTCCAATGAATGTATTTTTTACAAATGCGACACGTTTTTTACGCATTTTTTCATTAATGAACGGTTTCTTAGCAGCATGGCGAGATGGTAATCCGAGTTCTTTTTGGAGCCGCTCCTGGATAGTTCGTTCAGAAACACCAGATAACAAATTATTCATATTAAATTTTATTTCTTTCGCAGTTATTGTTGGGTTTTTCAATACTAAACGTTTCATAAGTTTGTCTGTTCGCGAATTTGTTTTTCTCGGTCTGCCAGATCGTTTTTTAGGGACTGGCGTGGTTAGGCCACCATTGTTCTTAGCCCGTGAAACCCATAAATTAACGGTACTTTGGGATATGTTTAATTCCTTAGCTATCTGTCTCTGTGATTTCCCACATGCATGCAAAGCAACAATAGCACCTCGACAATCACTCTTAAGTTGTTTTTTAGCACACATTATATATAAATTTTATTTACACCACTTTCTGTAAAAAAAAAAAAATATCAAGAAATTTACACAAACAGTGAAATCTGACAAATTTGAGACACAGCCACCCGCAACGAAGGCTACCAGAACACTAATTTGAGAATGCGTTGGATAGATCTCATATCAGCGAGCAACCTCAAAGTTACCAGATGTCGCTAGAACAAATAGAAAGTGAATTACGTGTCTCTGAATATTAAGGGAAAATATTGTATTTTCTTGAGTGATCGGATACTTTTCGCGGGCACTGTACATAGAAAAATGACAAAGAACCCTTGGAATATTTTGCTTGTAATTTAGTCTGGTTCTTGTTCTGTGATGGTATATTATTTGCATCTCTTGTACTTTCTTTGTTGACCTTTTTCTTTTGAGTTTTGATTATATTTTTTATTAGTTTATTGTTATCAAGAGTATTGGTATTTGTACTAATTTGGCCTATTCCTTTAGTTTTTAGTCAATTATATGATACAATCTTTGGTAGTAAATCAGTTCCTTTACTATTAAGGTGAATTCCATCTCTGTTATAGAACTTTTTTTTTTTTTTTTTTGTAAAATTTATTCCACAATTCAATATATGTAATTTCCATGCTCTGACAGTGTCTTAAGCCTACTATTTATATATAATGCTTGTGAGTACCACTTATTATTCTCATGTATCCTGGGAATTATACCTGTGATAGATGTTTTAAGGTTAGGTCTCCATTCCTTTAACTTTGTTAATAGCTGTTTATATGACTTCATGATTTCTTCGGAGTGCTTACCCTTTATATCATTTCCACCTACATGTATAACCATATTCTTTGGTACAGTTAGGTCAATACCAGATCCTTTTTCTATAACTTTATTACTAATTCTATTTATCCCTGCACCTGGATAACAGTAAACTATGCTACCTCTAGGTAATTTAGATCCTAGGCCCCTCACTTGAGTCACCTATAATGGATGCTGGTTCAAACACACCTATAGCTTTAGAGTGCCTGGGTTTATATGAGTCTGGATTATTATTGCTAACATTTTGTTTTATAGGCCTACTTTCTTCAGCTTTCTCATCTTGGTCCTGGACCAGCGAGAAAGTATGAAACTGATTGGTTAGTTCTATAAGGACACTTTTCCTTGGCTCTTGAATTCTAGCTTTCCAGGTTTTCCTAGGTTTAGTCCACTCATCATTTTCAGGAATTGTCTGAGGATATCTAGGCCTAGGCTCACTATGAGGTATAGGGACATAAATTTAAGTTTACTTGAACTGGTATTTCACTAGATTTAGGCTCAACTGCAGTATCTCTAAGTTGGTCTGGCCTCTCCCTCACTAATAGACCCTCTGGACTTATTAAAATTTTTTATTACAGTACTACACTTGTCACAAAACCACATCAAGTTGACATTAAGCTTAGAAGCAGCATTTATACCTTTATATATATCATTTGTAAGGCCTTTGCAGCTTACATGATACCAGTCATCACAGCTATCACATGCAATAGCTCTATCTTTACTCTTAACTTCCTTTTTACAAACTCTACAGTCACTGTCAAAACCCATTTTTGTAGGGTAGGCTGTTCCTAAGTTAGGTCCTAGTAGGCCGGGCTGAAACTATAATTTTTGTTTGATTTTAATTTATCAGAGTGACTAACAGTTGGCTTTTGATATAAAAATAAGATTCCTGAAAAAAATAATTGGTGGCCACTAACATGTGTCCGGCCACCCCAGTTTTTGTAAAAACATCTAATGCTGCACTAGCAAAATCAGGAAAATGGCAATATCTCTTCTTTTGAACATGCTAGAGAGATGGTTTACATACCAAAAGATGTAGAATTTGATTTAGAACAAATTATTAAGAGTGGTATCTTTTCATAAAACCTTTAGTTTTAGAGTTATTTTAGAAAAACTAATTTTTGGGGCCCATAGACCCCCTTTCAACTGAATGTCAACACAATAAAACATTCTCAAGCTGCAAATTGACATGTATTAGTGGTTTTCAATCAGCAATCAAAATCAATCAAAATCAGCCATTTTAAATTCATTGAAAATGCTTTTTGACATTCCAAAATGCCAAACATTAAATTATACAATTAACAAATTGTCATTTTGTCATATTTTAGCATGATAAATAATAATGTAGAACTAAAAATATTTTTTAGACACAAAATCTTTCATTAATTTACGTGATCTAATTTTGTTTCTAATAAGACCATCTCTACGCTCATGACCTATAACAGCCAAGGATGCTTCAGTGACAAGCTTGATGTGCCTTTCAACATTCTGACTGTGGCACTCGTGATCCAGTTTCAATGCGGTATTAATGATATCACGCAGTTCATCATTACTGAATTCTTTTAATACAGGTGGAACAGTTTCCCATTGGGACATAGCAGACAGCTTGTGGTATGCAGAAGCTTTGAAATTGATGATTGGCTTTCTAAAGACCCTAACATTCTCATCTATATATAGCAGGATATTCATCAGTACCACCTTCATGATCCTCTTCATTCTCATCATCACTTTCAATTATTCCACCTGCAAAATCATTGCTACTACCAGATTCATCATCAAAATCCTCTATAACCCCTCAGACACAGAACTTTATTGACAGCACACCTCCTCACCTCTTCATCTTCATCAGCCAGCATTCCAACTAAAATATTTTCACCATGAGCAAAATAGCTGTTATTGTTTAATACGTCATAACAAATTTCTCTAATTTTCCTGTCAGGGAATTTATTTACTCTGGATCATATTGAATAGGTTTCTTGACCCATCACTTAGCCTCTTATTAGCCTTGATATTGAACCAACTATGAAAGTATACTTTGATGATGAATTCTACTATGATTTTGAGGTTCTTACTGGGTCTTTTTTGTGAAACATAAAAGCAAAGAATTCTACAGGCTAAGGTGAGCCATCGAGAGTGATTTAGCAGGCCAACTTCTAAGAGTGCAAGGTCTTCATCCACTTCACCAGTAATAATTGCCCAGCAGATGCAGTATCCATAGTATTGGTCTGTTGATAAATTATTGACCACCTCATTTGGTAGAAGCACAAATGCAGGATAAGGTATAGATTTGAAGTCCACAAAATTCCATTCTGACACATCCCCATTGAGCTGAGAACCAATAGGGCCAGAAAATTTGTCTGGACTTTTTGTCCCATCTAAAGTTATGAAGATGTGTCTAAGTGGCAATTCATTTAGATGCAGAAGACAAATATCCCACTGAAGAGGTTGCCCTAAAAACATTTCCAAATATCTGATTGACCCATGCATATGTCCTGTGTTAGTATTTGTCCCATCTGCTTTAACTAAGTTTAATTTGGCCTCAAGTTCTGTCCCTTTAATGATCTTATAAATGCCATGAGCAATGTCAATGCCTTTGCCACTCTCCGGGTAAAATGGTCGAGGTAGAAATCATCTGAAAATAAATGTAATTTATTACGTTTAAAAGAAGTTCATGAAGCAGCCCCACCCTCTATTCTTTAATCAAGCATAATGGATGCAAGATAACAAGGAAAAGTCATATCATGTGATCAATATGTCCATGTCAACATCCTTTTAGGGCAATGTTAGTAATCAAAAAGCCAAATCATGCTTATTTTAGAATTTCTTTTGTCACTAAGGTCCGTCAAAAGGGGGTATATGGGCCCCAAAAATTAGTTTTTCTAAAATAACTCAAAAACTAAAGGTTTTATGAAAAAAATATCACACTTAATAATTTGTTCTAAATCAAATTCTGCATCTTTTGGTATGCAAACCATCTCTAGCATGTTCAGAAGAAGAGATATTGCCATTTTCCTGATTTTGCTAGTGAGGCATTAGATGTTTTTACAAAAATGGGGGTGGCCAGACACACTTTGGTGGCCACCAATTATTTTTTTCAGGAATCTTATTTTTATATCAAAAGCCAACTGTTAATGACTCTGATTAATTCTATCTTGAGTTTCAGCCCAGCCTAAAATTTGTCCTGGTCCTAGGCTTAAAAATTTTGTTGACTCACCAACTTTGATACTATCAAGTTATATCAAAGTAGTTACTCAGGTTAGGTCAAGTGGAGTCTTACCTTGTGGTTAGGCTAGGCTATCAGAATAAGCTAAGCTAGGCCTGTACAAACAAGTACAGGTAACACCAGAGTGATCTTATACCAGTCAAAAAAACAATTCCAAAATGCAGGATCAATCTCAACTGCAGCCCTGGAAAAATTTTTCAACACCTCACTTGTTACCAACACGCAGGAAACAACCCTGACAAGGCCCATGCCTTGCCAAGATCTTTTAACAAACAAGTACAAAATGTGGCTGGATGTTTCGTCGAATGGACATTTCATCGAAAGATTTTTTTTAAAAGAACTTCATTTTCATGTAAAAATAAAATGAATTTGTTTAAAAGGAGGTTTATTTTCCTTTACAGGATTTTTTTTTGGAAAGAACTGTATTTTCATTTAAAAATAAAATATATTTATTTAAATTTTGGAAGAAAGAAATTTTAAAATTGTGCCCCTATAAACTTACAAATTATGTGCAATAGCTTTTAGGTATTGCTTTTAGGTATTTAGGTATATATATTTGGTAATTATATATATAATTTAGTAATTATATATTAATATATTAGGAGCAAGTGTAGTTTATGTTTCCCCGACACAAAAGGGGACACAAACTACACTAGGTCAAAGTTGGGGAACGTAAACTACACTAGGATCTTTAGGAGACATTTTTTAAATGAGTCCATCAAATAAAATGTTAAAACTAACGAAAATATTATGACAACCTAATTAATTGTCATATATATATATATATATATAGAGAGAGAGAGAGATTGATGATTGGTTAGGCTGTCATAATATTTTCGCAGTTTTAACGTTTTATTTGATTAGGTATACGTGGACAAAGTTGGGAAACGCAAACTACAGTAGGATAATGTAGGGGAATGTAAACTACACTAGGATAATGTAGGGGGAACGTAAACTTTACCCAGCTGTGGATGCTGGTTGGTTTATTAACCTCTAAGTGCGCAATTACCTGGTTGGTTGATTAACTTCTAATTGCACCATTACATTATCTGAGATGGGGGTGGTAGAAATATGAAATAGCCATTTGATACGTCCTTCGACGAAACATCCGTTCAACGAAATGTCTGGCAATGAAAAGTCCGAGCACCGTACAAAAAACACTGGAGTGATCCTATACCAGTTAAAAAATAATTCCAAAATGCAGTACTATGAGGTATTGAAAAACTCATGATCTTCATTTGCCCCACAAACACCTTTAAATGGGAGACCCAAAATGGGTGCACACACATTGCTACATTACTGTACACAGTGTACAGTCTTTACAGCCACACCTACACTTTTCCTCCTAAGTATATATATTGTAATGTATATGGTTGTAAATTGTGACTTGGTCTGCAATTGATATGGACTGTGACTTATTTTTGGTTGGCAAGGTACTGGTATTGATGGGTACCGTAATGAAATTGACTGGATTCTTTGGATCTGATATATTTGCATGTCAGTTATAAATAGATATAGAGTGTAACATATTTGTGGATAGTAGCCTATTATGACTTTGATCCTCTGGATCCAGAGATTCTATCTTTAGTTTTAAATTGACAATTAATTAGTTTTGTAAAAATTGGTTGTTGCCAATGTGCAGGTAGTTTTTACATAGTGGAGCCACCTCGATGGGCTGAAGTGGCCCCTGGTGTGCCCACTATAAAAATTTCTTATGTTCTTATTACGAAAGTTTGTGTACCTACATAGGAAGTATCATGACAAAGTTTCAAGCTTTTATATAAATATTTTGAGGTTCCACAAGTCACTTAAAGTTTTGGTGATTTTTTCCTGATACTCTGTATAGTAAACTACAGCTCTTTGCTGACTTGTCATGATAGTTTATAAGGCAAATCACCCAGAATTCACCACGAGGAGGAGGTTGTAGGTCGAATTCCACACCATGCCCAGCCTAACCTCCCTTCCATTAGTTTTTACATGTAGTTTATTGACATTTGCATTTTGACTCACATGTAGGCATGTTTGATCTTGAAGCAATTCTTGCCTTTATAAAACCAACTCTATTTTCCTGGTCACAGACAGTAGCCTATTATGTCTTTCCACAGCTTGTGAATGACATGGGTACTTTTTCAATAGAGGGTTAGTTTCATCACCCCTTATGATAAGCTCTAACTGGGTGTTTGTCAAGCTTTTTGTCAGAGGTGGTTCATGTCTTGGGTAGTCTCTAAATCGAATTAAATCTGTGTAGTGTCTTGCCAAGAAATTAATTTTAGGCCATCTAAATTTTCTACTGCCCAAGGACACACTTTCCCTGGCTAAGAGAATGCGCCGGAAAGCTAACTCTCTCATCGCTTGCCTTTCATCAAATAACATAGACCAATAAAGTTTCTGGGTGAGCAAAATATGCACCTCTTTCAATAACAGGATCAATGACTGCCTTAAGCTCATCAGATAGGTATCTTGAACTAGATATCATAAACCAGAGGTGCCTTGGTCCCTGGTAATAGTAAGGATTTCGCTTTATATTAAACCACATTGGGGCATAAACATAAACAATGAATTTGGTCAGAGTTTTCAAGTTTTCTGATGGCTGTTTGGTTGCAACATAAAGTTTATTCTGTTGGCTGTCGTAAGCATCTTGCATGGTTCAAAGAACCTGGGTTGCGGTTTTCAAGGTTTTGCGAACATTGGCCTATGACTGCATTACAAATTTCCATGAGATACTTTTGATCTTGGCTTAGATCAAGATCCCCCGGAATAGAAGGCATATTACTTGATTTGATTGCTTCAAACTTGACAACTGGCATCTTTTTGCACACAGTAAGACTTTTGCCAACATTGGTATGCATCAAACACAAACCAATGAAAAGGAGTATTGTAGTGTACCTCTAGTTGCCTGATAACTATTATGTATGCCAGTGTTTACATTGGTTCCATCACATCCAATGACCTTCAGATTGTCTACCTTAATATTGTTACTGTTAAGAAACTTTATCACTCCCTTAGAAATGTTAGTTGAATTTCCAGTCACAGGAGTGAAGTGCCCAAGATTTTGATTCTGGTTCAGCTATAAGCGTGATGTGTTCCTTAGTAATTGTTGTACTGTAGTACCTCCCATCCTTACAGATATTTGCTTTAGTTAAGTCCTTTCTTCCCTCAAAATACAATGATTCTATACTTTCTATGGTAATTATATACAATATCCCCCTCACCTCAGTTTCTAATAAAAATTATTGCAATGTGTAGAAAATAATAAATGAAACCTTTCCTTTAAGTAAAATTTTTTTTGGTCAATTATATTTATGGAGATATTATTTAATTAACAGTATCCATTTGATGTGACATTTTTCTGATTGGGCTATTTTTTCACTACTCTGCGACTTAATTAGTTGGTTGGTTTCTGTTCTGGCTATTTTTTTTTTTCTAATTGGATTCAGTTTGGGTAATACCTCAGTTTGGTTGTGTTTGTGATAGAATTATGACATGCTGTTCATGTGGTTTCTACTTTTTGAGAACTTTATTTGTCATGTGCCCTAGATGAAGACTAAAAAAGTGCATAACTTAACATGTTATTACATTATCATTTGTATAATTTAGGTCTTGGGGGTACGGGGGTGGAGCCCCCATAAAGATCACACACCACAAATTGATCGGTATAGGGTTCACTTTGTGATGCGTAATCTTTACTCCCGAGACCTAAATTATACAAATGATAATGTAATAACATGTTAAGTTATGCACTTTTTTAGTCAAAAATACATTTTTCTAGGTAAGGTTAGATTAGATTAGGTTAGGTTGGTTTCCAAAAATAAAGTAATTACATGCTATAAATAAAGGTTTTACATCGATTGTAAAGTCAATTTCATAAAATTGAGGTGAGGGGGATGTTGTATACAATTACCCTTTCTTCACTTGATTTACTCAACTCCTCTCTGATCTTCTTTCTCTGCCATCTCACCTTATTCTTATCCACAACATTGTGATAATCTTCAGAGGTAATGAGACCAAAATCTTCCAGAACAGCAGAGGCAACGGCTACACCAGCTCTGTCTGATATTCTGAATCAGTCAAGTTTTTGCTAATGAGCTTATGTGCTTCACCTGATTTCTTTATACCTTCCTCAATGTGATCATCATCACGCTCTCTATCTGTATCTGTTGATGTGTCAGAATCAGGAATTGTATGAAAGTTATCCCAGTCCATTGGCTCTTCCCTGGAAGTGGGATGGGTTATTGATATCTCCATCTTCAATGTTTTTAGAAAATTGTGCTCTTTCTTGTTTTTTACGCTTGGATCTTATTTGTAGTTTCTTCATTGTCTGTAAATCAATACTGCCTATTGCCATTTTTCATGCATCTCTTTGGTCAATTAGGAAAGAATGTTTCATGGCAGGAACTTTTAGCTCTTTTTCACAAGTGCAAGAAAATAGATCATGGCATTTGCAGGCAGCAATATCAAAAAGCCTTTGATTTTTGGATTTGAACGCGGTCAGTTTAGATTCAAAATCTTTCCTTTTTCTACCAGTCTTCATATTTTTAGATTTTTCATGACAATCCTTTACTCTGGCTAATATTTGCTATTCTGATATTGTTGGAATTGATGCACTTTTCCAGATCTCTTTTACCTTTGATGCAACTATTCTTGCCACATCATTAGCATTTGACTTTTTTTTTTTTTTTTTTTTCCCCTCACTAGCTATAAGTAAGAGATAGCTTGTTTGTAAATATTCTTTTAAAACATCTTCATATTGGGGATAGTTGATTTCCATTGATCTCAGCTTTCCCAAAAAGGGAAACAGCTGGACTCATGATATTTTTTATTTTTCTTTTTCTTTTTTTTCTTCAACAGTTGCTTTCACTTTTACGGCCTCAGCCATTTCGGATAATTTGGGAAAGTCACTCTGTTAGTGTAACAACGCGTATTTAACTATTCAAATAATCAATTCTGAAAAGAAAAATTGTATATATATATAAATTATATATATTCTAGATGAAACAGAAGAAAAAACTTAATAGCAACAAGAATACAAAAAATACAAGAAAATCTTAATAAAAAATCATAATTGCCAAATAATTAATAAAGTTTACGTATTTAAATAAAGTTTTAAAGTTTTTTGTAATGTTTTACGTTTTACTTGCAATCTTCAGAGGACTTGCGGAACATCTAAAACTTGATCAATTTAGTTTTTTTAATCATTGCTGAGCATTTATAGTGCATCTACAGATTTCTTGGACACAGGCAGGTGGAAATTCACAAATTTAATTTTTTGACCTGGCCTAGTAGGCACTGAAGTCTGAATATACATTTTGAAACTTTTCATAAGCGTCTACTGCATTTTATGTGTGCCAACCCTCAATGTTTTGAAAGTTTTCTCAGCGTGAGTCCGTGACCTTGGCAATCGAGTGCTGAGGCCTGAGGGCAGGGTTGCCATTTTGGCCATTTCTGAAGATGTTTGGCCATGAAAAACATATTTGGCTGATCACAAATTTTTTGGCAGATTTTTGGCCTTTTTTACGCTTATTTCCAGACTACCCAAAACTGATCCAAAATTAGTGAATTTGTACGGAAATAAATATTAAAGAAACAGTTTCAAGATCCTGGTGAGGATTTGAACACACGGCCATCAAGCGTCGGGATCTTGAAACCGTTTCTTTAATATTTATTTTCACAGTGTGCTACTACGGTTGTATATATAATTTGTACGGAAAATGACGTAGAAAAGATCAATTAAATTTTGTGGGATTTTTTTCCTCCAATAATAGAAAATCTTTTTTTTTTTTTTTTTTTGGCTTAGTGGCAAGTTGGCTATAGTTATGATATTAAAAACCCACTCTAATAAGAGTTTATTTCCACAACAGTTTCGGGCATTGAAACTGTTGTGGAAATAAACTGTCTATTAGAGTGGGTTTTTATTATCATACTTTTACCTTCACATAGAAAAAAGTTTTTTGCATTGGCAACAGTTAGTTTGTCATTTTGAGGGAGTGAGGGTGAGCAGGTGATCAGTTGCAAAGCAAGCTTAATTAGTGCAGCTGCGTGGGATATAGTATAGTTGCTTTGATTTATGAATATATAAATAAGTGCCTTCTAATTACTTAGATTATAAATAGCTCTTCAAAATGGGAAAGTAGAAAAATATTTATAATGATAGCAGGCAAATATAACAAAGATTGGAAAAAATGATTTAAATGGCTTATGTGGAACAATAATTGTATGTGCAAGTGGTGCAATCGTGTATTAACTAATATACAAAGGTGGGTACCCGGGCCTCATAAAGGACTGACGGTCCCGGTCCCGGTCCTTTCTGAAGATAAGGACCTAGGAACGACTGTCCTCGGTCCTTATATATAATATAAGTGAAAAATTTGATAAAAATGAAATTAAAGACACCGGAAATCTTTAATTTTATTAACGTAAATTATAATTAATACAATACATAAATGATGAAAAAAAAAGTTAAGTTAAATGCTTGAGTTTTCCTTCAAGAAGACTAGTATTTCAAAATGGCTGTCACTGAGCCCTGACCTTTTTGGCTTGAGGACATCTGGAGACATGTCGCTTGAGGTTGTTTTGGCTCTTGTTGCTTGTCGAGAGGATGTTCTTGTTCGGCAGGCACAGCAAGCACTTGTACTCCAGGTTCTGCTCACCCTTGGGGCCCAGGTATTCAAAGTATTTGTCCAGGTACGGCCAGCGATTGCCGGGTTCAGTTCTTCCGCTAGGAGCTCCAGTTGCTTGACTTGAAGTTGAAGCACTAACATCAGTAGATTCTTCATCTCCAGGTGTTGAAACAAGTTTCAGTTCAGTCTCTTTCTGAGTCTTCTGGAGGAAACGATCCATCTTCTTTAGAACTTCAAATAATCACTAAACACACTAAAATCACTAAAAAAGACCGTCTGGACCAGACCGTCCGGAATTGCTTAAAAATGGACCATTGCTCCTCATTTCGGTCCTCACTGAGAAAAGGACCGACTTTCCCGCTCATGGTCCTTAAAAAAGAGTTCCTGGAGTTCGGTCCTTTTGAAACTCGGTCCTGCCCACCTTTGCTAATATATGTAAGTCTGCTTTTAATGAGCATGAGAAATCTGTAAAACATAGAATGTCAATAGTTTTACAAACTCAAATAAAATTTCAGATATATTTAGCAATGTAGCTAGTACTCAAAATTCTTTCAGTGTAGTTTTAAAAAAGGTAGGCATATTAAATGAAAATAAATATTTTTTTTAATATTTTTAAGTTCCTAGAACATTTATATAGGATTGATTAATTTGGAAAAGTTTATTAGGAGGGAAAGGAAAATTATTTTTCAGCTTTCTGAAACTGATAATGGAGTACTTACAAACTATGTTATTGAATTACAAATGGGTGATAAGGTGGTTGGAAGGTTATAGTATTCGATTTTAGCCTAAAATAATGGAACAAAGCGAAAAAATTTGGGTCTGTCTGATTTCAATGTTAAATGTTCGATTTTTAAGAAATATCATCTGGCAACCCTGTATAGACTTGCAGGGGGCTAGTTCCGTATTGCCCCCCACTCAAAATATGATTATAAATTATTTTGATACAGTAAATTAAAAATAAAACTCAAAATATGATTTTATTGAACATTAGGATTATAAATTATTTTGATACAAAATATTAAAAATTATATAAAACCCTATACCGATCAATTTGTGATGCGTGATCTTTATGGGGGCTCCACCCCCATACCCTCAAGACCTAAATTACACAAATGATAATGTAATAACATGTGCCCACCTTGCCTGGGTAGCCAGAGCTATAAGGATTAATGTAAAGGATAAAAAAGTTAAGTGCACTTTTTAAAATTTATTACGAACCAATATTTTCTCACCATATTGAATATTTTTATCAGTAAAAAATAATGGTTGTTTTTTACTAACAAAAAGCACCAATTTTTTAATAAAATATATGTATGAAACTATTTTTTAATAAAAAAATGTGGGGGTCAATATGGAACTGTAGCCTAATTGTTTATCTTTATGAACACAGATATTACATTATAATTACTTGTATGTCAATGTTGTATGTTGTTGGACTCGGTTGTCCCTCCCCCACCCCACCTTCCCCCAGTTGGGGTACCTTGACTATCACTGCAGCACTGCCACATACATGGAGTCGCCTGTGAGGCAAGGAACATTACATGTGCGGACAACTGTACATAAATAATGTTGTTGCTTGTTAATTTTCGTGATTGTTACTTTCTTTAATTAAAGTCATTAAGTGTTTATCAAGTGTTATGGGTGGTGTTAAAAAACTTCATGAAGCACTTATAAGTACTATTTTAACATTACGAAAGAAAATGACAACATTCTCAGATAAGTAGAAAATTATCTCTGGCCGGAGTTAGTTCATTTGTGGATGAACCATGCAGATTCTGAAGGGCAGTTTCACACCTGTGCCCAAAAAGAGGTCTAGGTATCCTAGAAAGACTACCTTATCGCACAGATAAAATCATGAAATGAGCAACCTTAGCTAATCCTATGATATCTGCACGAAAATTAAAGAATGACAATCCTGAACTCCCTTGGACACATCACATGGTAAAAATTTTATAGTGAGCACACTAGGGGCCCTTTGGCCCATCTGGGTGGCTCCACTGTTAATACAAACAAACCATAAATACAGTTACATGCAAAATTAAGATTCCAATTGATCCCTGCAGATTGTCACACATCTACTAGCTGGACATTAACTTCAAAACTTTGGATCTTGTGGATCATTCATCAATACCACTACTGTACTAATTGTAGACATCATATGGTTATCTCATCATAAGAAGTTTTACATGGATCTATATAGCTATAACCTGAATAATGTAATACAAACTCTATAGTTAAGATAAAAGAAGTAGGTGGGACTGTAAGGACTGTATAGAGTATTTGAATGTACACCCATTCAGGGTCTCCCATTTAAAGGTGTCTATGAGGCAAGTGAACATAATGAGTCTTTCATACATCACAGTGCTATGGGGGCACTGCTCAGCAGAGAAATCTCTCTAAATTGGGGGTATAAAGACAGAGTATATCCCCTAACCCAAGATGCTGCCTCCCTACATCCCATCACTGTGTGAGTGATGAGATTTACCTAAATAAAAAAAAACTATATATATGTATATGTGGGAAGGGTTCACAAACCTCTTCTCCACACCATTACCAGTTCCAGCAAAATGTCATTACCAAATACCTCTTTCAGTCATTAATTTATCTAGTTTATTCTTAAGTCTCCAAAGTATGGGAACTCACAACTTCTTCATAGATCTAAGCTATTCCAGAATTTTACTATTCTATTTGAAAAACTATGTTGTACTAACTGTGATTTACATCTTTGCTGAAAAAGTTTAAGGCTAAGGCCTCTTGTCCTATCATTGTGATTCTTTGTAAAAAGAGAGTGGAAGTCTATATTATCTAACTCATTTATTATTTTATATACTTCTATCATATCACCTAATAACCTTCTTCGCTTTAGGGAAAACATGTTTAGGTGCTCCAATCTCTCTTTGTAACTAAGGTGTCTAAGACATGGTATCATCCTTGTGGCTCTCTTTTGTACTTTTTCTAGTTTGTCTTTGTCTTGCTCTAAATAAGGACTACTGAACTGAATGCAATACTTAAGAGAGGCCTCACGTATGAAGTGTAGAGCCTACTTATAATTTTTGGTGATTTATATTCTATGTTTTTGCAATAGGTTCAATCTAGCATTAGCCTTATTTCTATTTTCAATACAATGAGTTGTAAGTTTAAGATCATGATTCACAATGACACCCAAATATATATCTTTTTTTTTTTATTTATCCAACTTCCATCCATGTTATACTCAAATTCTGGATTGTCATGACCAACATGCATAACTTTACGCTTTTCCACATTAAATTTCATCTCCCATCTATCTGCCCAAGCAACTACTTTATCAATGTCCTTTTGCATTTTCATGTCACCTGTTAAAAATCTTACATTTTGTATCATCTGCAAATATTGAGGTTTTACTATTTAGATGCCTTTCCAAGTCATTAATATAAATAATAAAAAGTAGAGGTCCAAGTACTGACCCCTGTGGGGCTCCACTCAGAACAGGGCTCCACTCAGAACAGGGCTCCATGTAGACCTAGTCCCATTTAAGTAGACTCTGTTCTTTCTTTAAGCCATTCTTCAACCCAATTTGCTACTCTCTCTTTTATTCCATGAGCTCTAACTTTAACAAGCAACTACTTATGAGGAACTGTATCAAAAGCTTTGGCAAAATCCAAGTACACAATATCTACAGATTCTTTTTTTATCCAGAGCTTTAACCAGGGTTGTGGAGTCGGTCCAAAATTTTCCGACTCCGACTCCGACTCCACACACTGTCAAAAATTTGACTCCGACTCCACACATTGTAAAAAATCTAAAAATCCGACTCCGACTCCTCACATTTTAAATATATGACTCCGACTCCTCTAGTGTTTCACTTTATAATTATCATAATAATAAGACATTTCATCACCACCACACTAAGTGTGAAATTTTATATATTTTATATTTAAATAAATATTAATTGTATATTCTGAAAATGTAAAAAAAAAATATTAAAAAAACTTAATCTAGGGGCTGGGCTATCAATGAATAAGGTTTATTGACCAAAAAAACTAAATAACCTAAATGTTAGTATTTAGGATTTAGAAATTAAGGGTGACACAGGACACAGAAATTGGAGTCGGAGTCGGAAGTTTTTTACCGACTCCGACTCCACCCTGAAACGTCCGACTCCACGACTCCGACTCCACGACTCCGACTCCACGACCCTAGCTTTAACATACTATCATAAAACTCAATTAAGTTTGTTAAACATGACCTGCCATTTTGAAAGCCATGTTGGCTATTACTAATTAATCCTTCTTCTAAGAATATCATAATTTTGTCTCTGATGACACTTTCAAGTAATTTGCAAATAATAGAAGTTAAATTATAGTCTATAGTTTTTAGCTAGGTTTTTGTTTCCTTTTTTGAAAAGTGGGACTACATTTGCTTTTTTCCAGTCTTCTGGAACTTTGCTGTTAATCAATGAAAGGTTGAAAAGTATTTTAAGTGCTTGGGCTATGCTATATTTTGCTTCCTTTACTATTTTAGGATAAATTTCATCAGGTCCTGGTGACTTATCTATGTTTAGCCTGTCAATTGCTCTCAAAATATCCACTTCCTCAATATATGATTTATCTCTCTCGTGTTACTAATGAAAAATCTGGAATTTTATTTACAGTTTCCTTTGTAAATACTGAGCAGAAATATCTATTTAGCTCCTCAACAATTTCAAAATCTTCTTCAATAATTTTGTTGTCAGCATGAAGGGGTCCAATTTTTTTTTTATTAGTTTTATTTTTCAAGTTGAAATGACTGAAGAACTTTTTGGGATTTCCTTTACAATTTTTAGCTAAGTTCCTCTCTAAATTGCGTTTACTATCTGTTATAAGTTTCTTGCTTTCTTGTCTCTTATTTTTATAGATTTGAAGGTCCCTTTCATTTTGAGTTCTCTTAAATTTGCTGAAGGCCTTTCTCTTATTCCTTTCTTAATAGACATATTTATCTAGGGTTCTCTGTTATTTCTGATTCTTATTTTACGCTGAGGAATATATTTACTTTGAACATCTTTTATTTTATTTTTTAACTTTTCCCATACATAGTGTGTAGATTTACTTTGGTTGAATATATCTTTTGGTTGAAGCTCAAAAATCTCCGCCCAATTTATACAGTTTAACTCATTAACTAGTTCAGTCATATTTCCATTTTTAAAGTCAAATTTCAGCTGCATTTTTAGCATACTTTGAGTCAAATTTCACGTTGAATCTTATTATAAAATGATAACTTGAACCCAGTGTTTCAAAGACTGATATATTATATATAGAATCAGCAATATTTGTCAATAATAAATCTAAAATTGCATTCTCCCTGGTTGGTTCTTTAATTAACTGATTTAGACCATTTTCTACAGTATAATCAAGGAAGTTCTTGTTACTTTCAGGTGCTTGTAATGTTACCCAATTTAAATATCTATAGTTAAAATCTCAATAATATTACATCATTTGAACCTACTCTATTTATTTCCTTAATAATTTCATTTTCTACATATCGATTCTCCTCTCTTGTTTTGGGGATTCCTCTAATTGAACATTCTTCTGGTGCCCTATATATACACCACCTATTTAAATTTTTTTACCATTTTTATTTCTGATTTCTCTCCATACTGACTCAACTATTTCATTTTCTTTTATGGAATTTATCTCTATTGGAGACAACTTTGACTTTGCATAAAAATAAATACTCCACCACCTTCAAAATGTTTATGTTCATAATAAAAGAGTTCATAGCCATTTAATTCATAGGTAATAATATTATCTCGTTCATTTAATTGATTATTTGGTATACTGCAAAATTTTGTCCACATCTCAGTTATGATCATGATATCTGGTTTTTCAATTTCATCATATGTTTTAAATTCATCTATCTTATCTCTGATGCTTCTTGCATTTACATAAAATAATGAATGAGAACCTGCAACATTTTCCTTAATTTTGGATCTATTATCAGCTACTTTGGACTTTGGACTTTGGACTTTGGACTTTGGACTTTGGTCTTTGCCAACTTTAATTTTGTTTCTTTAATTTTTACTCTATTTGTTTCTGACAATTGTCATTATTATTTTAAGATATTTTATTCAGTGAAGTACCATTTATTAGTCAATGGGACATACCCAGGTTTTTTACACTTTCATTTTGGATTTCTGTTAATAAAATTTTACAGAGTACATCCTTACCTCTTGTATTAAGATGAACCCCATCTTTATTATACAATTCTCTTTTCCAATAAAATTTGTTCCATAGATCATTATATGTTACACCTACTTGTTTACAGAGTTCTTTGAGTCTATTATTTATGCTAAAAGCCCTTGAGAACCATTTATTACTTTCACTCATCCTTGGAATACCTGTAATAAATGACTTATGCCTACCTTCTTTTAATTTTACCAAAATTTCATTATAGCTTTTTAAGATTTCATCTGATGGCTTAAGCATTACATCATTACCTCCAGTGTGAATAACTACATTTTTTGGAGAAACTAAATCAGTATCCGAAGTTTTTTTTACTGATTTTTGACTTTACCCTATCAATGGTTGCACCAGGATAGCAATAAACTGTGCTTCCTTTTGGTAACATAGTTCCTAGGCCTCTGACTTGGGAATCTCCAATTACAAACTTTTCCTACATTGCTTGGGTTTAACTTTAAACTGAATTGAGTTTCCCTATATTGATTATTTTCTTCATCATTTATCGAAAATGAATGAAATCTATTTGTTAATTCTATTAAAACATTTTCATTTGGTTTTAAAATACTGGGTTTCCAGGTTTTCTTTGGCTTTTCCCACTCATTTGGCCTATTTTGTATTGACCTAGGCCCAACTAAAACATTGGGTTCAGGCTGTTTCCGAGTTTCAGCCTCATTTACAGTATTAGGCCCAGGCCTAGGCCAAACCTGAACTGCAATATCTCTATAAGTTGGTCTAGCCTCTCCCTCACTAATAGACCCTCTGGTACGTCTCTTTTCGTACCATTCAAGAACGTCTCCAAAAGGACCTAAAACTGCCAGCAAGGCATCCAGCCCAAAGACCATTGTTAACAGCTTGTATGAAGAAAGAATGGATTGAATTTTGTAAGAAGTATGGATCCAACCCACAGCTCCAGCTATGGTAAACTAGCAGTTTCTTTCTTAATCTAAACTTGAGTATTTTAAATGTGTTTTTAGTTGCTACCAGAGCTAGGTGATCAAACTGGTTTATGATCGAAACATCCAGCTACCGAACTAGGTGATATGCTGGTGGCCAGTTGCATGTCACTTCATGTCAGTCAGTGACACTAGAGCAGAGTACCAGTTAAATAGTTATACAATGTATATTTATCAGAGAATGGATAGGCAGGTGGGTGGTTTGGTCTTATACATTAAGAATGATTTAACTTCAGAATAATAGTATGAAATTAGACAATAGGGTAGAATCAATTTGGGTTGATATTTGTTTTTCAGGCAAAGAGTATAGTCAGATAGGTGCATTTTACAGACCTCCAAACCAAACATAGGAAGTATTATAAATAAAGGGTGTAGTGCTAGAACATTAATTATGGGAGATTTCAACCTTGGGATCAAGCACTCTTAGATATGGTTCTTTCCAATTATTAGGGAACTTTCAGTAGGGGAGTCATTAGGAAATAGTGATCAGTTGATCATACATTTCAAGATAGAATTAAATAGGGATCAAGTCAACAATGACCATCTAGTCCTTTGCTTCTCAAAGGGTGACTATAGAAAATTTAGGGAGTTGTTAGGCTCAGTAAAGTGGGATAATTTGCCAATAAAAATGTTAGAGATATGGTCTAGATTACATTATATTTCATTTGGAAACATGAAGCCACTGGGGCCTATCAAGGTTATCCAAGTCATGAGCTATAAGAAAAATCTACAAATTATCTCTCATTCATTAGTGTCCAAATTTTTCTTAAAATGTACTAATGAGTGGCATAAGTATAGAATCTGTGGTTAAATTATTTCTTATGCTATGTTGGTATATAGTCCATGGTCAAATTCAGAAAATGTAAATTTGTTCCTGTTTACATAGTAGTCTTGTTATTAATGTTTATTTGTTGCCTGCTTAGACCTAATTTAGTCTGAATATTATTGTTGTAGTGTGAGCATGTGATAATGCAGTGCTGTGATATATCCACCATACTAGTGAGTTGCCCCCGGTCAATTGAATGCCCTTGATGATTGGTTAGGTTAAATCATGATATCTTCATTAGTTTTAGGCATTCAATTAACCGGAGGCTGCAATTTGTTTCATTTAGTAAATATTGCAATCTTAGCTTTAAACAATAAGGGCTGGTCATCCTGCTGCTCCTACTGTTATAGTACATGTAAATGAAATTCTTTACTTATTCTACAGAAATATCATGTTTAAAAACTTGTCAGACTTACATTTTATACTTTGCATGTTTTAAATAAATATAACTACACTGTTGTTCTGAATAATAATTTAACCATGGATGCTATACTTAGGGCCTAATAAGCTACTGTTTACCACATCATGTGGCAAGTCATTCCAAAAAAACTCCACTCTATGACTGAAGAAGTATTTTCATTACATTACATTTCATTTCATTTGGAAAACATGAAGCCACTCAGGCCTATCAAGGTATTCCAAGTTATGAGCTACATTTTTTAATAATAAAACCTTGCAAGATGTCAAACTCAAGTCAGCTGATTAATATAAAACTATTTACTACCACCATAGTAGCCTATATAACTGAAGCAAAGAATATACACTATATACAATCTACAAACACACACACTCACTCATGACAGTGTCTAAATTTTTCTTAAAATTAACTAATGAGCTACTGTTTACCAGATCATATGGCAAGTCATTCCAAAAATTTACTACTCTGACTGAAAAAATATTTTCATAGATCAAGTCAACAAGCCTGTTTTCTAATTTTCTTATTATCCCTACGAGTTATCGCACCAGTATCTAGTGAGAAAAAGTTATGTACATTTAAATTGTCCAAACCTGAAAGCATTTTGAACATACGTATCATATCTCCCCTCATACAATGTCTCTCAACACTAAACATACCTAATTCCTTTAATTTATCCCTGTATTCCACTCTTCTTAGGTTTGGGATAAGCTTGGTTGCTCTATGTTGCACACCTTCAAGCATATTAATATCATGTCCAAGGCGAGGGGACCAAGCTTGAATGCAGTATTCTAAGTGAGGCCTAACATAAGAATTATATAATTTACAGATGACTTCCTTACTCTTGTAACTAACATTACTCTTAATAATACCTAACATTTTTATTTGCTTCATTTCTAGTCTCTAACACTGCTTTGAAAATTTTAGATCATTACAAAATATAATGCCAAGATCCTTTTCCTTTCTAACATCATCCAACCAGTTTCCTTGCATTTCATACCTAAAGTTTTCATTATTTCTATGAAAATGCATGACACTGCATTTTTGAACATTGAATTCCATCTGCCATTTACTAGCCCAAGCAACTAATCTACGATCATTTTGCAGTTTATAAGAATTTTCTATATTTGTAACTGGTACAATTACTTTTATATCATCTGCAAATTTAGAAGTTTTACAACCTACTCCTTTCTCTAAATCATTGAGATATAAAATAAACAGTAATGGACCCAAAACTGATCCCTGTGGTACCCCACTTTTCACTTTCTGCTACCCAGATTCATGACCATTTAGAATTGCCCTCTGTTTAGGCTGACCATATTTCCTTGAGACAAAAACGGGACATTGGGATGGCAAAAAAGGGACGGGGTTATGTAATATTCTGTATTCATGAAAAAGTAAGTACATAAACATATTGAGCTTACAATTATTCTTCAGTGACAGAACCCATACAGAACCCATAAAAAAAAACGGTACTGTCCCGTTCAAAATGGTACGTATGGTCAGCCTACCTCTGTTCCCTGTCTTCCAACCATTTTTCTACCCAATTTAAAACCAACCCTAATATACCATTGAACTTTTAATTTATATAGAAGTCTCTTATGTGGAACCTTGTCAAATGCTTTACTAAATTCCAAATAAATAACATCTACATTTCCATTATCTACCTGATCAGTTATAAATTCTAAAAAATCTAAGAGATTAGACAAACAAGACCTTCCTCATCTAAATCCATGTTGTGAACTTGAAATAAGATTAAAGTTCTCCAAATGATCTTGAATATTCTTTATAATTCTTTCTAGCATCTTTCCTACCAATGATGTTAAACTAACAGGCCTTTAATTTCCTACCTCCTTCTTACTACCCTTTTTGTAAATGGGTACATCATTAGCTTTTTTTCATTCATCTGGCAGCTACTTCTGCATAATTAATTGACCTAGCAAACAAAATAGTTTGTGCCTCAGATAAACTTTCTTCCCCTTCTCTGAGAATCCTAGCAAATATATTATTAGGTCCAGCAGCCTTATTTGACTTGAATGTGTGAATCACTTGCCTAATATCATCAAGAATGTCTGAATTTACAGGATCTAAAGGATTAAAATCAACGCTATTTAAATTTTCTCCAGTGAAAACAGAGCTAAAATAATCATTAAAAATACCAACAATATCATAATCTTTTTTGAACATCCTATCATCATGTTCTGTTGGGTTAATCCTATCATGCTTATTATTATTATATTTATAAAAACTAAGAATTTCTTTGGATCATTTATTTTTAATAATTTTAGCTATTTCTCTATTCCACCACAAAGGTTTCCTAATCTTGTTATTCCTAGCAGTTCTGAAAGGAATACATCTACAGTACATTGTTACACCCTGTAAAATTTGTTTGAATCTAGACCACATCTCAGTAGCATTTTCTTTGACAAATTCATCATCCCATTTTACTGAGCCCAACTCCCTAAATTTACTATAGTCGCCCTTTGAGAAGCAAGGGACTAAGATGGTCATTGTTGACTTGATCCCTATTTGATCCCTATTTAATTCTATCTTAAAACATATGATCACTATTCTCTAATGACTCCTACTGCAAGTTCCCTAATAAGCTCATGATCATTGGAAAGAACCATATTTAAGATTCCTTAATCCCTAGTTGGTTTATCTACAAATTGTTAAAAATCTATCATTATATAGCAGTCAATGAAGAAGTTACCTTCCCTATTATTTCCCTCTAAAAGGCTCTAGTTTATATGAGGCAGGTTGAAATCTCCCATAAATAATGATGCAGCACTACAACCATTATTTATTTCTTGAATCATAGCCTACAGTCATCAACTTCCTGCGTTTGGTTTGGAGGTCTGTAAAATGCACTTATCTGACTATATTCTTGGCCAGAAACACAAATATCAACCTAAATTGATTCTACCCTATTGTCTAATTTAATACTATTATTCTGAACTAAAGTTAAATCATTCTTAATGTACAAGACCAAACCACCCCCCTGCCTGTCCATTCTTTGATAAATATACATTGTATAACTAACCATACTCTGCTCTACTGTCATTGAATGCTGCCTCACTAATCCAAGTCTCACTAATGCAGACTATATCCAGATTTTCACTAATCATATAACTAAATACAGTAAGTCCCCAACATGGGTCCAAGTTACATGGATTTGCAGATACATGGATATGTGAGCACGATCCTTAGTTCAACTGCCACTCAATAGATGTTTAGAGGCTCAGGACCCAAACACCGAAAGGTTCATGAAGGTGTCTAGAGCAGTGCATGACACTATTGCATGCTATAAAATGATTTATGATGAGAAGAAAAAAGCTACAGTACAAAACATCACTGGACAAGTACTTAAAGAAAACAGAGAGAAAAGATCCAATGCCATCAACATCTGCAGAATCTGAGCCACAAATTATTGAATAAATATTAGCTTTCTTAATACAGTAAATTACATTTTTATATATGTACTATATTGAATAAATTTTCATTTTCTTAACATTTTGTTTTTATAAACCTTACTTTTTTAGCTTTAATGATCCACAGAAATGAATGTATGCCACAAAATATATTGTATTTAAGCAGTGTTGGACTGACACAGTTTTCAATTTACACGGTGACTTTTGGAATGAATTAACAGTGTAAATTGGGGACTTACTTTAATTAATTTTCTTTATTCCCAAGAATCTGTGCATTTGTATAAAAAACACTTCAACCCCTCAGTTTTAACTGGTTCCTTACCTTTGGCTAGATGGCTGATTTGCCAATTCCTGACATAATCTGTATTTAAGACTAACAGTATTTACTTTACCTATACTCTGATGCTCCATGCCCTCTGTTGATCTAAAGTTCTTTCAAAACCCCAAAGAACTCTCATTTTCCTCTAGAAGTCTCCCATATAAAGCAGTTCCCTTTCTGGTAAGATGTAATCTATCCTTACTATAAAGCTCCCTCCTTTCATAAAAATTATCCCACAAATCTGATTTTTTTTTAAAAAAATTCAGGTGATGAAAGGGTTCATACACACCTTGAATCTCCCAGAAACAAATAAATTTTGAGTTTTGGAATTGCTGTTCAAGGACCTTGAAGGCCCCTGGAAAATGGTAGATTCCTTGAATTTTAATGAAAATCCTTGAAAACAGAGCTAATACTTTTGAAACAAGCATACATTTATATACCAGTTTCATTGTACACTTTACATTATGTTAATTATTTTGTAACCACATTATTATCCCTCTATACCAGAATTCACTTAAATGCCTTTAAGCTACCTATATTATAATTATATAATAATAATAATAATAAATGGCAATGACAATAATAGCATTTATTTAGCATTAGATTATAAAAGAATTTCCAGATTCATCATGTACTGAAAATTCTCTATACCAGACTGGCTTGTTCACCAATTATATTCAAGTATAGAGGAGTAATACTATCTCTTATTATACCCAATTATTATAATTGTATTTTCAGCCTCTGGCTGCTTTTATGACAATACACTATTTTATCATCATCATTCAATTACCTAGCTCTACTATATTAATTATTTTTGTTATACTGCCATCAACATTTCTTTAATACACAAGATATAAAATATGTTGTCAATTTTCCACAGCATTAGCATGGATTTCTTCAGTTTCCCCTCTACTAGGAAGAAATAGAAAATTGGAATTTTGTAAGTTTTCTGCACTGACCAGTGTTCCATTAAATTCAGTATCAGCAAATCCATCATGCAGTAACCATGCCTGGGGAAAGTGTGTTTAACACATGATGGCTAGACCACAAGGACTACAAAGCCTGAGTACAGCATGATCCAAGTGTACACAAACACTACTGTTGTGTTTGTCAGAAGTCAGTAGAGATTGCAGTGATGGGTGAGTTAGCTTTGGTCAGCCATGCCAAGGGAAAAAACACCAAGATCTCATTGCAGGAAACAAAACTGTTGAACCAATTTCCAGCTTCTTTGCAACACCATCATCCAGTACTGCAAGTGCCATGGTATCCAAATCCACCTAGTCCTAACCTAATGTAATATACCGTAGTTGTAGCCTAACATAAAGTAGCCTTAACCTAATATAATGTTAAAGATATTGTAGGTGTAGGGTTTATAGTTGAAAGAAAGCTCATCAAGAGCAGTCATGCATCAGACAGGCAAAGAGATGCAACTTCAGAGGGGCTTGTAGAGATTCCTTTGTGAACATGGTGAGCAAGATATTGGAGAAATCCCCAGTGACCTACTCCCTGGTCTGCCTCATGGCCTGGATAGATCCCAGGCAGATGGGTAAAAGAAAAGAATGTGAAAACAATATGAAGAAGCTAACCCATACTCTGAACATCATGGTGGAGGCTGGCAGGGTGGAGAAGACTGCATGCAACAAAGTCACCAGCCAGTTTGGTCACTTACTGGATCATGCTGTCTCATCAGAGGGAGCTGAGAAATTCATGAAGTTTGATCCAGCAAGTGAGGACAGGGTTGATGCCTTGCTACTCCCATCTTGCTGGAGAAAAGCAGTATGCTGAGTTATGAACTGTTTTGAAGCAGCTGCTTCTGCTTTCTCATGGACAGGCTACTGTTGAGTGGGGATTTTCCCTTAACAAGGAAGTGACCATTGAGAACATGAAGGAGACTCTAATTGCCTGGCATCAGATTGTTGACCACTGCAGAAAGGCAGGAGGGGTAATGAAAGTGCCTGTACTAAAGGGATGCTGGTAACAGCATCAAGTGTGAGACAAAAATACCAGCAACACCTGGAAAAGTTGAGAAATACAGAGAGAGAGTCCAAAAGAGTAGGGAAAAGAGAAGAAATCATGACCAGAATCTCAGAGATGAAGGCCAAGAAGCTCAAGGTTGAAGCTGTAACTTGTCTCAGAAAGTCAGCTGACAAAATTGCAGAGACAAAGACAGCTAACCTTGGTGAGACAGTCAAATGCACTGAGGAAGAAAGCAAAGGATAAGGAAGTAAGCCTGGCAGTCATAGAGAAGGAGATTGAAGGAGTCTTAAAGATTCACTGTGATGACTGTAGTCTGATAATTGGTCACTGTACATAACTTTTTTCACTTTTTTGAGTTTCTTTTTTTCTCAGATTAAAACATGCTGCATTGCAAATTATATTACTTATGTTAATGCCCTGCAAGCCTGCCATTCATAGACATTTTCTTCCAATCATTGCCTACTGTTCCTACCATCACCAACTGAATCCCTGGTTCCACTCTTTAGCTGCTGTTCCTCTACTGCCATTCATCAACTTTTTCCTCAGATCAATGCTTCTTCCTGCACTGCCATAAGAGTTTCATATTTTGCTGCTTACAAGTTTGTAAGTGTTCAACACTTTTTTTACTGTCTGTTGTTACTGTGTACAAGTTAATGTAAATAGTGTGCTTAGTAAATGTATACTGTTTCACTACATAATTGGTCTGAGTCACAGCTTCTTGAAAAAAGGAAAAAAAGGCTCTTGAACCTCCTTGAAAACTTTTTTTTTTTTCCTCTCAGAGCCTGTATGAACCCTGTGATGACATCTTAAGATTATCCATATTATTAGCTACGTACTATAATCTTTTAATCCTTAACTATTAAAAAAAATGCCTGCATTTTCTTCCATTTCCTTAAAATGTAAAAAATATGAAAACTGTGTATACAAACTTCCAACTGTTTTTAACAGAAAAGGGGTAATGGGGGTTGGGGGGGGAGAATGATCTCACCCCCAAAGGGGTAACCCTAATGTGCCCTTACTGTAGGCAAGTTTGTGAAGCAAAGCTGGGCACTTGCGGTTTTTTTTGCGGTACTACCGCACTACCAAACCAGTACCGCATAACGCAGTACCGCAAAGGATCGCTGAAAGTACAGCAGTACCGCTACGCATTCAAATTTCCCGTGGTACTTTCCGCGGTACCGACAAACACGGTAGTACCGCAGTACCGCAAAAAAAACTGCAAGTGCCCAGCTTTGTTGTGAAGCACAAGCCCTGCCTGTAGGGTAGGGAGCTGAAGGCTCTGCTTGTAATTAGTAAAAAAAAAAACCTTAACGTAACTTAATAACAATGTATTTGCAAAAAAAAACAGTAGGGACCTACTCTTGAAAAAGGTGTTAGGCCTATATTATGTAGATTATGGCCATATAGTTATTTTTTGAAATTCAGGCGATGACATCTTAAGATTAACTGATTTTTGTTAGTTGTTAAATTTGGCTAAATATATATTTCTATTTATGTTTGAAGATTTTATGAATTATATACAATATGTAGTCAGAGCTGGGCAATAAATACATTGAATGTATTTAAATACTAAATACATGGGAGAAATGTATTTAAATACTAAATACTAAATACATTTTACGAATGTATTTAGATACTAAATACAAAATACATCAATTGTATTTAAATACATTTGTAAATACATTTTAAATACATACAAATTTTAACATATGCATTCACTAATTCATGAGTAACAACAATATAAAATGCTTGATAAAGGATAAAGAAATAGTACAATCTAATTTCCGATTATATATTTCCCTTTTTAGAACAAAACAAAAACAAAAGAACTTAGAACTTACGATGTTCAACCAGTGACATATTATACTCATTATATCATTGCAAAATGAGTAACAATTAATGAGTAGATGAAACATAAACGTAAACATAAAACGTAAACATAAACATAAGGCACCTTACGAATTCTCTTTTATTTCACGGTTGCTGCGGATCAAAACCAATCTTTCAAAAGTTTTGTCTGAGTTTCTTTTGGGAGTCAAAGTGATTCCCGCGAATGAGAATATTCGCTCTACCGGTGCCGAAGATGGTAATGTCGTGTTATAGCGGAGGAACAGTCTTTTTATGAGAGGTTGTTTTCCCAAACTGTTGATGGTCCTATCGGAATCTTGTAGAAATACCAATACATTCATGTCTGCAGATGGTGCAATAGAGGACCTCGAAGACGAAGAGTTGTGGGCGAAGCCAAAGTACTCATCGCCGTCCGATGCCACACTAGATGTATTGTCATCTGCTTGCGGGTCTGGTCGACAGTAGTGGCGGCACGGATTAAAATGCTTTTTACCACTCCTCGTTGAGTTTCGGAGTTCCAAGACTTGTTTATGTCTACCCAACGCAGTTTGAAGTATGGGTGCACTTTACCTTATTACCGTCTTTAGATTTAATTTTAAAGTATTATTTTCCATCAAACAGAGGGTGCACTAAATTGTTATCTGCAGATATATCACTGTTTGATTCACCGGATTTGCTTGTTGAAGCCATGACACGCACACGATAAAGAACATCAACGCTTTCGACTAAGAGTGGCACACAACTGATTGAACTGACACGTTGAAACATGAACCATGCTGTACTACACTGTCGACGCGTCGTACTGTGCTAGTACAGAACGTGTATTAAACCAGTAAAAGTATTTACATTTTTATATTTTGAGTATTTAAATACATTGTATTTAAATACTCATTAAAGTATTTAAATACTATATTTAAATACATGAAAAACAATGTATTTATAAATACAGTTCTAAATACACAAATGTATTTAAATACGTATTTAAATACAAATGTATTTAAATACTGCCCAGCTCTGTATGTAGTCCATATATAGGCCTTTCCCACTTATTAGACTTAGGCCCATCACAGCCTTAATCAGGCCCTGGGCTTATCCTACTGATGTTTTTCCAACTTTTCTTCACTAAAAGCAAGAAAAGTTCAGTTCTAACAGTTTTTGTAACACTATTGTAGGTAGGTAACTAATATTCTTGTTCCTTTATATTGTGGGGCCGCGCAGTTAATTTTCCGCATTTATATTATTTTTATATTAGTTACCGACAAACCAATTTTGCGCGTACCAAATTGTATATATTTTATCATTGTGTAATTTTAAGAATCATATATAATCTTTATAAATAAGTATTGTACATAAATTTATATATATATATTTAATTAATTCAGCTGTATATAAAATAACAAAATCTTCTGTAAAATAACCCCAGCCAACCAAGAACTCAATAAACTCTGAAAATGACCGGCTTTTCCTTCAAGATGCTAACCTTCCAAACGACAGGGAGAGGACGACACGAGAGGCCCCTAAAAGAGATACCCCCTAAAAGAGAGAGCCTGCCTCTCGTATCCTTCATTCTTCCCGGCGAATACAAGTAGCACCAAGAAGGAACCAGCTACAATTGGTGACCCCGGAGTGACCCGAAACAGCCAGCGGAAGCAGCATCCTTCAGTCGCCGGGCGGAACAAACTGAAGCCACGCCTCTTTGCTGCCCACCCGTAGTAGCCGGTCGGAACCGAACCAGCAGCAGACCCGAATTACATTCCCGCAAGATGGAATCTGTTGAATCAGGAGTGCACCAAGCCACCCACGTTCTCTGAAGCGTCGGCCGCAG
This sequence comes from Bathynomus jamesi, assembly GCA_023014485.1. NCBI lineage: Eukaryota > Metazoa > Arthropoda > Malacostraca > Isopoda > Cirolanidae > Bathynomus > Bathynomus jamesi. Next base: position 100,438 of record JAJOZX010005480.1, on the reverse strand, counting down.
GATGGTTCTCCATCATGGAGGCACAATTCGACATTTCCAGAATAACATCCGAAGAAACCAAACTTTAAGCCGCTTCAATCAACCAAAACCAAACTTTAAGCCGCTTCAATCAACCAAAACCAAACTTTAAGCCGCTTCAATCAACCAAAACCAAACTTTAAGCCGCTTCAATCAACCAAAACCAAACTTTAAGCCGCTTCAATCAACCAAAACCAAACTTTAAGCCGCTTCAATCAACCAAAACCAAACTTTAAGCCGCTTCAATCAACCAAAACCAAACTTTAAGCCGCTTCAATCAACCAAAACCAAACTTTAAGCCGCTTCAAGCAACCAAAACCAAACTTTAAGCCGCTTCAAGCAACCAAAACCAAACTTTAAGCCGCTTCAAGCAACCAAAACCAAACTTTAAGCCGCTTCAAGCAACCAAACTTTAAGCCGCTTCAAGCAACCAAACTTTAAGCCGCTTCAAGCAACCAAACTTTAAGCCGCTTCAAGCAACCAAACTTTAAGCCGCTTCAAGCAACCAAACTTTAAGCCGCTTCAAGCAACCAAACTTTAAGCCGCTTCAAGCAACCAAACTTTAAGCCGCTTCAAGCAACCAAACTTTAAGCCGCTTCAAGCAACCAAACTTTAAGCCGCTTCAAGCAACCAAACTTTAAGCCGCTTCAAGCAACCAAACTTTAAGCCGCTTCAAGCAACCAAACTTTAAGCCGCTTCAAGCAACCAAACTTTAAGCCGCTTCAAGCAACCAAACTTTAAGCCGCTTCAAGCAACCAAAGGCAAACTTTAAGCCGCTTCAAGCAACCAAAGGCAAACTTTAAGCCGCTTCAAGCAACCAAAGGCAAACTTTAAGCCGCTTCAAGCAACCAAAGGCAAACTTTAAGCCGCTTCAAGCAACCAAAGGCAAACTTTAAGCCGCTTCAAGCAACCAAAGGCAAACTTTAAGCCGCTTCAAGCAACCAAAGGCAAACTTTAAGCCGCTTCAAGCAACCAAAGGCAAACTTTAAGCCGCTTCAAGCAACCAAAGGCAAACTTTAAGCCGCTTCAAGCAACCAAAGGCAAACTTTAAGCCGCTTCAAGCAACCAAAGGCAAACTTTAAGCCGCTTCAAGCAACCAAAGGCAAACTTTAAGCCGCTTCAAGCAACCAAAGGCAAACTTTAAGCCGCTTCAAGCAACCAAAGGCAAACTTTAAGCCGCTTCAAGCAACCAAAGGCAAACTTTAAGCCGCTTCAAGCAACCAAAGGCAAACTTTAAGCCGCTTCAAGCAACCAAAGGCAAACTTTAAGCCGCTTCAAGCAACCAAAGGCAAACTTTAAGCCGCTTCAAGCAACCAAAGGCAAACTTTAAGCCGCTTCAAGCAACCAAAGGCAAACTTTAAGCCGCTTCAAGCAACCAAAGGCAAACTTTAAGCCGCTTCAAGCAACCAAAGGCAAACTTTAAGCCGCTTCAAGCAACCAAAGGCAAACTTTAAGCCGCTTCAAGCAACCAAAGGCAAACTTTAAGCCGCTTCAAGCAACCAAAGGCAAACTTTAAGCCGCTTCAAGCAACCAAAGGCAAACTTTAAGCCGCTTCAAGCAACCAAAGGCAAACTTTAAGCCGCTTCAAGCAACCAAAGGCAAACTTTAAGCCGCTTCAAGCAACCAAAGGCAAACTTTAAGCCGCTTCAAGCAACCAAAGGCAAACTTTAAGCCGCTTCAAGCAACCAAAGGCAAACTTTAAGCCGCTTCAAGAACCAAAGGCAAACTTTAAGCCGCTTCAAGCAACCAAAGGCAAACTTTAAGCCGCTTCAAGCAACCAAAGGCAAACTTTAAGCCGCTTCAAGCAACCAAAGGCAAACTTTAAGCCGCTTCAAGCAACCAAAGGCAAACTTTAAGCCGCTTCAAGCAACCAAAGGCAAACTTTAAGCCGCTTCAAGCAACCAAAGGCAAACTTTAAGCCGCTTCAAGCAACCAAAGGCAAACTTTAAGCCGCTTCAAGCAACCAAAGGCAAACTTTAAGCCGCTTCAAGCAACCAAAGGCAAACTTTAAGCCGCTTCAAGCAACCAAAGGCAAACTTTAAGCCGCTTCAAGCAACCAAAGGCAAACTTTAAGCCGCTTCAAGCAACCAAAGGCAAACTTTAAGCCGCTTCAAGCAACCAAAGGCAAACTTTAAGCCGCTTCAAGCAACCAAAGGCAAACTTTAAGCCGCTTCAAGCAACCAAAGGCAAACTTTAAGCCGCTTCAAGCAACCAAAGGCAAACTTTAAGCCGCTTCAAGCAACCAAAGGCAAACTTTAAGCCGGCTTATATAGTTTCAGGTCCCACACAGGTACTGGGCGCACAATCGGACGGCATCGGATCGGAGAAAATACAAACCTCAGGATGAGCGCGCAAGACAAGGCAACAACCGGAAATGAGGCAGACTGAGGATCAACGCGAGCTGGATGAAGGATCCGATTCAAATCAAGACCCGAATATTTCTACTTTTGATATACGTGCTCCGCTTCTTGGGGTGGGCAGTAGTGTGGGGCCGCCTAGTTAATTTTCCGCATTTATATTATTTTTATATTAGTTACCGACAAACCAATTTTGCGCATACCAAATTGTATATATTTTATCATTGTGTAATTTTAAGAATCATATATAATCTTTATAAATAAGTATTGTACATAAATTTATATATATATATTTAATTAATTCAGCTGTATATAAAATAACAAAATCTTCTGTAAAATAACCCCAGCCAACCAAGAACTCAATAAACTCTGAAAACGACTGGCTTTTCCTTCAAGATGCTAACCTTCCAAATGACAGGGAGAGAAGAGGACATGAGAGGCCCCTAAAAGAGAGAGCCTGCCTCTCGTATCCTTCATTCTTCCCGGCGAATACAAGTAGCACCAAGAAGGAACCAGCTACAATATCACTAAAAAAAAGATTTGTATTTTGTTATATTTTGAGTGTTGTGTTGTTTTTGTGATTGTAATGTGTACCAAATATTCTGGTTCTTATAATATCATTTTTTCTGTATATTATGACTAAAAGAATTGCATTTTATTTTATATTATGAGAATTTTATGGTTATTTTATTAATTATTTTTGTGCATTCATTATTGATTGATAAAATAAATGGCTAAAATAGACTTGAATTTTCTTATTTTTAATATTAATTTTTTTATTGAAACAATGGCAATATAAGTAAATGTGCATTATTAACAATTAAAAAACCCTGCCAAATATTAATTGCCAGCCCCCACATAGTATTTTGCACTCAGCCCTGCAAACCATGGCCCTTGTTTGCAGGGTTGTGGTAGTCAGGATTTTAATGTTTTGAATTGAAACAACAGTGTAATTAGACACTAAAACCCATTTCTATTAGTCCTTGCTCCTTTTCACAGATGACAAAGCCTGTGACTACAAGAAGCTCTCCAAGCATATATGGCTTATTGGGAAGCCCTGTGCTGATCTTATGTGCTCTCAACTCCCATCCAAAAGGCAGGTGCTGGCAAAATTCATGTTCTATCACATTGATGAGAAGTGCACACTAAATAAGAGTGCCAGGAACACAGTCCCTGACATCCTTGAGTACTGGCAGCAAGCGAGGATCCCTAGTTCATCTGAAAAGATCTGCAGACAGAAGCTGATCCAAACTCTATGGCAAGTACATCGGGCACACCAAGAATCACAAGCAGAAGAATGAGATGTGATATAAAAACTCAGATGTTTGCTGACACACTCGATGATATCTCTGATCTTGCTCACAAAGACGCATTATCCATGATGACAAGTGATTGAAAAAAAAAGCATTCCTGAGGCAGCAGAGGGAAGATCCTCAGAGCGTGAGCTTTGGAGAAGTGGATAAGAAACTGGCTGAGCAGGAGTTTTGCAAGAGGCAATGAGAGGTGGAGACAATGAAGCGAAAGGAGAGAGCTGCAAAGGAAGTGAATGACACTGTCCAACTCAGGACATTGAGCAGTTCAAATTCCTCCCTCATGTCGATGATAGACTTCGAGCCAGACTTCCAACCATTGATGTCTGTGGCCAGTCCATCCTGCCCAAGAGGGAGAAGACCCTCATGCTCATCACCCCAGAGGTCACCATGTCTCTAGACAGAGAGAACATCAGCAACCAGAGCACAACCTTCATACTAGGTGTAGCTGTATTCCTTTCAGAACTGTTAGGAATAACAAGATTAGGAAACCTTTGTGGTGGAATAGGGAAATGGCTAAAATTATTAAAAAAAAAAAAAAAGAGTCAGGGAATTTAAAAGCAGTGATAGTATTTTGGACTTGGCAGTAAAGAAATAAGCTAAATAGTTTGATTTGGAAGAGCAAAAGGAATGGTGAAATAAATCTAGCTAAAGATAGCAATAAAGATCCAAAGAAATTCTTTAGTTTTCATAAATATAATAATAAAAAGCATGATAGGATTGGCCCAATAAAACATGATAGGAAGTTTGAAAAAGATCAGGATATTATTGGTATTTTTAATGATTACACTGGTATGCATATGAAATTTTTTTGTCTGCTGTGAGGGTTTTTTCAACTCATATTATATAATTCAACCATGCTGAATTCGAAAATGACATTGGTTTTCCTCAATCAGGTCAGGTTTTTTCTCTATTGGCCATTTATTATAAGTCCAATTTTATCCCTAAATTTATTGATTTTTTTTTAGCTTAAACACTGTAGATACGAGTAATATTATAAGAACACTCGTGAAAAATGAAAACATTGTGTGAATAAATACTTTTATTCATACAATGAATATGGAAAAAAGTTTGAGGAAGGAATGAAGTTTTTTTTGGCTTTCCATCTGTTTTCTTCGGGCACGTCTCGCTTCAAACACCAGCAATAGTCCGCCAGCATATTGATATCCCAGTTTCCCTGGTACCTCTTCCATTATTTTGATATCTTGGTGAAATCGTTCACCCTGTTCCTCACTATAATCCCCGCAATTTTCAGGAAAATAGTCCAAGTGGGACCACAAAAAGTGCATTTTTATGGACATGCGTGACCCATGAGCTTTGAAAGCTTCCATCAAGCTTCCATCAAGTTTTCGACAATGGACTCGTATTCTGGACTTCTACGCTTGCCAAGAAAATCAGTGACAACTGATTTGAATGCCTGCCAGGCATTCTTCTCAGTTGGAGTCATTGCGTTTTTGAACTGAGTATCCTTGATCAAAGTTCGAATTTGGGGACCATCAAAAACCCCAGCATTTAGTTTAGTATCAGATATATGAGGAAATTTACTCTCGAGATATCGGAATGCTGAACCCTCCTTATTCATTGATTTGATGAAATTTTTCATCAAGCCCAGCTTAATATGAAGTGGTGGGAGCAAAATTTTTGTTGGTGGTACAAGGGGCACTGAAACAACATTATGCGACCCAGGTTCAAAATTCTCTCTGGATGCCCATTCACGCTGTGCATAGTGCTTCTCATCCGCTCGGCTATCCCATTTGCAGAGGAAACATGGGTATTTCGTGTATCCCCCTTGCATTCCCAATACAAATGCCACAATCTGAAAAAAAATGAAAATATTTAAAGAATTTAGAGAATTTGTTCTATCAGATAAAAAAATCTATGCATTAGACTGTATCACTTCTGTGGGGAAGTTGTGTTCTTATACGCTCTCAAATAACCTTTGGAAAAACAACATAGTCAATAGCAATAGTTTACTTATGATATTAGTATTACCTTCAAATCTCCACAGATCCTCCAGTTATGTTGGTCATATACGAGAGCATCCAGTAAAATTTTCATGTTATCGTAGCTCTCAGTAAGTTGTACGGAATGTGCTACAGGGACTGATGCAACCCTATTCCCAATGTTGAGAAGTACTGCTTTCAAACTTTGTTTAGATGAGTCTATAAATAGCCTCCATTCTGATGCGTTATATGGCAGCCCCAAGGATTTGATTAGCCCCTCAACATTGCAGCAGTACACTAAGGAAGAGGTATTTTCGTGCACTGCAAAAAACTTGCGGAATTCTTCCTCTCGTTTCCTATACCAGGAGAATGTTGTTCCCGGAGCCAGCAAGTTGTCCTCTCGAAGTCGTGAGCCCAAGATCTCGGCAGCTAATTTGGAAAGTCCTAAATCCCTGGTAAGATCATTAAATTTGGCTTGGTTGAGAGGCCTCGGCTCATTTGAAGCAGTATTTTGAGGTATATACGACTGGGACTGGTCATTGGCATTGGTCATTGATTCATCATCAGAATCATCGAAGTCCAGGGTTTGAGGTGGGTCGGGTATTGGAATTCCAGGACCATGGGGTACAGGTCTCATAGCAGAAGGAATGTCAGGGTATACAACAATGTGTTTATTCTTCTTGTTAACTCCTGAAAATAGAAACACAGAAACATGGATATAAAACTTGCATATGAAATAGAAGCAGCATTCAGACAGTGGCGGCTCGTGAGGGAAGGCTGCGGTCTGTAAGATATGAAATAGGTCGATGGAGTCTGTATATTTTCTTTCTTTTTCATTCATATTGTCCTTTCAGGGACAATATGAATGAAAAAGAAAGAAAAAAAATATACAATCATTGTATATGTAAATGTAACTTGTATAACAATATGTATGTGTAAATGTATTTTCTATAACAATATGTAAATGTATGATTACCATTATGGTGAATATTATGCTATATATGGTGAATATTACATTATGGTGAATATTATGTCGTTTCATACGAGGATTTCAAAATATTTAAGAAAAATAAATTTATAAGCCCACCTTGAACGTTTGTCATGCAGAAATAGCAATCTGTCATGTGATCCTTTCCTTCTCTCCAAATCATGGGAATTCCAAAAGGCAAAGATTTCGCTCTGCCTTTGCTCCATCTTCTCAAATTTTCAATGCACGTCTTGCAGCACATATGAGGGGCAAAATTTTTGTCCTGGTCCCCTAGCTTAATTCCAAAGTATGCTCTATACATTGTCTTCACAAATTTAGTGATTTGGGACTGGTTATTTGGCATGGTAACCGTCCCACATATGTAGCAGAATCTATTGGGATCATTTTTACACGCTCTATTCATTATGAAATGTTTTATCTATATGCCTGAAAAGTAAAAAAAAGATATTATACAAGTGAAACAAGTGATGATAGATGTTACTGTTCCAATTCCGCTTTGACAAAATCACAAAAAATTCTATTTTACTTATGAGGCCATAGCCGGATAACCTGAGCTGATTGAGAAAAACGGATTGCAGATTCGAAATCAGCAGGAAAAACTATAAGAATCACTTACAAAACCCTTGACAGCAAAATTGTTGCCAGTGTTATTTTAGCTTTGTTTTTACTGAAGAAAATTTAAATAACTTTAATTCTTTAGATTCTGTAAATTCAAGCATTCTTGATCATATTCATATAAGGAAGGATGATGATAGGCAAGTGATTCATACATTGAAGTCAAATAAAACTGCTGGACCTAATATATATATATATATATGATACACACAGACCGTGCATGGAACAAGGAACTCTTCTGGGATAATTAAATCCACTATAGTCCGAATAAGTAATGGTAAATGACAAATACCATAGTTTTTCTTTTTCATGATGCAAGCCCGACGTGGGCAACGGGTCTCTGTGTGTATCATAAAAAACTCGGGAACCATTCTGAGTTCATTCCCATCATGAAATGGACATGTTATGTGCCTTGAAAAGTGGATGCTCAATTCTGCCAGTTGAAGTTTAAGTTTTGGTTTTGGCTAAAAATATAATAGTTACCCCTTTTTCTTTGATTTATTCAATCCGACGTGAATGCAAAGAGTCTTTTACTTATATTGAGGTTCTAAATGTAGTCGGGCTAGGCTGCTTTAAACCCTAGATCCATGTCCCAAAGCTGGATCCTGTCTGCTTTGCAGATAGCTGGTGAGGGAAGCTATATTTATGGGACCTCTTTGCGAGAGACCCATTGCCCACGTTGGGCTTGCATCATGAAAAAGAAAAACTATGATATTTGTCATTTACCATTACTTATTCGGACTATAGTGGATTTAATTATCCCAGAAGAGTTCCTTGTTCCATGCACGGTCTGTGTGTATCATAAAAAACTCAGGGAACCATTCTGAGTTCATATATATATATATATATATATATATATATATATATATATATATATACATACATACACACTGGTATATGCAGGATTCTCAGAGAAGGGGAGGAAAGCTTATCTGAGGCACTAACTATTTTGTTTGCTTGGTCTATTAATTATGCAGAAGTACCAGATGAATGGAAAAAAGCAAATGTAATATGGTACCCATTTATGAAAAAGGTAGTGAAAAGGAGGTTGAAAATTACAGGCTTGTTAGTTGGAAAGAATTATAAAGAATAATATTCATTACATTACATTTCATTTGGAATATGTGAAGCCACTGGGGCCTATCAAAGGTTATCCAAGTTATGAGCTATGTTTTATAACAACAAAAAAAATGTCTAAGATCATTGCAAAATTTTTAATCTTGTTTCAAGTTCACAACATGGATTTAGATCAGGAAGGTCTTGTTTGTCTAATCTCTCAGACTTTTTAAGAGTTTGTAACTGAACAGGTAGATAATGGAAATAATGTAGGTGTTATTTATTTGGATCTTAGTAAGGCATTTGACAAGGTTCCACATAGGCAACTTCTACATAAATTAAAAGCTTATGGGATATTGGAGTTAGTTGTAAGCTAGATAGAAAAATGGTTAGAAGAGAGAGTAATTCTAAATGACCATGGCCGTGAATCGGGGGGGTAGAATGAAAAATTGGGTACCACAGGGGTGAGTTTTAGGTCCATTACTCTTTATTTTATATCTAAATGATTTAGAGAAGGGAGTAGGTAGTATAGGGTATAAAGTTTATAAATTTGTGGATGATACAAAAGTAGAACAAGTTTGCTTGTTACAAATATAGAAAATTCTTATAAACTGCAAAAAGATCTTGAAAGATTAGTTGCTTGGGCTAGTGAGTAAATAAATGGCAGATGGAATTCAATGTTCCAAAATGCAAAGTCCTGCGTTTTGGTAAAAATAATGAAACTTTAGTTATGAGATGCAAGGTAACTGGGTTAGAGGATGTTAGACAGGAAAAAGATCTTGGCATTATAGTTGGTAGTGATATAGTAAATAGATTGTAAATAGTATATATTCTTGGCTTAAGTTATGTAGGCTACTTTTGGTAGTAGTAAATAGTTATGTTAATTAGTTGACTTGAGATTGATGTTTTATTATTATTATTATAAAATATAGCCTTGGTAGACCCCAGTGGCTTCATGTTTTCCAAATGAAATTTAATGTAAAAAAAAGAGACTGGGTCTTGGAAGTAATTGACTGGGAGTTCTCTGCATACTGGTCTGTGGTTCAGTTCCCACATAAAGAGCTCTGTAGGTCTCCTCTGCCCCATGACCTTTGCTATTTTGAAGGAAATTAAACAACCCCTAGGTGTTTCATGTCCAAATTAAGAACCAAACCACCTTAAATAAATAGGTTAGCATGATGTTTTACTAAACTCCAACTTAAAACCAAATAAATATTAACCTAGATCTAAACTATAGTTCTTCCTAAGTTTTTTTATTGTGACTTAGTTCTATTGTTAGTTGACATTGTTTGCAAAATGTGAAGCTACTTAAGCCTCTTAAGGTTATCAACTCAGATAAATGATCTAAAGCAAAATTTTTGGATTTTGTGGGTTATAACCCATCATTTACTTCATTTTTCATATAATACAACAGAAACCTAACCTATATCATTATATAATATTCATTGAATAAAAAAAAGTCCATGTTTTATTCAAAGATGATATTTTATTGAATAAAATCCACTCTTGAAAGGTTTGCAAAATTGATGGGTTATAACCCATCAAGACCCAAATTTCTGATAATATTTTGTGAAACATCATTTTCAAGTCAGCTAATTATTCTGAAACTATTTATAAGGCTACCAAAATAGCCTATGTCAGCTAAAATATACATTATTTACATAATTTGCAAACTGTCTCTGAAAGTGTTCAATTATTTCTTAAAACTCACTTGAGTTATTATTCACCACATCATATGGCAAGTCATTCCAAAAATTTACTACACTATGACAAAATTTATTTTTGTAGATCCAGTCTACAAGTCTGTTTACTAATTTTATTATTCCCTCAAGTTCTTCTATCATACTCTAATAAGAAAAGGTTACTTGTATGATATCTAAGTTGTCCAAAACTGAAAACATTTTGAACATGTGTATTATTGTGTATCGTATATCCCTTCGCACACACTCAAAACTAACATGCCCAATTCCTTTAATTTTTCACTGTACAGTATTCTATCCTCCTCAAGCGATGGTGAGATGACCAAACTTGAATGCAGTATTCTAAGCGGGGCCTAACATAAGAATTATACAACTTACAGATGACTTTACTTTTGTAATTAACATTCCTCTTAATATCTAGAATTTTATTTGCTTTGTCCCTAACCACTAAGCAGTGCTTAAAAAACTTTAGATCACTACCAGCTATAATGCCAAGATCTTTTTCTTGTTTAACATCCTGTAATCACTTTTCCTGAATCACATAATTAAAGTTTTCATTATTTCTGGCAAACTGGAAAAATCTATTTTTTTAACATTGAATTCCATCTATCATTTACTTGTCCAGGCAACTAATCAATCAAAAATTTTTTTGTAATTTTTAAGAATTTCCTATATTTGTAAGTGGAGCAACTACTTTTGTATCATCTGCAAATTTAGATATTTCACTATTTATTCCCTTCTCTAAATCTTTTAGTTATACTGTACAATAAAGAGTAATGGATTCAAAGTTGATGTTTTGATTATATGTATAATACATTCAAAATGCTCAAACTTACAATAAATAATTACAGTTTCATTTTGCATGAAAGTATAAAAAATATCTGATTCTATGAATTTTTTCCTCTAGAAACAATTATTTTTCTGAACTCTGTCAACTTTCACAGTAGTGGCAAAACCAGACCATCAAATGGCTGTTTAAATAAAGTGGTGTCCAGTCTATCCCATATAGGTCTGTGTGAGTTAAACTTAGACCAAGAGTTAAACTGAAATCATGAACAGTAATCTGTTATTAAAGTTAACATTAGGCTTACGCCTTGTATATAGAAGATTTCCAACTGAAGTTACATCATTCAATCGTGACTTAACCTTTTCAACAATTAGGACTAGTGTAAGTTGAAGTTGCTTTTTTAACCATTAAGCAAAGTAGTCCCAGACTCCAGAATCTGTATGACTTGTGTAATCTTCACATTTTTTAGAAGAGGCCTATTTATTTAAAATTTTAAAACTTTTTGCCAAGCAAAAATAATGATTGCAGACTTTGAAAGAATGAATGAAGATGAAAAATTATTCTTCATCATCACCCACTGACTGACAGTTGCATTTCTTCTCTTCAAAAAAATGTTTGATAATGTACTGTTTTCAAGGTTATGTAACCTCCTTCATAATGGCAAAGGTCATATGATGGAGGGGACCTGCGGCTTGATACTCCTTGGTGTGGGATCTGAACCATCCTATGGATACATTGGATTGTCACCCATCCAGCTACTACCCAGACCCAATGTCACTTAACTTTGCTACTCTACAGAAAGTGGTATTATAACATGGCCATGATATGCCACAGCTAGGCTAAATACTGTATGCCAGTTATGTTATATGCCAGTATTTTATTTTTATGGCAAAATAATTCACCAATACTTTATGCAGCTACAGTTTTTTTACTTGTAAATTCATCAAATGATGCATCATGTGTGGTTGCTTACTAGTAAAATCATTGTGCATTAATTTTTACCAGAAAAAATTGTCATATGACCCATCCCAAAATTCATGCATATTCTGCAGTCTCAATGGGACTTCAGCCTAGGCCTAACCAGCTAAGCAAACATGGAAGGATATACACATGAGTTCCCAAAATTAATTGTATAGGCCTATGCAGCCTATTATAAGAGCTATAATGTTTATAGAGCTACACTAGTTGCCACTCTATTTACCGTATAGAATCTCTTCCATTATAAAACACTAAGCTCGGGCACCCATTTGCAGAATTTGCCCAATAGTGCACAAAGATTTATCCAAGTTATAATCTTGGATCCAGATTTAAAACTATTATTGAGATTGCAGAGATATTTTTGGTATTTTTTTACAAGAGTACATTACAGTGTAATGAAATGGTTGACCACCAATAAACTCTTCCTAAATACCAGTAAAACAAATATCATGAGTTTACTAATAAAAGAAATGTATATCTTGATGAACTTACTGTTAATGAAATCACTATAAAGGAGTGTACTGTAACAATTTCTTGGTGTAATGCTAGATAAGAATTTGCAATAGAGTGATTATGCAAATTATATTGCGAAAAAGATTTCAAGGAGCATTGCTATAATATTTAAACTTAGAAATGTAGTCCATAAACAGGTTTTATCAACTCTTTATCATACTCTTATTCTTCCTTATATATATAATGTACTGCACCCTTGTTTTGGAAAACTCTGCTAACAACACATTAAACAGTATCTTGTCATCCATAAAAGAGCAGTAAAGTTATTATCTGATGCTGATTTTCCTTGATATCACTAGTGCATTATTTAAAAAGCTAAAACTACTAAAACTCAATGATGTAATCAGACTGGCACATTTTATTTACAAGTGTAAGAACAAAATCATTAACTTGCAATGGGTAAATAGATATTTTGTAACTCATCAAGAAATCCACTCATATCAGACCAGAAATAGATCAAAGCATGTTATACCTCAATTAAGATTGTCTTCATCTCAAAAACTACCCATTTTCATTGGATTGAAACTATGGAATGATTTAAATACTAATACAAAAAATATTGTGAATGTAAATTCGTTTTAAACCAAGTTGAAATCCTGATTAATAATGGCATACTAATAAAAATCTAGGATGAATGTACATTACTATTGTTTATTCATTTCTCGTATGTCATCTAGTATTAAAGATGCATTTCTTGTGATTGTTCAGTTCTTATCTTTCTTGTATAATATTGATTTCTTTGTATGGTAGTGGTATAATACTTTCAATAATGACCTTGCATTTGTCATATCAATAATGATAATTTAAGATTAATACATACTTTGGTATAATACAGGCTTTTGAGGAATTTTGGAATTTTAGGTTAGGTTATATATTAAAATGTTTTTCCGATTGTTTTTGATGTTTGAATAAAATTAACCTTCGTTCAAACTGCATCAGAAAAACATAGTTTTGATTTACAAAGCCTATAATGTACACTTGTAAAAATTTACTGATATTTTGAGGTCTATTTAAAATATAGGCTTAAAAATTTCTTGCACATTTTTGAAGTATTTAGATTTTTTATTTTGCATTTAAAAAAAATATCTACTTTGGAGTTTCCTGCCAAATTCTGCAAATGGGAGTTAGGTTAACCCTACCCTTTCAAAAAATGAATAGTAGTAGCTAATCTAAAAAAAACTTGCTTCTTTCTCTGGCAAATCATTGAAGTCACTTCAGAAATGAAAATTCTATGAACTGGCCTACCTAAAAATTGAAAAGTACTTTTAAAAGACACAGTTCTACATTCTATACATTTATTATACTCCTGAAATATACTACAAAAAAGGAAGTTCATTAAGATGTTGGCTTACTGTAAGTCCCATTAGTTTGCCTGACCTTGGCCCCATAAATTTTTTAAGGTTATGTCAGTTTTCTACAGAATTGTGTAAAAGGCCTACCGTCAACCAAATCAGCAAAATATGATACAAACTTTAAAAAATTAAAAAAATTTATATAGCTATCTATACGTGTCATGAATATTTACATTATTTTCATAATGAACTGGTCATTGGTTTAATCTCTAATATTGTCACCATATTAATGAACGCGCATTTATTTTTCTCTCTCATAGAATGAGCTTCAGAATCGTTATATTCCTCGCCGAGCTGTCTTGTATATTCCTGGAAATGATGAAAGAAAACTGGATAAAATTCCTAAAGTTAAAGCAGATTGTATAGTTATGGACTGTGAAGATGGAGTAGCTTTATCAAAAAAGGTTTGTGAACTAGCTTTTATGTGGGCCTAAGCTGAACAGATCTTATAATGATCATAACCATATGTTTTTTACTGGCAGAGTAGACTGGTGTAAACAATTTAGTTTAAACCACGTTTTCATAATTTTTCATATTCAGCAAATGATTAAAAATATGTTACTTTGAAAAATTTACTTGTGTGGTTAATTAGGTTATTTAGAATAAGTTTAAATTATATTCTAGGCTAGTATTAAATAAGTATCCATACATGCTAACTCGCATTTTCTCAGAATTTTCCCAATTTTTACTATCAAATTCCGTGTTCCCATTTTTTTTATGATAAATTCCGATATCTTAAAATATTTATTTAATTCAAAATAAACTGGATCACCCGAAGATCAGGGCTCCTGGCCTTCTTTAGTTAGCTTTATATAAGGCTAACTAACGAAAATATAACGACCTAACCTAACCAGTTGTTAAGGGCGTACAGTTGACCTAATGATTGGTTAGGTTAGGTCGTGATAGTTTCCTTAGTTAGCCTTATAAGGCTAACCAAAGAAGGCTGGGAGCCCTGATCTTCAGTTGATCCCAGAATGACGTACACGAGCATTATCTTTCATGTGTGTTCTTTTACAATGCTCTTAGTAGCTGCTAAGAGCATTCTGCAAACTATAAAATCATTTATTATAAAGAATTGTGTGTGTAAACTTGAAAAATTACTCAGTGTTCTGTGACACTGCTCTTTAATAATAGGTGCAAACTGTCCACTTTAGATCATTATATGTTGCACTTTTGGCTTTTTCAAAGGTTTATTGAATCATACTGTTTTTTCATCCTTGATTTCCTGGGTTTCCATATATTCATGTTGGCAACTGAGTATCTAGTCATTTTCTTTGGATATAATTCTGAACAGAGGCAATTATAAATAAGTGAATCTATTATTATGTTAAAATAATGTCAGTTACAATGAAGAATCTCCACAAGTCACTTACCAGGTTTATTTTTTATTTTGAACTTCAGGTTACACTCGCATAATTTCCAGTCTACATTAAGTTATTTAATTAATTAATAACAAAATAGAACTGTTGAAGACTAATTGTAAGTCTGTTCCAGTACTTTAGCACCATATACAAATTTTTTAGTGCTAGAGTTAATTTTAGCATTGTAATGAAGTAATAAAACTAGAAAATTAAAGTAAGCATTTTCCTTTTGAAATAAATTTTTTACACTGGAGGTATTTTAGGATGCAGAATTATCATCATCATAATAATAATAATATACGTGTGTGTGTATGTATATATATATATATATATATATATATATATATTTAAAAAAAAAAAAAATTTCTAGCTTTAATGGAGAATAGTAGTGATGAACAAATTAGTAATGTAATACCATGGTTAATCTTGATGTTTTACTGTAGGTTTGTATGTGGCTTCCTATGGAATATTTTAAAATGTTAAACACTAGAATTTTAGCAAGAAAGCAATTATGGCAGTTCTTATGGCTACCAAATGGATTATGAACTTGGGCTTTTAGTTAGCTTAGTTTATAAGTTATATTTTTTATTGTAGTTGGACATTTAATTATTGCAGGAAGATGCCAGGAATACTGTTCATAAGTATCTGCAAAGGAAAGAGGAAATATTCACTGGGAAAGACTGCTCAGTTCGTGTGAATGGAATTGAAACAGAATTTTTTGAATCTGATATGGAAACTATTCTTTCAGGACCTGTTTTACCTACAACCCTCCTGCTTCCTAAAGTGGAAAGTCATGATCACATATTAAGGGTAAGGCATACAATAAACATTAAATAAAGCCTGCTAGGTTAGTTATAAGTTTGCCATTTTGCCAGTGACTGATGGTATTTCACTTGCTCGTTGTACAGTACTGTATTGTTGCTGGTCACTTTTTATTTTTAAAAATGATTCTGTATATGCAATACTGTACTCAGTTTGGTTATCAGAAAAGCAAGTAGGAGGTCCTATAAAGAGTAGTGAAAACTGAAACACCCTTTTCATATTTTTATTTATGGCCATACTTCATTCACTTCAGGTTGATAAGAAATATGGCAATATTCACAAATTTGAGTTTAGATTCGCATTTCAAAATAATTTTGAGGATCGAATGAAAATGTTAGTTAAATTTACTCGATATATTAACCTTGTACTATTTCCTTTATTGCAAGCTGTCGCTTGTAAATTTTATTGTCACTGAGAACTTTACTAAGCTTGCTGTAACTTCCGCTATTTATGTCTTTCGAAGTCATTTAGGTAATGGTATCGTATTCATTTATTTTTAATTGTAAGGTTATTTTGTTTTAAGATTACCGAGATTCTGTGAATTGAAGATAGGATCTCAGTTATTGGTGTAAGTATTTTTATTTACTAGATATAATTTTGCATTGTTTTCTATATATATATGAAGTTTTCAGAAAAATTGAAAAAAGTTTGCGAGTCTCATAAATTGGCCGAAAAATTTCGACTTATTCTTTATGTGGAATCTGCAAAGTCTCTTCTGAGCCTGCAGTCAATTTGCGAAAGTACTCTGAAAATCTCTGAGCATTCGCCTTTCATTTTGGATGGCGTCGTGTTTGGATCGGATGATTTTTGCGCCGATATCGGTTAGTGTCGATGAGAAGGAATTAGGGATAACTTTCGTAGATAATGAATTTCTTCGTGTCATTCATTCTGTAGTATATCAGAAGGGTGTCGTCGTTCTAAATTTGTGGCGCGTTTAGCGCTAGACCAGAATTTACTTTGACTATCTATGATAAGCATCGTATCCTGTATGGGTTAATGTGCATATATTTTTTAGTAATAATTTTTCTTTCGATAATGATTGCACATTTCTGAAATAAAATATTTTACTTCAGCATCTAGCTTTCAGAGTAGACTCCATAGTTAAAAATGATACTATGAAAAATAATCATTTTTTCATTATTGTTTTCTTTAATGAAGTACAAAAGCGGTGAACTTTAGGAAGGATTTGATTAATTGTTAACAAAGTTACATTTTTTTTAAGAAAATAAAAATCTCCAAGAAGCATTTTCCATATTCTTTGTTCCTCCAGGTGCAACAAGAACATCGAAAGCAAAAGAGCTTCTTTTCGCACGTCAGTGGGTTGTAACCGTTGCTAAGGCCTTCAATCTTCAAGCAATAGATGTGGTATTCATCGATTTCAAAGGTTAATTTGAGTGGCTATTGATATGTTCATGACGAGAAAGACGACGAATGTCGCCTACCACTTACAGTAGATTAGAATTGATGTTAAAAATTAAATTATTCTCCTCTCCGCAGATTTGGAGGGTTTGAAGGGACAGAGCGAAGAGGGTGCCCAATTCGGCTTCACCGGAAAGCAAGTTATCCACCCATCGCAGGTGGACGTGGTTCAGACAGCGTTCTCGCCTTCTTCGGAGAAACTCAAATGGGCCGAAAATCTCGTGGTCGCTTTCAAGAAGCACGAACAAGAAGGAAAAGTAAAGTTTTATCAATATTTTACTCTTAATTGACTGTTCATAGGCGTGATGCTCTTAACATCAATATTAACATAATTGCAAATTCGCTTGAAGTTCCAGTTAAAAATGTAAACAGCATTTAGGAGGTAATTCATTTCACGCTTTTGTGAAGAAAACAGTGTTTCATTTGAGTTCAGTCACCTTTTTTAATTTTTTTTTAATGAGGCTTGTATATATTCCTAAAATAAGTCAATAACTACTGAACGTGATTGTAACTCCCAGCGTGTCCATTTTATGTAAACGATTTAAATCATTAGATAAAAGTTATTTCCTAGCTTACCTCGAGAGTTTTCTTTACAGGGTGCTTTTACTTTCGACGGGGAGATGATAGATAGACCCCTTTTACTGCAAGCAGAGAACATCTTAAAAACTGCATCAGTCACAATAAAATTGGATACATAACATTCATTTGTAATTTTTTTCTCCCCATAATAAGGATTTAAGAAGCATCATTACTTTATTAAAATTTACTTTGTTTAGAGTGATTTCCGTTACAATTTCTTGCGTCTATTTTTGTCGATATTAATTTTTTACATATAAAAATAGAGATGTAAATTAACATTCAAATAAATGTATTATAAATCTTCTAAATAAAAAGCTGTTTTGAGAGTATATTTTCTTTTATGCAGGAAGAAGGGGCCAAGGGCGAGTGCCCGCAAAAACCCGCCCCCAATAGAGGAAGAAGAGAGCCAAAATCAAGGTCCGAGGTTTTCGAGATGTCTTGACACTTTGCATTTGAAAAATTAGAGGTCATAGGCAGGGGAAAAGGTGGATTGAGGGAGATTGTTCGAGAGTTGACTGGTTGAGTATATGAAAGATTGAAAATAGCGATTAACTCTTGCGTTAGAAAGTTGGACAGAAAAGGAGTGACAGTGTGTAGAAAGTCTGGTACTGCGCGCTCTCCTTGAAGGTGGCGGCATGCAGTTAGAGAATTCAGAAGAGCAATGTCTGTTATAAGAGCGATAGTAAAGAGAGAGAGAGACAATACTGCACCGAAGAGAGAGGGATTGAGGAGGGGCGGGGACTTGGGACGAAAAGCCTTTGATTACACCCGGACAAGTAGGGCTGTGTGTGTTGAGCCACTCCACACCCAACTCCATACAGAAATCTGAGGAACATCACTGTTAAAAACTTTAGAGGAACAATGGCCATTTACAACTGCAGCTGTAAATCAACCAGAGAGGAAATCAGGGATGAAGGCACAGATAGAAGGATAGAAACCGAAGGAGAGCAGTTTGGAGATTTAAAGATTTGTGCCAGACTCTATTAAAAACGTTTGATATAACTAGCGCAATAGCAAAGGTTTCACCGAAATGCCAAAATTAGGATGACCAAGAGTCGGAGAGATATGGAAGAAGATCGCCAGTAGAGCGTCACTTGCGCAACCTATACTGACGACCTGAAAGAATTTTGTGGGAAGAGAGTTGTTTAAGGATTTTCCTATTAAGGATAGATTCAAAACCTGTAGGAATGCAAGAAATCAAAGCAATTGGACGATAGTTGGAGGGTTGAGAGTGGCCACCCTTCTTTGGGACAGGTTGAATGAAAGCGAATTTCCAGTAGGAAGGAAAAGTACTAGATGAAAGGTAAAGACGAAAGAATTTGCCTAGGCAGGGTGTCAGCACAAAAGTCCAGTTCTTAAGAACAGGAGGAACACCATTAGGACCGTGCGCTTTCCTCGAGTTGAGCCCAGAAAGAACATCTTTGGAAGAGATTCTAATTTCAGACATAATTAAGTCGGAAGGAGGAGATGGAGGAACAGCACCAGAATCATCCAGAGTTGAGTTGGAGGGTTTTTGCGCAACAAAAGCTACTCTCCAAACGAAAACAAGCAAAAATTACTGAAATATTAAAAAAAAAAAAAAACGAGTAAATAACCTTTTATTTGTATATAAATATTTTCCTTTTACTAGTGCTTGTTAAGATTACAAATAAAGTTCATTTTTAACGTTTCCCTTCTTTTTCCCTTCTAGCATTTAACGACGGATATAGTACACTTTTGCTCGGGAACGAGCAAGTTTACTATAACCGTCGTATGAATACACGAAAGGCCTTGGAATGGTTTTTCTTTTTCTTTGTGGGTTTGCATCATGCATTCATTTCACGTGTTTAGTTGTGAACTTCTTCATATATATAAGCACACCGGACAAAAAATTAGTCACCCCCTAATAGCACCGATAGTAGGAAGTTCAAGGTCACACAGAGGGCACTGATGTAGCATTGGTAAGTGACAAGTAGCGGTGACGTAGCACACAGGATCAGATCTGTTTCGTGAGGTGGTGAAGAACAAAGTGTGTGTTGGATATAGTCTGCAAAATGGGTCGTGTGGCAGACGTTACTCAGTGGCAAAAAGGAGCCATCGTGTTTGGCAGAGCCCACGGACAAAATGTCGGAAGTAGCCCAATTTGTTGGTGTGTCAACGCGTACTGTCCAGCGAGTTTACAAAGAGTGGTGTAGTTCGCAATCAACTGACAATCGATGGCGTAACTGTGGCCGGAAAACAATTCTCGACAATAGGGGCCGCCGCCATGTTTCTCGTCTAGTAACTGCAAATCGTTTTCAAACCAGAGAACAATTGCTCCAAGAAACCAATGAGGTTCTCCAGCGACCAATTTCCGAACGGACATTGCGACGAGAACTGCATGCTATGGACATCTGGAGCAGGGTACCACGGAAGAGGCCGCTGTTAACAGCAAGTCACAAATTGGTACGTTATAAATGGGCTCAGAGGCACAAAAACTGGACTGCGGCAGATTGGAAACGTGTAATTTGGTCCGATGAATCCCGTTTTTGTTTGTTCTCCAATGATGGGAGGCGACGAGTACATCGCAGGTCCAATGAAGCCTTTAATCCTGAATTCGTCGAAGGTGGTGTTCAGGCTGGAAACAGAAAGTGAAGCGCAGGAATAGACACCCACGGACTCTGGCGGGACCGGCTGATGAACGAGTGGCAGCAAATCGATGTTCAGTACATGCACAACCTCGTAGAGTCTCTGCCTCGCCGGATTCGTGCGGTTATCAAGGCCAGAGGCGCCGTCACACGTTATTAGGTACATTCTGAGAGGGGTGACTAATTTTTTGTCCGGTGTGCTTATATTAGGCCAGGTCGAAATTTTTTATTTCTTAGGTACATAGTGTGAGGTGGTTCAATCAATCATAGTACACCCTGATAAAATATTTTTGAATTCGGTTTGCAACCGAACTTGAAATTGATCCTTCATTCACCAAACTCTCAATTGGAGCCTCTTACTTCACTGAGTGACAATGTCGTAAAGGATCTCTACTGATCAAGCGTACGGGTATAGGATCACACAGGCCATAAGGACAGGAGAACTTCCCACAGATCTGGCCCTTCTTGAAATTGGTCCAGTGAGCCATTCAAGGTGGTTGACAACAGCAAACAGGCTTTGTCGCATATGGGTTTCAAAACATGGCCTTAAAGGCAAAACCCTCAACAACTTAAGACTGATAGTGGAATACATTGTTGGTGTGTACTACCCCTGTTGGTTCAACATCAAAGTAAAACACTTGGGTGGAAGGCCCACGCCACATCTTGTTTCAGCTGCGGCTAGTTAGGCTGCAAAAGAAGGCTGTAGTGGATGCTGTTTTGCCAACCATCAAGCGCTCAGCATGGTATGCATTCGGCGAAATGATAATCCAGACACACTTGTGCTCAGATGACAGTGAGGAGAGGAGAGCTGGTGTCCAAAAGATTGTTGACATGAGGGGTGGAGATGATGACACACTTGGAGATCTTTCTGTACGTCCCAGGAAGACACCTTCCATCAACCCCAGTGCTCCTTCCGTGTTGGAGCTGACAGACTGGTTGACGGGGTATTTGAACCTCCTTTGACATGTAAACTGACTACAGCGGAAGTAAAGAAGTTCTTTGACAAGCCTATGCAAGTTCCACAGTGGCCCTGTCATGCTCAGTCAATAGAGAGGTGTGTGAAACAAGTCACAGACGCAGCAGGCAGGGTGTATACACATGAGAAACGTGAGGGCTATATCAGAGGCCAAGAAGCAAGTCGGCGGCTGATGTCCAAGAACGAATCAAAGCAAGACTTGATGAAACTTGTTTAAATATTTTTTTTTACTGATGTCATTACTTTCTAATGTTTTATGATTACAAGGATATGTTTTATGCAGAGAAACTAAAATTTTTATAGCATTACCTGACATTTTGAGAAGCTAAAATTAATAAATGTTTTCCGAGAGCAATTTATGTGCTTTTTAATCAAACGTAGATTTACCAAGCTAAGTGTTGAGCAATCACAAAAATAATAGCAGATTTGAATTTTTCACATCCAAAAACATATTTTTAAAACCCCTCAGTGAAGGAATTGGCAAAAACTAATTTTCACCTCCCAAATTGACACACCCTACTGCCACACATGGACTGATTGCGAATGAGGCGTCTGATGACGTCACATTTCACTACTCTATAGCCATGAGTGATCACACCGCTAGTGACGTCACACCACTTGTCCATTGACAGTCATTGACAATTATCATGATAATTAGTTATAGAAAACTATGTCTATAGCAGTCAGGTTACTATAACCGTCGGAGTTTACCATATAGCGAGGAACGTTACCCATTCTTTGTTTACTGTACCCGAATGTTTACAATAAGCGTGTTTATTATAACCGTTGTCCACTAATATATACAACATTATCTGCTTAGTTCGACATTAATACGATACCAATATATGCCAATACCAAAATATATATATATTTCTTTCTTGTCCTTGATGTGAATATAGCACGAAAGCGCTCGGATTTCATGTTTCTTTTTCCTTTTTTCCCTGTGGTTGTTTGCTTATATATATATATATATATATATGAAAATGAAAAGGTTTATTGGCAGACTATAGTCCATATGACAAATATTATTAATACAATGACAGTTCACATACTAAGGATAGAAATATATACAATTGATTAGAAATGATACTGTAATGTCGAAGTTAAGTGGCGCTACAGACACGTTTTCGTACCAAGAATTCCGTAGCTTAGAGGATAAATGGCAGGACTCGTGGATAGCTTGGATAATCGGGTCCATTTAGATAATCCTGAACAATTTTGGCATAGTGACAAGGAGCACCATCATGTTGATAGACGACGGGGATAGGATTGTTAGTACCGTCGTCTATCAACATGATGGTGCTCCTTGTCACTATGTCAAAATTGTTCAGGATTATCTAAATGGACGTTTTCCAAATCGCTGGATCGGACGCGGAAGCAACAGACCTTGGCCAGCGAGATCACCAGATTTAACCCCTTTAGATTTCTTTGCATGGGGCTTTATCAAACCGCACGTCTATCAGACGAAGATTACGAGTCTTGAAAACTTACGTACACGTATACGAACTGCTACAGATAACATAACCCCGCAAATGCTCCAGAATGTGTTTAGAAATGCTGCGGAACGATTTGAGCTGTGCAGGGATACTGATGGGCGTCACGTCGAATCCTACTCTTAATTATTTAATAAATGTTACCACTTTATCATTTTATTATTGAATTCCATATAATTTCCAAGTGCTTCACAAAAATAGATCCTGACTTTATGTATACCCTGTATAAAAGGATAGGAAAAATATATGTATACACCAGGACAAGGGGGGCACACGAGAAGATCAGGAGCAGGTAAAAATGCTACTAGCTCTAGCTGATGAATTTATGTTAACACAAGAAATAACAGAAAACACAAGAAAAACAACTGCCTAGATTTGGTATTCACAAACAACAGCAACCTAATTGATAATGCAGAAATATCCCCAATAGTGATGTAGCGGATGTCATTTTTTTCACATCCGCGGATGCGGATGCAGATGTTTGATTTCAACATCCGCGGATGCGGATGCGGATGTCTACATTTTCGTTATTTTTTAGGATATATTCGAGATTTGTTGTGTTTAACGTATATAATAAGTTATTATATAGAGAGAGCTGTAGCTATAATGTAGTATAATTGATTAATTGTACAATAATTGCTGTACTTTTCCCTGAACATATAAAATAATAGCAAGCATCTAACTAATATAGAAATCAATTAGTGAATTCGTCTGCAAATAAATTCGTTATATTTTGTTGAGTTTCAGCCACAATTAGAAACCATAATTGTGTTACCCGACCTCTTTCCCCAACCTCCACCCTTATAGAAAGAGATCTTTAATTAGCTTGATAACTATTTATATTAAGTTTAAAGTTTTATTAGGCATATTTATAAATGAGTAATTAAAATAAAGTAAACTAAGATGTTCATCGTTTAATATTCAAACTTTATTATAGGAAGGTTATGCTTAAGGAACATTAATTTTTCTGCCTTTTCTGTTGCCAGTCTGTTTCTCTTTTCATCATATATTAATCCAGCACTGCTAAATAATCTCTCGCTTGGCACGCTTGTTGGAGGACGTGCTAAATGTTTCCTTGCAAGTTTACTCAAGTATGGATAGATATTCTGCGTATTTTTCCACCAACTAATAGGATTGTCACGTGCAGCCAGGCGTTTTTCTTGGTGATAGCTCTCGATCATTTTTACTACATCTTTTGACATCGCGTAGGTCTCGTCATTGCTGCTTGACTCAAGAAACAGAGAGAGATTCTGTGATAGATTTCCTTGTTGAAGGTGTTGGTTCTGTCACTGAAACTTTTATTCTTTTGGTGGGTCGCGAAGCGACAGATTCAAGAGATTGAAGCTCTTCAACTGCTTTGCCAAGTGATGATTTAACTCGTTCTAATGTACTAGGTGAAAATAACTTAGCTTTGTAACGTGGATCTAAGTAGGTTGCAAGAGAGTAACTTCATACAAGAACAGCCTCTCGTCTTGTCGCTTGCATCACTTTTGCGCACAATGAACTAGTTCTATTAATATAGTAGAATTTGATAATTTCCGCTTATTAATGACGTTTTATCTCGACGGTCCACATCCGCACGACATCCGCAGTCCAAAGTGCGGATGCGGATGCGAGAAAATGTGCGGATGTTATGCGGATGCGGATGTGACCTACATCACTAATCCCCAACTATGATATCGGATTACATCATCATTGAAGTAACAAATAATATAAAGACAACAGGAAAAGAAAGAACACGCACAACAGAAAGAAGAAAATTTTTAATTTTTAATTTTAACCCCAAAGCTATAAACGGGGAAGATGTTACATCCAGCATGGAAGTGATAGATTGGAAAACCATTTTCGAGTCCAAAACAACAGAGGAGATGCTAATGACTTCAGAGATGTTAGAAATTGTGGAAAACATGTCCCAAAAATACAACAAAGAGGAAAGAGAAGCAGGTTCGAGAGACAAAAAAGGGCATTGTTCCGAAAGAGAAAAAGAGTGACTGCAAAATTAAGTAACTGTAAAGATGACAACATCAGAAAAATATTAACCCTCTAACGCCGACTGGGTCGAATACGTACCGTTTTAAATACACGCATTTAGACTTAACCCTACAAAAACGTTCGGCGTTAACGGGTTAAATATCGATGACGTCATACAGGAACTAAATGAGAAGCATACAGAAAAAGACGACAATGCTATAGAAGCGATAAAGGCTAACTCAAAGTACTTTTATAATTTCGCAAAAAGAAAGTCGAAAAACAATGCGACTATCGGACCTTTAAAAAATGAGAACAGTGCTTTATCTGATGATCTAACAGAAGTATCTGAAATATTAAGAGCTCAGTACGAATCGTCTTTCAGTATCTCAAAAACTGACAAACTGATATGCGATAGAAACGCGTTCTTTGAAGAAGAACTACAAGGAGAAAGTATAACGGACTTCGACTTAACGACGGATGATATTACACAAGCCAGAGGGAAACTAAAAGCACACTCAGCTGCAGGACCGGATAAATGGAATGCCACACTGATCAAAAACTGCAAGAATGCAATCGCTAAGCCCCTATAATGGATATAGAGACGATCACTAGACACGGGAGAAATACGGGCATCCTGAAGAGCGCGAACATAGTCCAAATATATAGAGGAGGAGATCGATCCGAGGCCAAAAACTATAGGCCAGTGTCGCTTACATCTCATCTCACTAAAATATTTGAAAGAATAGTTAGACAGAAAATCTATGGCTTTATGAAAACTCAGAAAAAATTAAATGATAACCAACATGGGTTTCGGTCAGGCAGATCATGCCTATCACAACTAATGGAACACTACAACATTATTATTGATGCAATGGAAAGTAATGAAAACTATGATGTAATATACACAGACTTTGCCAAAGCGTTCGACAAGTGTGACCATGAAATCATAATACATAAACTGAAATATAGGGGAATAACAGGAAAAGTAGAGAAATGGATATATAATTTCCTTAGTGAGCGGCGGCAAGTCGTTACAGTACAAGAAGTATCTTCATTGGAATCAGAGGTCCTCAGCTCGGTACCACAGGGAACAGTATTAACTTCACTACTCTTCATAATTATGCTACCTGACAAAGATGAGGACGTTACCAGAGACAGCACAGTAACGTCATTTGCGGAAGACACAAAGATCAGTAGAAAAATAAGAAACCCGGAAGATACAGGATCTCTACAAACCGACATGAACAGAATCTACAAATGGACGGAAGACAATACTATGAAGTTTAACACTGAGAAATTTCAGCTGTTATGGTACGGAAAAAGAAAAGACCTAAAATCCATGGAATATTATACCCCAAATGGAGATGAAATTCAGAGAAATTCTAAAGCAAAAGATTTAGGGGTTGTAATGAATGATGATGCGAAATTTGAAACAAAATAAGATAGCAGTAAACAGAGCAAAGAGAATAACGGGCAGATATTGAGAACCTTTAAACGAAGCGATAGGAATATAATGATTCCTCTACTGAAAACCCTGATCATACCCAAATTGGAATACTGCTCGATCCTAACATCCCCATATAAAAAAGAAGACATTAGACAACTGGAAGGGATTCAGAGAAGCTTCACAGCCAAGATCAAGGGGTGCAAAGAAGTAAATTACTGGGAAAGGTTACGCAAACTAGACCTATATTCACTGGAAAGGAGAAGAGAGAGATACACCATTATTTATATTTGGAAAATAGTGGAGCAACTAGTCCCTAATCTTACTCTGAACCCTGTAACTCCCCAAACAACAGTGAAAAGTAGAAAAGGAAGACTGTGTCGTGTTCCCAAATTAAAGGCTAGACAGGGAACATCCTTAACCCTGAAAGAAAATAGTTTTGTTGTGAGAGGACCAAAACTGTTTAATCAGCTGCCCAAAGACCTAAGAAACACGAAGGGAGTTGCAGTAGACCTTCAAAAGAAGATTAGACTCCTGGCTCAGAACAATCCCCGATGAGCCGGGAGTACCTGGCTATGTGAGGTGGAGAGCACAAGAAACCAACTCACTACTTCACCAGGCCAACTCGATAGGAGGAGCGACAAGCTTGACGTTCGCGAAATGAGGAATCATCGGGCGGAACTTTGTAAGGTTGTAAGGTAAGGTAAGGTGTGTATATATATATATATAAAAAAGGACGGACGTGTGTGTGTGTGTGTGTGTGTGTGTGTGTGTGTGTCTGTTCCAGCTATAACTCCAAAATGGAAGCAGTTACAAACATGAAACTTCACACACATATTGATTAGGTCCCCAGGTTGTGCACCTGGGTGTTAATAAATTAAATAATTAAAATTATTGGGCCCGAAGGCCCCAACACCCCAATTAAACTACAGAAAACAACGCAGCCGTGAAAAGTTTGAGCTTCACATTGTGTCAAGATTTCTGAATCTTAAGATTTTCATGATTATAGTTTTACTGACCAAGTAATTGAACCCCCAATTACTGTCGGTTCAATTATTTGGTCAATAAAACTATAGAAAAGAACACAGTCATGAAAATCTTGAACTTCACATTGCCGCCCGTAATAATAATCTATACTATAATAAGAGAGCTGTCCGTCCGTCTGTCTGTCTGTCTGTCGTCCGTCCGTCACACTTTCAGAAATTGAGAAAAAATTGTGAGAAAAAAATTCAGAAATTGTAAAAAAAATTCAGAAATTGTATTACGGGTGGCAATGTGAAGCTCAAGATTTTCATGACTGTGTTCTTTTCTGTAGTTTAGCAATGGGGGAAGGGTGGGGGTGGGGGTAATGGGGGATGGGGTGGTAATGGGGAGGGGTGGGGGTAATGGGGGAGGGGGGTTAGCCCCCAAGTTGTATGAATGGGGCGAGGAGGTTTTGGGAGATACCAGATTCAGAAATGTTGACACAATGTGAAGCTCAAAATTTTCACGGCTGGGTTCTTTTTTTGTAGTTTAGCCTGTCTAACCGTCAGCGAAGTGACGGGAACTGTACTAGTCTATAATAATAAAAGGACGCAGTTACAAACATGAAACTTCACACACACACACACACACACACACACACACACTGATTAGGTCCCGAGGTTGTTGCTGTTTAGCCGATCAGCCAACCCTGATCGAGCAAGCCGGCCGCACGCGGGTAACCGATCGTCTTCTCCGGAGTGGACCAGAGGCTCAGCGCACTAGTGATGTTGTGTTGTGTTCTATGTTGTGCTAGAGTGGTACAGTCTGTCATAATGTGTTCAATTGTTTGTGGTGTGTCCTGGCACAGGTGGCAGGTGTCGTCTGTGGTAGTTGTCTAGTCTGTGTTTATATGTCTGTAAGTTGGGGTGATGTCCACATTGGAATCGTGCTAAGTTAACTCGATCCGATCTGCTCAGGCTGATCTCTGACCTGTTAATGGGTGGCAGCTTCGCACCTAGGACTGCATTCGGACCGAGTCGTGTCAGTGCTTTGTGGGTTAGGTGTGTGTGTGTATGTGTTTTCTGTACTGTGTGATGTCTGTGGGGCGTGGTATGGAATGGAGTATTTGATTATTATGTCTCTCTGGTGTTACCTTAATGGTGCGAGGTGTCGGTGCATGATTGTACATGTAGTGGCAAGGGTGTTGTGGGTTAGTTGTCGCTGCTGCCATGAATTGTGTTCCCCTCATATCTAAATGTTCCCTAACTTTCAATATTTTTGTTTCTGTGTGCAGGTTTTCTATTGGTGTTGTTTGAGTGCATCCTGTAATGATACGAAGTGCGTTGTTTTGTATTGTCTGTAAGGTGTTTATGTGTGTGTTTGAGATAATGGGTGCCCAGCATGGGCTAGCATAGTCCATAACTGAGCGAATATATTGTTTGTATATGAGTGATGTTGTTTCCTGCTGGTGTCCAAAGTTTGTGCCTGTTAATGCATGTTTGTGTTGAGTATTTTGTTTATGAAAGGGAAGCGTGGGATAGCATCAAATGCCTTACTAATGTCTGTTGTTGCTAATAGTTTTACGTTGAGCTGGTCGTCTGGAGTTGATGCCATCCATGATGTGCTGCGTGAGGTTAGTGAGTAATGTCGTGGTTGAGTGGTGAGGTCTGAATCCATGTTGAGTAGGCGATAGTGGTATGTGTGGGTTGGTGATTTGTAAGATTAGTCTTTCTGTTACTTTGGAAGGTGTGCATAGTAAAGTAATAGGTCTATAGGAAGCTGGTTCTGTTGGATTTTTGTTTGGTTTGAGTAGTGTAATAATTTAACCTTGTTTCCATGTCAGGTATGAATATGTGCTTGATATTTGTGAGAGCTAGTATTCCCTGTGGGCCCAAGTGTTTAAAGTGTATGTTAGATATGTTGTCTGGTCCAGTAGCCTTCGAATTCTTAACGTTTTTGATGAACTTGGTGGTCTGGTTTGTATTGAAGGGTGTAATGGTCGTGTAGAGTCTGTAGGTTTTCTTGTGTCTGGTTGTTTGTCTGTCTGCGTGTTTCTGGTTGTTGTCTCTGTTTAAGTGACTTATCTTTGCGTAGTGATTAACTAGAATGTTAGCTTGTTGTGTGTATGTTGGGATATTATTTTGGCTGCGACAGATAGCCACGTGTGAGGTGTGAATGCCGCTGTTAGAGTGGGTAATGCTGTTTATAGTCTTGTATAGCCTGGATGTATCTGTGGAGTGGTTTAGTGTTGTTATGAATTCCCTAAATGTTTGTTTGTTTTTCTTTGAGTTTGTTGTTTATTTCTGTGTTGAGCTGTTGTATCTGTTGTGCACCTGGGTGTTAATAAATTAATTAATTAATTTAAAAAAATTAAATGACGTCATCAAGATCATTACGTCATTATATATATATATATATATATATATATATCGAAACCTATGGTAAAATTATTGAATACCCGGTTAGGTTCATTGACTGCCAGGTTGGATCATCTGTACACCCTTGACGATTGGTTAAGTCGTGATATTTTCGTTAGCTTTAACGAAAATGTCAGGATTTAACCTAACCAATCGTCAAGGGCGTACAATTAACCTAACCAGGCATTCAATTAATCTAATCGGGCATTCAATTGACCTAACCGCATTCAATTTACCTAACCTGGCATATATATATATATATATATATATATATATATTATTTTTTTTTTTAAGTTCGGGAAGAACCGATTCGCCTCTATTTAAAAGGGCATATCTCAGCGGAAAAACAAAGAAAAAGTGAGAGGAAAGACAGAGGAAAAGAAAGGGTGGAGGGGACAGTCGAAGTGGAAAAAGACCAAGGATGACAAGGACTGCAGGGTCGAGCCCCATCATCCTTGGGTGCTAGGGCAGGGAGGGCGCACGTGAAACCTCCAGGAACAAGCACGTACAAACGAGCACAAAGAGCACTCAAGAGCACGAGCTTAGAACCCCCTTGCGGGGTTATTATATATATATATATATATATATATATATATATATATATATGCATTCAACATCCACCCCGGCAACGCCGGGTCGCTCGGCTAGTATATATATATAATTTAGTAATTATGCTTCATAACCCGTAAGTGCCAAAAACCCACAATTTTACAGAAGGAAAAGTTGAGTTGTATCTAACGTTGGGAAGTTTACAAGCGTTTGAAACCCAATTGCGACGATTGAGGAGAAACGAAAGTTTAGTCTGATGTTTTGTATGATTTTGTAACTATGAATTTAAGCGAAGTTTTGGAATATCACCAACGTAATTTAAGTATCGTAAATGTGAAACTGAATTTGGTAATTTATTCAGTGTTGATAACTTACTCGCAGGGACGTTTCAGAATTCTCGGTGCGAGGTTCTGAGGGCCTCCGCTTTATTGAGCATGACTTATTTGTGTTAATTAGTAACTATAACTTCAACTTGGTGCATTTTCAATGAAAAAGTATCAGTCATTGAAAGTTATGTGAAGCATTTATTACGCATTTATTTATATTATTATTATTATTATCATCATTATTATTATATATATAAAATTTATATAAAAGTTCTGAAAGATAAAAATTAACAATGTTAGAAAAAAACGGTATAAAAGTACAGTATTGATAATTGAAATTGAAAAATGTTTATCTGAAATAAAACAACAAATGTTCATCATTATTTGTTTGTTTTTGTATTAGGTTTCTTTAATGACTTGCATTACAATGAGTAAGGACAAGGGGGCCCGCACAGATTGGGCCTATGTTAATGTCCCTGCTTGCTCGTCACTCTGAAGGGACTATAAATAAAGTTATATTGCTATTTTAAGATATATTCGGAAGCCCGTTAACACAGAGGTTACGATGGAAGACTCTGAGGGGTCTCGCTGGTTCGATCCCTGCCGCCGGCATCGGTGGAGTTGAGTTGGTCGTTTACTTTGTTTCTGCTCTAGTTCAGGTAACCCTCGGGGTACACTCACCCCGACGTCGTGAGGAAATGAGCTTTTTCTGGATGTTATCTTTTTATTGCTATTATATTTCACCGTTGTCTTTAGCGTAGGAGGCTTATACCTTTTAGCGAAGTGAGGGAGGGATTCGAGTGTGGTTATTTAGATATTCCGTGTATCAATGTATAGTATATTAAAAATGTTATTTGGTAGAGATTAAAGAAGTAATGTAGAGTTTGAAGGATAAATGTGGAGTCAGAAAGGTCCGGTAGAGTAATGGCGTCAGATGGTTACGAGAAGCGTGTAAAACTTTTGACTCTCCCAATGATTGTAGAAACTAACTCCGCAACATTGCAAAAATTAACGAGAAAGGAATAGTTGTTTAGAGTTGTGATAATAGTAATAATTGTTAAAACTCATTCGATTCGAAACGAGTGAAGTGAATTTTAAAATTTTTTTTCAGCAAAATGAACATAGTTTCAACATAATACAAGAAAAGGATATCATTCTTTCAATAGTTTAAGTTGTTAGTATAATTTAGTAGTTCAGAAGTTAAATCACTGATTTGATTTGATTTTTATCTCGTAGCAAATGTCTTAAAGTTTGATATTTCGATCCGATTTTTATCAATTTCAAGCAAATAAATCAATTTTTACTGATCTAAATAGGAAACGTTTAATATTTATTAAAATAATTTTATTCGTAAATGGTTTTAAGCTTTTTAAGAGTCCTAGAGACCGAAAAGAGGTAGCCCAATAAGCATTTAGAAGGGCCAAAAAGTGGAACAAAACTCAGGCCAGACGATTATTATTATTATTATTGAGCAGCACCATCAGGAGTTGAACCCCCAACCTCATTTTCTTCGCTTCGCTTACAGGAAAACGGTGTTCCTCACTGATCTACGAGAGCTGACAAAGAGGTTGGACTGAGTGGATAAGTATCAAAATTTCATGAAATTTATCAGAGTTTGAGATTTTTTTCATTCTACGTTAAAACAAAATTGAAATTTATTCGAATTCATATAAGGAGAATAGCAGTTCCAACGAAATTAGTAGCTAGTGTGTGCTTCGAAGAATCAAAACATTTGATTAATGTCCTATCAGAGAATGTCTTGGAAAACACCTTCAATCTGTAATAACTATAAGTGCGTCCGAGTTTATTATTGTACCTTCAACATAAAAATTTTGCTCCGCTTAACAGTGATTATGCCAAAAATGTACTTTATCTTTGTATAGTATTCCTGTATTTACAGTATTTTTATTATTTACTAATTTATTAGTGTACTTGTTATTTATACCGTTTAAGAAGGAATGAATCGTGGTTAAAAGAAAACTTTGTCTGTGTCCAACAAAACAGGTGCGCTCGTATCGTAACAGCAGTTACAAAAATAACCCCTGTCATGCTCCAAAATGTGTCCCGCAATGCTGCTGACAGATTCGAACTCTTTAGAGATACTGATGGTGCTCACGTAGAATCATATGCTTAAGTATTCATTAAATGTTATAATGTTATAAGTTATAATGTTTCAGACCAACAAAGACCCTAGGATCCACTCATGGCTGGTCTACCTAACTGTGTTCGTAATCGTGTATTGTGTATGTCCTCCGTGGTGGCGGAGGGGACCTACAATTTTACGTGGGTTCCGAACCACAAGAACATAAGAAATTTATGTAAAAACTGCCGGTAAATTGGCAACGACCAATTTTTACGAAACTAAATAATTATCAATTTAAAACTAATTAATTATCGATTTAAAACTAAAGATAGAATCTCTGGATCCAGAGGATCAAGTCATAATAGACTACTATCCACAAATATGTTACACTCTATATCTATTTATAACGGACATGCAAATATATCAGATCCAAAGAATCCAGTCAATTTCATTACGGTATCCATCAAGTCACGGTCCATATCGATTGCGGACCAAGTCAAAATTTACAACCATATACATTACAATATATACACTTACGAGGAAAAGTGTAGGTGTGGCTGTAAAGACTGTACAGTAATGTAGAAATGTGTGTGCACCCATTATGGGTCTCCCATTTAAAGGTGTTTGTGGGGCAAGTGAAGATCATGAGTTTTTCAATACCTCACAGTACTATGGGGGGCACCGCTCGGCAGAGGAATCTCTTTAAATGGGGTGTGTAAGGACAGAGAGTATCCCTAACCCAAGACGCTGCCTCCCTATATCCCACAACACTTGTGTTGAGCTGTGGGATCTATCCCCACAAAGCCTTAATTTTACTACCTTAAACTATACCCTTTCTATCAACATGCGCGTCTAATCGATTTTTAAACATGTTTATAGAAGTGCTACTAATTACTTCTACCGGCAAACTATTCCAGGTATTTACTATTCTATGCGTAAAAAGTTTTTCGCAACTGCTGTCTCGAACCTTCTACTTGTCAACTTACACCCGTTATTTCTAGTCCTATTATATTGAGATATTTCGAAAAAGATATCTCTATCTACGTTATCAAACCCATTCATAATTTTGAAAACCTGGATTAGATCACCCCTTAACCTCCTGGTCTCGAGTGTAGTCAATTTTAACTCCTTAAGCCTATCCTCGTACGACTTTGACCTAAGAGACGGAATCATCTTAGTTGCTCGTCTTTGAACTCTTTCGATTTTGTCTATATCTTTGCGCATATGCGGATTCCAAAATTGGACCGCGTACTCCAAATGGGGTCTAACTAATGATTTATAAAGAGGAACTATAATATCGCGCGATTTGTACTCAAAATTTCGAGCTATAAAACCTAACACTTTGTTCGCCTTATTGACCGCTGCTGTACTTTGTTTCGCTACTTTTAAATCACCAGTGACTATAACTCCTAAATCTTTTTCCTGCTCTACGCTTGTTAAATCTTTCCCTGACATACTATACGCAAAATTACCGTTACGCGAACCTATATGCAAAATTTTGCACTTATCCACGTTAAATCTCATTTGCCATGTGACTGACCAATCAACGATTTTGTTCAGATCTTCCTGAATTTTACCTCTATTTTCGTCATTAATCGCCCTACCACCCAGCTTCGTGTCATCCGCAAACTTTGAAACTGTACTGACTAGGCCGACATCTAAATCGTTAATATATATAAGAAAAAGCAAGGGGCCCAATACAGAACCCTGAGGAACGCCACTCGCTACATTAGCCCAACACGACTCCGCTCCATCAACGACCACCCTCTGTGCTTTAATGACGAATCTTACATCCGTTTTCTTTTTACAGGTGATCTCGTACACGCATAGAGTTTCTGTGCTGGTGTGTTTCGTCTACCGCATTCGCCGCTAGGAGCGCTGTAGTAGCTGTTCAGTTAAGATGGCGTCTGTGACAGAGAAGGCACAATGTGTTGTGTGGCTTGCAGAAACAAAATCTCCTGTCAGTGTTCAGCGAAGGTTCAGAACAAAGTATGGAAAGAATCCACCTGATGTGAAGTTAATTAAGTCGTGGACGAAAAAATTCTTGGAAACTGGAAACGTGGAAAAGGGAAAGAGCAGTGGTAGACATTGTTTCCGCAACTGTGTACCTGGATATGCTCACCAATTACGCCATCCCCCAGCTGCAGGACAGGCAACCAACTGTCATCTTCCAACAAGATGGGGCACCCCCTCATTGGGCGCATGTCGTTCGTGAAACTTTCGACGCAACATTTCCAAATCGATGGATTGGCAGGGACGGGCCAATCCCATGGCCCCCAAGATCACCAGAATTACCCCGCTGGATTTCTTTCTCTGGGGTCATGTTAAAGATTTGGTTTATGCAACAGTTGTTCTAGATATCAGGACATTGCGAGAACGCATTACGGATGCAATTGCAACAGTTAACCCAAAAATGTTGGAAAATGTGTGGCGTGAGTGTGAATACCGTTTAGACATTTTACGTGCCACTAGGGGTGCACATGTGGAAGCTTATTAAGTTCATTAACTATGTATCAAAACTTTGTATGTTTATCTACTTATGATTAAAACTTTGTTTGAATACGAGTGTTTATTTAAAAGTTATAGCATGCTTTAATCAGGGTAATCATTTATGGACACCCTATATTGTAATTGAATTTTACCCTTTTTGCTACGTTTTCACTGAAATAGATAAGGACTTTATAAACACCCTGTATACCGTAATGGGGTAACTGAGCACCTGCAGGGGTAACTGGGCCCTACTAAGTTTAAGGTAAATTTCGTTATATAAAAGTATGAATTATTTCCATAAATTTTAGATACCTTTGCATAGGAAAAAAATAATAACGAAATTTACCTTAAAATTAGTAGGGCCCAGTTACCCCATCTTACGGTATATATATATATATATATATATATATATATATATATATATATATATATATATATATACACACCGTATTTCCCGGCGTATAACGCGCACTTTTTTTCCCCCAAAATACTCCAAAAATCACCCTGCGTGTTATACGGCGATGGTACACATTTTTGGTAGGGGAGGGATGGTCGTATTATTATATTTTGGCTGTATATCGTCTCGTGGCACATTTTTTGCACTATACACTGAACAATTACCTTTAGGGAAAAAAATATTCCTGTTATTCAGTATTTACTCTTAACATTATAAATGCAAATTAAAAGAAAATGGAAATTTTTATTATTAAACCTAAATATAAAAATAATAAATGGAAATAAACTGCCATATGGTTTATTCATCGTCACTGCTGCTATCCTCATTAATTGTACATGTAAAATTAATTGTACATGTTAAAATTAACTCGTTAAAATTGTACATGTGAAGTGAGGTAGGAGGTATATTTTTTCCTAAATTTTTATTTTCCTAAATTTTCTCTTCAAAATTAGGGTGCGCGTTATACGCCGGGATATATATATATATATATATATATATATATATATATATAAAACCGTTTACAACGCAACAATGAACTTTCGATTGAACGAGCCTCTCAAGTCCTGCGGGCATGAAAATGTTGTTGTCAACATGACACAGGGCCACAGATGGTAGAGTTCAAAAATTATTTCAGTTAATGCTCATCGTTAGGATATGTTTTTATGTTGAATCAAATTTCTAAGGGTTTTTTATAGCACCGTTTATAATATTCCCGTTTTGATTAATCGTAAAGGGAATTTACGATTCAGTTCATTAAGAATTAAATATAAAATAGGTTATTGTTAATTGTAAGGGAAACCTACAAATTAAACTGGGATCCGAACCACGGGTCACTACATCATCTGGACGCGGAGGACGCTCCCCCATCCAACTACTTCCCGAACTCATTGTCGCTCGATTTCGTTCATCTGAGAAGCAGTATAAAGACATGGGAGCTATTGAAGAATAGGGACCCCAGTCTTCTTTAGTTAGGCTTATAAGGCTAACTAACGAAAATATCACGACCTAACCTAACCAATCGTTAGGTTAACTGTACGCCCTTGACGATTGGTTAGGTTAGGTCATGATATTTTCGTTAGTTAGCCTTATAAAGCTAACTAAAGAAGGCTGGGGTCCCTATTCTTCAATAGGTCCAAGACATGGCTATGACTTACAGTAAGGTGCGTGAATTAACTCATCATTCTGATACGTCGAGAAAGAGGTATAAATATTTACAAAAATCTCGTATTCGAAAATTAATTAAAAGATTTTTTCCACTCGCAACCAATAAATAATCAGTCAGGAGGGCCAGAAACCCGCACACCGCTCAGACCAACTACCCCTTGCTTTAACCCCTGTATTATTATTACCAGCACCATCGGGATTCGAACTCCCGACCTCAGTGTCTTCGCTTCGCTTGTAGTGAAACGGAGTTATTCACTGAGGCACAGACTCCGGCTTCCCAAATGGAAGTCAGAAATCATACTCGCTTATTGTCATTATTTTTCACGACCTTTGCACATTGCAATAACAAGTCCTACATTCAATTTTTTTCAGTAAAACAAACTCGTTTGGGAAAACACTTGTATAATTCAAGAAGAAGATGTGAATTTGAACTGAAAACATAACATGAATGAGAAATTTAATGCTGTACCGTGATGATCAGTAGAATTCTCAAGAGCTGCTTCAGTGATCGAATATGATTGAAAATGAAACGTGCTGTGTGTGTGTGTGTGTGTGTGTGTGTGTGTGTGTCATACAAGCGGAATCCGAGCGAAACCCGACCCCCTTGACATCAGTCATTCATTTCACGTGTTTTAACTGTGAAATTCATCCCAATATATATTTGTAGGTATACACAACTGCACAAAAGCTGAGCACCAAACAAGTTACAACAATAGGGTAAGTTGTAACAGGTTATATCAAATGGGGTACTTAAATACTGCCGTTTTACGACAGGTTTTCCTTTTTATAATCAAATATTGCATGGTTCAAGATCTGAAGACACGCATTTCGGGCAAAGAGATGGTATCCTATATGAAAATCATAAAAAGTTTCGGGTGAAATCGTGGTGATTGAATATATGTGTAGTGGGCTTTTGCCCAAATTTCTGGGTATAATTGCCCGAAAAAATTGGGGGGTGCTGAATTTGGTGGGTCAATTGACCCCCCCTGACCTCCCGTCCCTACGCCTATGTATATACTGTATTATATAATCTGCTAAAGGATTTCACTTAGAGCTATATTTTGTCGGGGAGCTTGTATGTTTGAATATTATATAGGGCAGTTGTTCTAAACCTCTTGGTGGTTACGGCCCCCAAAACAAACTGGTTCCCAAAGCTCACTTCAGGATTCCGTTTTCTCTTCCCTCTTTTTAGGGGAGACGATTACTTATAAGACAGGTCATATATACGAGTATAACCTTGATTAACCTTGGTTTAGCTTCTGCTCGAATTGTTCATTCTGACGAAGGTCAAGCTTGTCACTCCACCTTAGACCTACAGTTTAACGTGGAATCCGAACCACGCCCCACCAGCAGCCCAGCGTCTTAACCACTAGGCTACCCAGGGTACCCATTTATCTACCAACCAATTTTTATTGTGTAAAAGGATGAACAGCTGGGTTTGTTGCGCGCCGCCTGCCTTACCAGGTCTCGATCCCGGGGCCGATGGATTCGTAGTCAGCGACGCTAACCACACCACCACCGAGGTGCAATATATATATATATATATATATATATATATATATATATATATATACACACACACACAAGCGTGCAGAAGGTAAATATGACGCTTAGTGTATATAATTTTAGGGTGGGTACATGGTATACATTTCTATGGGTGCGTGAGATTGGGCGCGTACTGTGCCTGCGCGTGAATGCTCGTGCCTGTGCTGTGACTAGCATTCACGTAAACCAGTATATGTATATGTCACTTTAGGCGAGTCTACTGTTGTGCGTTGTCCTGGTAATTAAGTTTGACCGAGTGAATTCGGGGTTGTTGCGTCCGTTTTGTTTGTAGGCTACACGATTAAGAGGCTTAAGAAGGTCATTTTCCACATTTAGTGAATGAAATGAGTTATCATGCGCTCTTAGTGATTCTTCGGGATTCCCCAGCTACGGTACGAGATGAGACATGAAGCTCTGGGATATATTTGACAAATTAATGAAGATTTCAACTTGAAAGTTGTTCAGATTTGGGTGTCCGCTTATGCATGGCGGCCATCTTGAATCTGTCGCGGTCGCGTCCAATCTACTGATGTCATTTCACGTCATGGAGGTGACGTCGGAAAACGTTGTCGACATTTTTGCCAACAGAAAGAAATCGCCGGATCCTCCTGAAGTGAAGAGAATTTGTTTGGCGGTCTCACGAGAATGGACGATCCACTGGCCCAATTTTTCGTAATTCATTTCTCATCAGAATGTTATCATTCACAGCAATTCCCTTCACAGTAATTTTACAGCATTTTACATATTGACAGTAATGGCAGCAAGCTAAAGATTGGCAGTTGTAAATGTAATTTTAGTTATCTTATTAACAAACGAAGCGTCTTCTTTTATCTGGGTTTGGTTGGACAGTAAGCTAAAAATTGGCTGTTCATTATTTCTATTGTTAAGTAAGTGTTTTCAGGATTCGGTTGAACATTAAAAGACATAGATCAGCTGTTCTTCTAATAAATTAGTAATCATTTAACATTAAACTTATTACCGAGTGTTTTTCTGGGTTGGATTGGATATTTTTTAGGTTGGGTTCAGAACTGCATCCCAATCCAACCAGCTCCCCCCTCCTCATAAGCAAAAATCCTAGATCCGTCATTATTATATACACACACACACACACACACACACCAGTATATACAGGGCGTCCCAAAAAAATGTATACACACTTTAACAGCTGATAGCTCAATTGATGTTTCTTTCTTTCCAAGTTAAACCCATTAGAATTAATAATGGCAGTCAGACTAAGCTTTGAACAAAGGAAATTCATTCTAAAATGCTACTGGAAGTGTGAAAACGCAGTTGAAGTGCAAAGACAGTTTAGGAGGGAGTTTCAAACAGATCCACCAACGCGACTTACCATCACTCGAATTAGAGTAAGTTTGAAGCCGATGGAACTGTTCAGAATGTCCACAAGAAGCGTTCCGGAAGACCACGGACATCGACAAGCCCCACAAAGCAAGAAAGAGTACTGGAAACGTATCACCAAAGTCTAAGAAAATCTGTGCGACAAGCGAGTCGTGAGGTAGGAATTTCAGAATCGTCTGTCCAACGCATTTTGAAGCGCTGTCAATGGAAAAGTTACATTCCAAGATTAGTCCATGCTATTAATGAAGATGATCCGGACCGAAGAGTAGTATTGCGAGTGGTACTTGGCACGATGTGGATGTGGATTAGACGAAGGGGTTTCGTAGAATACCCTCCGCGTTCACCAGACCTCACACCACTAGACTTTTTTTTATGGGGATACTTAAAAGACAAAGTCTACGCTATAAAACCTGCAACAGTCGCTGAATTGAGAGCAGCCATTGAACGAGAATGCACACAAATACCAAA
The DNA here is from genome assembly GCA_023014485.1 of Bathynomus jamesi. Lineage (NCBI taxonomy): Eukaryota > Metazoa > Arthropoda > Malacostraca > Isopoda > Cirolanidae > Bathynomus > Bathynomus jamesi. Next base: position 60,332 of record JAJOZX010005480.1, on the reverse strand, counting down.
CGAAATGTTTCGTGATGTTTGCGATTCCATTGCTTCGCGTTATCAGCAGTGCCTGGACCAGAACGGACGTCAGTTTGAAAACAGGCGTTGACAAAACAATTAAATAATGTCTGTAGATTCTATTACATTTTGAAAATGAAATGTATTTTAATAAACACTGCCTTTATAATTATTTAAAGTGTGTATACATTTTTTTGGGACGCCCTGTATATTAGACTATTAGTGATGTACGTCACATCCGCATAAAATTGAACATCCGCATCTGCGGATGTTGCGGATGTGTACTATGATATTTACTAAATTGCTACTTTTGAAGCACAATTTGTCTGTTGTGTATTTGTATAATTAATTATTCATGCTACAGTACATAAAGTCATAAGCACACTACTTTCCAAAGGGTGGTGGTTGGGGAAAGTGGTTGGTGGGATGCAAGACGAGTTGGGTCCCCGTCCCGCATTCTGGTAACACACAGTTGTGTGGCGAAAACTCGTCCAAAAAAAAGAGTATGTAAAAAAATTATAATTATAAAATAATAATATCTAATATTTATAACTAACTAACCAAAAATCGAAAGTCAATTAATAAATTAAGTATGAATTTACATTATCACATCAAGCTGGCAAACTTATGCATGAACATCCGCATCCGCGGTTGCCTGAAATCTGACATCCGATACATCACTAATATATTATATATATATATATATATATATATATATATATATATATATGTTGAAAAGATGAATACATTATTGAGTGATCGTGACACGTACAAACCTCTAAATAGAGACCCATTGGAGGATGTTAATAAAATCTTTAACAGAAAATTAAGAGAAATTTTAAAAAATAACTATAATGGGCTTCCACAGCAGTTTCTTAGTATCAATCCGTCACTACCATATCTGTACGGCTTAGTAAAAAAACATAAAGTTAATAATCCCATGAGGCCTATTGTTAGCTCAGTGGGCTCCGTAACCTATAAGCTATCAAAATGGTTCGTTAGTTTATTAACGCCGTTAGTTGGCTCTATTTCTGAGTCACATATTGTAAATAGCATGGATCTTATTGACAAACTGAAGTTCCCTAATGACCCTAATTTCAAATTGGTAAGCTTCGATGTATGTTCGCTATTCACAAAAGTCCCTGTTGATGACCTACTTGATTTTTTTAAAAGATAAGATCTCTGAATATTCTTTCCCTGTTCAACATAACACTCTTATTGAGTTAATTAAGTTTTGTGTCAAAGATTGTAAATTTCAGTTTGAAAATAAGTTTTATGCTATGTCGTTTGGATTGGCTATGGGAAATCCCCTTTCACCTGAACTAGCTAATTTATATATGGAATTTTTTGAAAGTAGAATTTTGCCTACGATTGTTAATTTTAACCTGGTTTGGTACAGGTATATAGATGATATTTTATGCCTTTGGCCTAATAATTTGGATGTGGACTTATTTCTTGGTAGGCTCAACAATTTAGTCCCATCTATTAAGTTTACAGTTGAAAAAGAAAATGATGGAAGCCTATCTTTTTTGATCTAAAAATTTGGAGATGCTCTAATCAGTTCAAATATGAAGTCTACCGTAAGCCTACTAATAATAACTCTTATGTGCATTTTTATTCTGACCATCATCCTTCGATTAAATCCTCTATTTTCTCTGCTATGTTTCTTCGAGCATTGAGAGTTGTCAGTCCTGAATTTTTAGATTCCGAGTTATGCAATATCATGAATATTGGTACTAAATTATGTTATCCTATTTCATTTTTAGATAACTGTCTTAAGAAAGCCAAGAATAGGTATTATAATAATGTAATTGTAAAGGAATTTCAACGTAAAAATATCCTTAGCCTACCTTACCATGTTAATTTTCAATACCTTCCAACTGTACTTAAAGCAATTGGCATTAATGTAATCTTTAAGTATAATAATACTGTTAAATCACGCCTAATAAAGAATAGCCCTGATAATGTTGTTGGTTGTGTGTATTCGATCGGATGTACACAATGTAACTCAGTATATATAGGCCAAACTGGTAAAACGTTAAATATTAGGGTAAAACAGCATAAATATGCTTGTAGAACAGCTAATAATTCCAATGCTTTATTTAACCATATGTATAGATGTAACCATAGCATCAAGTGGGATAGTTCTAAAGCGCTTGTTAAAAACAGAGATATAATAGAAAGAAATATTCTAGAATGAGCATTTATTCATTTTAAAAACAATTTCAATAACAGTGCGGGGACGTATAAAATTGACGATATCATGTTAAAATTTCTTTTGCCTCTCATTAACCCTTGTTAAGTATGTGCTAATTGTTTTGTTTTTCCTGTACGTTGTATATATTTATGGGCATCTCGCCTTTTATCTTCATTCCCTGACGAGGTGTAGCTTTGAATACACGAAAGGCCTTGGAATCGTTTTTCTTTTTCCTTGTGGGTTTGCAGCATTCATTAGACGAAAGCGCTTGAGCACCTTTTTGTGTTTCCTTTCCTTCGTGGTTTTATTCATCATATATATATATATATATTAAACTACTTGAAACTGCTGTATACTCTTATCCGCTGCATTTCACTTCTCTTCAAGTCTTAGCTACTTTATAACCAATTTATCCATAGTATTGAATATTCAAAATTTGTAATTTGCTATGCCTGAAACATCGATTTAGTTTTAGATTGCTTACCTGACTTGTTTAACCTCGATAGGCCCCAGTGAAAACAAATAACGGTATGGTCCACCCAGTGGTGGGCACTAAAGCGTTAATCCGATAACAGTTAATTAACGAAGTTAACTTTTTTAACGGACTATTAACGGAAGTTAATTTCCATTTATCGTTATCGGACCAGTTAACTTCTGATAACTCGATATTTAGTCTGTTAAAGTCCGTTAACACGTTAACTGCGAGGAGTCATTCACGGAAGATCATCGCTCCGCGAATGAATTCAAACCGCCATAACTTCAGTCTGCCAATTCCGTCCTCTGCCGCAGTGGAACGGCTCTTCTCTCTCGGCAAGGACATCCTGAGGCCCAAGAGGTCAAGACTCGCAGTTGGGCCTAACTTTGAGAAGTTGGTCTTTCTGAATGCAACCAGCACATTGTGTCATAGTCTTTAATAAATGTGCCTAAAATTTAATTTTACCTTTCAGTTCCCGCCATAATAATTCTCTGGTAAATTAAAATTTAGTTAGTGGTTAGTGGTTACAAGGGTTTCAAAACATGTAATCAGTACATTTTCTATTAAAAATAAAAAAAAAAGTTAAGCAAAAAAGTTGCAAAACGATAAAAATACAGTTAAATACCTATTTATTGTTGGATTTTGCATAAATAAACATTTTCTATGGGTTTTAAAGCTTTTTTCCTTGATTTTTTTAAATGTTAGTAAAGAAATAGTTATCGTTAACGGATTATCGTTAACTTCCGTTAACTTTGTAGTAAAATTATCGGATTATCGTTATCGGAGTTAAAAATTGGGGTTAACGGATTATCGTTATCGAAGTTAACTTTTTGGTTAACGGTGCCCACCACTGGGTCCACCTCAGTAAATAAAGTGAAAGTACGGGGTACCACCGCATACCGGCACACTTCGAACTTCATATGTACACTGTACAGTATATAAAAAAATTCTGGTAGGTCTTTAAGAATGTAAGACGAGATTTAGAGTCGTGATAACACGAGGTTTTTTCCGCAATTTACCTGATGCTTTCTGGAACACACTGAGAACTAATGAAGCGGTTCAAGTTAAAAAACAAAACAAAAACCAAAAAATCCAGTACTGCCACCTGCCACTCAGGCAGAGCTGGGCACTTGCGGTTTTTTTTGCGTTTTTTTGCGGTACTGCGGTACTGCGGTATACTACCGCACTACCAAACCGGTACCGCATAACGCAGTACCGCAAAGGATCGCTGAAAGTACAGCAGTACCGCTACCGCATTCAAATTTCCCGCGGTACTTTCCGCGGTACCGACCAACATGGTAGTACCGCAGTACCGCAGTACCGCAAAAAAAACCGCAAGTGCCCAGCTCTGCCTGCCAGTGCCTTCGCTCGAAGATCTAACTTCTTACGGAGACCTAGCGCATTGTCCCATATCTGGGTGTCTTGAGAGGGAGAGAGTTGTTCTTTTTAGTCCGTACAACGTACTCATATAACTCGGCTAATCTAAAACATTTGGAACCATTCTGAGGCAAGCGTCTTTATCTGCTTATTCTTAAAAATTAAAGCAGTCTTGATCGGCATTCGAGATGTTTCTTAATTCTTTTGGTATACCCAACGAAAAGGCCTCGATCGATACTTTGTCGTGAAAAATATTGTAGGAATGCTGCATTGTTATCCTTTTCTGTTTTCCTTTGTTATTTGAATGGTTATACCGTAATACTAATCTGTGAGGAGGGCTAAAAACTGGTACAACGTTCAGGCCAGAATAATGCTGCTCATTGCGCTAACTCCTGCATTATTATTATTATTATTATTATTATTATTATTATTATTACCAGCGCCATCAGGAGTTGAACTCCAAATGTCACTGTCTTCAGTGTTATCCACTGAACTACGGGTGCTGGCTTTGGATGGTTATACGGTTTGCTGTAAGTTAAGGTACATTTTCTTTAATTATTAATCTTTTTCCTTTCACTGATCACATCTCTAATTTTTAATCCTTTTTCATTAACTTACAGATCTCATGTCCTATTATTTTGGCTGTAAAATATCTCGGTATCCCATTTAACTGAATAACATTGTCATATGTGGGCGTGAATACTGGAAGTTTCGATACTACAGAAGTAGGTACTAAGCAATTATTATCCCATCCTGTTGAAAGTTCTTCGACTGTTTTTTTCTTTTACCATTTTATGCTTTGTTTACTGAACTCCATTTCTGGTCTTCAAATGTATAAGATCTATGCTTGTCGATTTATCTCCATTCCGAGTTCTTTTTGTTCTAAAAAGTAATTCACGATTTTCACTTCGTCCTTTTTTCTTGATATTAGAAGTTGAAATTTATTGGTGTTAAACTCCATATTGTTCTTTTCTATTAATTTATACACCTTTTCATTACTAGTTTGCAGGGATTTCATGGCACCCGGATTGTTTACTGTTTTTGTTGTTAATACTTTATAAAATACTTCAGTTAATTTCTTGATTTATATATATTTGCAATATAAAATAGTTACAAACACTTCCTACTTTTCCTTGGTTTAATAGAAGATTATATCCAATTTCCTACACTATGTCACACCCTATCTTTCAGTTTGAATGCTATAATTCCATGGTCATATTTAGCAAAAGCATAGCAAAGTCTCTGTAGATTAGACTATAGCTAACAATATCTTCTAGAAGACTTACTGACGCAGTGCTTCATGGCTCTGAATCATGCATGTTGGTTCCTGTTCACTTTGATATTACATTGAATTGAATTGAATAACCTTTAATGATAAAATAAATACACTGGTCTTACAATTTACAATGACATAAATAATTGTGAAGCTGGACTATTTATTTAATTAAGCTTTATTTAACTTCAATGGGCTTGGTTGGTAGATACTCTTCTGTTTTATTCTATACGATCAAATATTTCCAGAAGTGTCTATCGTTTTTTATTTATTTTGTGTCTTTCGTATCTGAGAAGAAATGATTTCTCTTTTAAGGATATCTGAATACCTGTTATTTCACCGATGTCTAGAGATTTTCCTTGCATCATGTAAAAAAATTTGTTATCTAATGTTAACATTTTATAACGGAAAAATTGTGCTACTGAGTGCATTTTTATTGTTACAAATGGTTTTTTTTAACTGGTGCGAACTCAAGTTCCGGTCAGCGCTCCATTTTCTCTTTCTTCCTTTCTCCTTCAGAGAAGGACTGGTTTTTCTTCGACTTAATGATTTCTTATTACTTTGAGAGTTTCTTTATATCGTCCGCTAATGATTGTTATCTTTTTCGAGGGGTTCTATATATAGTGCATTTGGTCCATTGTTTACCTTTTCTCTAAGGAGAATAATCATTAATTGCATTTTATGTGGTTTTACTCCCTCTTCCTTCTAATAAAAGCTTTCCATCATTTTTCTGTTTAACGCGTGACTCATTAGCCTCAGTGGTTATTTGTCTGCATTTTCTTTGTCGTGATGTCATTGCAGTTAATTATTTTCAAGTCATCTCTCATCCTGTTTCGATATAATAATGTTGGCTTTTCTCTTTGGTGTTCTCTTTCCTTTCCTTTTCGTAACTGCACCCATTTCTGAAATTTCTAATATGCTTTCTCTTCGAGGGAATTAACGCTTGTTTTGAGTTTTTTAATACAGTAAAGCCTGTGTAACTCGGACTCTGGATAGGCTAGAATCCTCTGAGCTGGAAAAAATTCCTTCTGGTAAAAAAACCTGTCTTACTCGAAGTTTGTCCGAGTTGTACAGGTAAAATCCGAGGTGACTACGTGGTACACTCCGATACCCGTTAACAACGCGGCAAACCGACGCCATCACGTGATACCTTCAAGCTACCACTTGTTTATCCTCTGACATATATTTTTTGTTTTAGAAACATTGTTTTAGTACACTTTAAGTTACGCATTTTAAAATAGGTTTTTTTTTACAATACCGGGTGTCCGAGAATTATCTGTACAATTTTTGGCTGTTATTAAAAGTCAACCATGAAGTGTAGAAATTCCAGTGTTGTCCCATTTTACAGAGAATCTCATTAAGTGTTTTTTGATACCACGTTTTGACACGTTTTTTAGAAATGTACGCGGGTGACAGACATTGATGATTTAAAAGCAAGAATCACAGCTGCTATTGAGCGAATTGATGTGGATATGCTGCAGCGTACATGGCAACATTTGGAGTATCGATTGGATGTTTTGCGAATCACTAATGGTGCACATATCGAATGTTTGTAACAACGTTACTTTAATAAAAGAAACTTTTGAAAATACAGATTCTAAATAATCTTGTTTAAGAATTTTACGTGTGTTATCAAGAATTTTATTAAAAGATGAAATTGTACAGATAATGTTCGGACACACTGGAATTTCTAAAAAACTTGTCAAAACTTGGTATCAGAAAAAACTTAATGAGATTCTCTGTAAAATGGGACAACACTGGAATTTCTGCACTTCATGGTTGACTTTTAATAACAGCCAAAAATTGTACAGATAATTCTCGGACACCCTGTACCGTACTTTAAATTTTACCTCTCTAAGACGGAATCCTCTTTTTCTCAGATACTCACTCCCTAATTAGTCCAAATTATACAGGTTTTACTACAAAGAAGTTGAATTCTCATTGAACTGTTAACATCTTTGACTGAATGAGTGTCTGGTTTTTAACACATGAGAAGTTTAAAGGATCAAATATGCATATTATCATTATTTTGTTTTTCAATACGTTTCGTCAGAGATTTATTGTAATTTTTGTCGTCGTTTCGCGGAGTTGAACTTGTTTTGGGTATTATTTGAATGCCAGTGCTCGGGTTATTATAATGTGTAAAAGTTGTAAACAGTCGTTTGGAGGTTAAACAACAACAACAACAACAACAGTTTTTCGTGGTTTCATTTACCTTTTGCAAGAACGTTTTTACTCTTTTTATTTTTTGGGTTCTGATATGATTCCGTTCAATGTGTGCGCGTTTCAACCTATTTTTTTTCTTTTATTTTCTTTTGAATTTTAGATACGAGAAATAAAAGTGTTCCAAAAATTATGACATTGGGGGTTACAGTTCCTAAACTTTGTTACCGTTTCCTTTATTGCTTATCTGATGTGTCACTGAATTTCTTGCTGGAATATCTGTATCTGAGGTTCTGTACAACACGATAGTTCTGCAAAACTGCTTCTTGCCTTATTTTCATCAATAGCTTTTGCAGTCTTTCTGCATGGATTTTCAAGTATATATATACACCTTATGAACCTTATGTTGTTTCGTGCGTTGGTCTCTCTTCACACGGAGGTCAAGCTGGTGGCCCCGCCTCTAGGTCTGGCCTGGTGGAGGAGCGAGTTGCTTTCTTGCGCTCTCCACCGTACATAGCCAGGCACGCCCGGCTCATCTGGTACTGTCCTGAGCCAGGCATCCAGTCTTTTCTTGAAGACTTCAACTTTGACCCCCGTTACGTTTCTGAGGTCCTTAGGAAGCTGGTTGAAAAGTCTTGGCCCCCTGACAACCAAGCTATTTTCCTTCAGGGTTGAGGAGGTCCCTTGTCGGGTCTTTAATTTGGGAACACTACACATTGTGCCTTTCCTATTTTCCAGTGTTGTTTGAATGGTAATTGGGTTTATTTTTAGGTTCGGTACCAGTTTTTCGATCATTTTCCATATGTAGATTATGATGTACCTCTCTTCTTCTTCTTTCCAGTGAGTACAGATTTAGTTTACGTAGTCTTTCCCAGTAGTTGAGTTCTTTGCAGCCATCAATCTTGGCTGTGAAATGCCTTTGCGTTTCTTCTAGTTTATTAGTTTCTTCCTTTTTATATGGGGACGTCAAAACTGAGCAGTATTCAAGTTTTGGTATAATCAGTGTTTTTAGCAGGGGAATCATTACTGTCCTGTTCCTTCTCTTGAACGTTCTTAGTACCTGTCCGGCGACTCTTTTTGCTTTATATATATATATATATATATATATATATATATATATATATGTAAGCTGTCAACTCAAACTGTGTCGAGGAATTTTATTCCATATTTTTCAGTCTCCTTGCTGCAGTTTTAGCAGTTTTCCTTGCCAATTTGTTTTTGTCCATCTCGGAAATCTTTTGACTTTTGAGAGATGGAGAGATCTTTCAAGTTTCTAACAACTTTTATCTAGAAATTATTTTATTTTAAACTTTCAGTATCTGTTATATAAAAAGTTATATATAATATTACACACACACAACCTTAGTTTTTTGTTCCCAAACGAACTGTTCATTTTGACACCGGTCAAGCTTGATGACCCAACCTTAGACTTACACTTAAACGTGGAAATCGAACTACGACCCACCAACGGAATCAGAAATTACAAAATCTTCGCCCGGGCTCGATCTCCCGATCGAAACACAACGTTGCTAAGAAAGACCCATAGGAAACAGTCGCTGAAATTTGAAATCATAAAGTCTGGGCAGGGAGTCGAACCCACGTCCTTCAAAGTTGCAGATCCGTGTGTGTGTGTGTGTGTGTGTGTGTGTGTGTGTGCATTTAATTCCTTTGAAGCGCATAACGTGAGTAAAATTTTTCCAAGCCAAACAATTTTGTTTGTTTTTCTTTTTGATAATGAAGAGCTTTTGGTGTTATCTGAGCGTTTAAAGAGTAAATGAGGTGTTTTTCCTTTTAGAAAAGTACAGTCATTTCTACGTGCAAAAAGTGGAAAATAATTGCTGTACAAATTTTCATGAATAATATAAATGTATTTTAATAATTATAAGGAAGTTATATATAATAATAATAATAATAATAATAATAAATAATTTCTTTCTATCCTGTTGGTATTTCCTTCGGCTAAACCAAATTATCTCTAAAGCTGTTAAGAACAAGATAAAACATATATAAACCTAATTAATTTCCCGAAAACGGAAGATTTCCTCAATGAAACTATGATTTCCGATATTAGAAAGTTGTGGGTGTGTATCGCCCTCTCCAACAAAACCTTTAACTCTTGACTAATTTACCGAAACTGCCTTCCTTCGCTTTCAGAGTAACGAACCATATCTAGATCTTTCAAAGAATTCCCACCGTCGCATGCTTTTCACGGTCCGTTGTTGAGTTCCTCGGGCGATTCGCAAACGTGTTTTTAACTCTTCTACTTGCCTCTATCTCTTCTTCTTCCTCTTCTTCTTCTTCTTCCTCCTCCTCCTCCTATCCTCTTAATATGAGTGGTGGTCAGCCGTCCGAGTGCTGTTGCCAATTATCTCCGCTCTCAGCCACGAGGGCTCTCCGCCACCCCCGACCTGAACTACAGATTTCCAGGCAGTAATGCCGAAGCTTCCTCTAAAAGCGGTTGGATCCGATTGCAAAAGTAAAAAGTTGTCGCATTTTAGTGGAGTTGAAACCCCTTTTATCGTTTGTTTAACTAAGGCTGTATTTGGATAGACGCGTTTTTTTAAGAGTTTCGTGAAAACATTTGATAAAATGACGTTGCGTTTTTGATTTATGAGAAGATTTTTAAACAATTCTTGCTTAATTCTTAAATAATAACTACGAATTTTTGTGTAATTTTGATTAAAATTTTTAAAAAGTAATTTAAAATCACAGATTTGATAATAATAAGGAAAGACAATTCCACTGAGTGACTTGAATTATATCTATAAGATATTGATACAGGTAGGTGTGGTTTGCTCGTTAAACAAGACAGAAGAACAGGTATTCATTTTTATTTCTTTAATTGTACACATTCGTGAATACATGTACATGCGGTTGTATTCAGGAATTTAAAGTAAAAATTGAATTACTGATAAAGGTTAATAAGTCCAGGCCCTTAGACGCCTTGGTGCTAAAACTGAATGATCAATGATGGTTTAAGGCAATGGTTCTTAACCCCTGAGTCGCGACCCAAAATTGGGTCATTAAACTGTCATTTAACGTTTATTTATGTTATCCCTCATCATTTTATCAATAATTATTTATTTTATTATCTATTACGAGGGAACTGTTTGAAGACATGGGTCGCCGAGTTAGCCCCGCAACCAGAATTTGGGTAGCAGCCTAAAAAGGTTAAGAACCACTGGTTTAAGGTTTTAGCAAATGAGAAAACATTCTTAAGTATTTCTATGATAGTCACTCGATAAAAAATCTGAAAATTCTGGTAAAAAGACACGCTATAAAGAGACTTACCGAAACTGAAATGAATTCTGCGCATTTGTACGAGATTTTAGTATTACAAATGTAATAAATTCTAATGGTATTCAAGGAGAGTTCCTACAAATTCTATAAAAAAAATAAATGACGAATTTTCTGGAGGGCCGTCCAAAAGAATTAGGTTTTATAGAATAACCTTTATTAATAGAATAACCTTAATACTGATTTTGTACATTGTACTTTATATCAACCCTTTCAGTGAAAACAAAGACCAGTTTTCCTTCTGTCTCGCGCAGATTTTCCCCAAAGCTCGCACTGGACTCTCACTGTTTAAATGCGGGGCCTCGATTGAGCAGACATGAAAATCGTTTTCACTAGAAGGGGAGTGAATTACCAGAAAGTAAAAAAGAGAGAATGTAGTAGACTCACGTAGGCCAATACCGAAATTTTTACACCACAACAAAATTTCATTGGAAATTATACTGTATTTTGCACCAGTGTAGATTTATTTTAGTATTTCAAATTAAAATTATTACTATTATGGAAGTAGTAGTAGTAGTAGTAGTAAGTACTATTACTAATATTCTAGTAAGTCTACAAATATTATTAATCTAATCAGCAACATTGACATTAAAACAGAAATTACAATTCTTTATTTTTTTTTTTTAGTTACACCCTTCAAATTCTAATATAAATAACGGTTTACTTCCTTATCTTTTCTCTCTCTCTCTCTCTCTCTCTCTCTCTCTCTCCTCTTTCTCTCTCTCTAATATACGTACGGTATATATATATATATTTATTATATAACCACAATATCAATTTCCCAGGTTAATTATGATACATTATGTTTAATTAACACTTATTGTGAAAATTTATCTGAAAATATTATAATCTTCCGTTTAATTATATATATATATATATATATATATATATATATATATATATATATATATAATTATATATATAAAATATTAAAAATGTGAAGATTAATAATTTTTTATGCCGAAAACTTCACAATAAATGTTAATGGATATATTTAACATGGGAAAGTGATATTATGGTTATTTCTCTTTTAATCAAGGAATCAAGTGATCAAATGCTTTTCTTAAACTGAGAAGAGATTGTTAACTAAATTAACGAACCAAAACATTAGAATTTATAGAAAAGCGTAAAGATGCAAAAATGATAAGTGTAAATTTTAGTAAATTGGTTTTAGAAATTGTAATTATTGGTTACGGGGACCTCTCACAAACATAATAACTTCACTGATAAAACTCAAGTATAATAATAATAATAATAATAATTAATAATAATCATAATATTAGTGTTATTAAAAGTGAATAAAGAAGTCAGTAGAATACAGTGAAATCTTGAAGGAAGATTAATATATATTTATTACCCAAACTCATCAAATTCAATGCGCAAACAAAGGCTGCTTAAAATTCCTATACGCTATCCCAATAGGGATGTGCGGAAGAGTTACGCTCTGTTTTCTAAACCACGTCTGCCCATATGGCGTGTATCGAAAATACTCGAGAGGTTTCCACCAATTTGGGGTTATGAGGTTATATTCCACGCTCGCTCGGATCCACCGTAATCGTCCTCGTCTCTCCTCCGTCAGACCTTTTCTGCAGTCTTCCCGGCAGCCAGCGGCCCACCAGGTACCGTTAAGCGAAGTGGGACGTCATCTGCCGTTTTAACGGTGCTCGCGAGCGAATTAATTTAAATTTTTAACGTGCTTCGATTCTAAATACGATGACGACGAAATTCATGCATTTATTCTGCGTCACGCATGCGCGTAACTCCATTTGTAATGATAATTAGAAGTAGGAATTAGGCCTACAGTGGGTATTTGGGTATCAGAGCGCATATATTTTGTTTTATATGGTAATACGGAAAAGATATATTACTTGTTTCGTTTGAACAACTGCGTTCGACCTCTGTAACACCCCGCCTCATATCATGCACCTGGACTGATAATAACTGGAGGTGTTTGCAATACAAACTAACGAAAATTGCGCGAAACCGCATACAGAGCTGGATGTTCTTTAAAATGAGATAACACGAAGCATTATTACTTTCAGTGGTGATAAACTACGTATGAAAGCCTCGTTAGTACATTGACCCCCTGTTTGCTTGTCAATACTGCTGCGAGCTGCTCGTGCCCTGAAATGGGAGTATGGGCGGAATGATGCTCTCTGTGAAAAAATGTTCAACTTTCCAACTTTTCATCCTTATACTTAAGCTATGAATACATTGATTCATTCATAACTATATATACTTACTTACTTTAGGAGAGTTTGAACGACGGTTCAGGATCGACCCCATCTGCAGCATCCCGCCTCATTTGGATTTGGAGACGGAGGAAATTGGTATATATATAGGGTGAACCAAATGTAGGTGGACAGTAAATGATAACGTTTATTTTGAGAATACATATTTAATTTTTTTGTATACTATAATACAAAATAAAATTTAAATAAATTTAGTTATAATATTTAATATAATATAACACAAACACCATAGTTATAATGAACACCATAGTTATAATATAATATAACACAAACCGTATTCAACCTACTGTCCACCTACTTTTGGTTCACCGTGTATATATAAAGCTATGAATAAATATGAATGTATCCAGCACCCGTAGCTCAGTGGGTAACACGGATTCCCTATGAGCGAAGTAAAGACACCAAGTTCAGGGGGTTCGACTCACGTTGGTGCTGGTTAATTAATTGCCCTGAGCGCTGTGCCACAGCCCTCCCTACTCATTATTATTATTATTATTATTATTATGAACCCTAGAAATAGAGCATTAATAAAATTTATTATTCGTATGACTGCTGCAGTTTCCTTTCTGTTCAGTGCGGGTTCAGTTGAATAAATTTAAGTTTCCAGGCCAAAAGAGAGAGAGAGAGAGAGAGAGAGATTGCTAAAAGTAAATAGACACCTTTGGTTTTTCTATATTTTCTGATTTGATAATAAAAGTCAATAAATAATACATTATATACTCGTGTATATATATATATTATATATATATATATATAAAATATAGACATTGAGGGCATTCCTCGCAATGGTTCGAGAGTAAAGAAAGTAGATTAAATTTCTACTAATAGGGAAGAACGAACCTAAAAGGAGATGTATTTATTTATCCTATAAAATTGTGGCTTCAGGCTAAACTTTAATGAACCTATTAAATTCTGCGTTAAGAAGGGAACGCAATGAATAATGATTCTGTGAACAAGATTTTATTCATGGTTGATTTTTTTTTCTTTTTTTTTTCAATTTTTTCATTTTATTTATTACTTTTTTTTAGCCATTATTATTATTATTAAGAGAAAAATCTACAAAATGTCTATACAATGGAAAATTAGAGAAGGGAATTTAACGAGAGATTGGAAACTAGTAGGGCTCGAACTAGGGTAGAGAGGTATCAGAAGCCAGTTTGACAAAACAAGTTATCCTGTACTCTTATACACAAAGACCGTTCGACCTCGATGAAATCTTAGCGGTGTTGTTTGATAATGTTTCACTCTATTCTCTCTCTTTATAAAAATATATAAATTTTTTTTAGTGCAATTAATTATCGGACTTTGCAAGATAGAAAATTTCCAGTTTCTCATTCAATTAATTGCTTTTCCGAAATTTCTAGCTTAAAAGTGCGGTAATTGTACTAACAAGAATTTCTGTTTCTGTAATATACTCACATTGGAACAATCAATTCGATAGAACTCTGCAGATATTTAAATTTGTCCGATAAATAATTATAATCGTGTGTGTGTGTGTGTGTGTGTGTGTGTGTGTAAGCAGCGACATAACCGTTCGTTAAATGTTGCCTAACCGGGTATTAATAGTGACGCAACCGAATGAGAGTAAAAGTTGGAGAAACAACTTCAGTCAACTTGAATAGAACTTAATAAACTTCATAATGAGGGGTCGCGCGTCTTAAGGTACCTAAGCGCCACCATAGGCGAAAACGTGTTTTTGATGGATATCACTATTTTCACCCTTCCTCTATCGCGTGGTTTGGGTTATAATGACCTTACGACACTAGAAGTATGGTTGAAAACCTCATGAAACAAACTACTTTTTTCACCTCTATCGCCAGCCAAAATTTCACCCAAAGTTTGGCATAATAAGAAAATTAAAAAATACAAAAAAAAATATAAATAAAATATAAAATATGAAAATCTATTCCAAAAACTCATCAACATCTTCATTAGCATAGTTAGAACTCTAATTTAGCCAAAAAATAAACGTTCTAGCTCAATTAATAACAGAGATACTATTGCCAAAATATTGCTGAACTATGGAGGCGATTTCTGGCGAATTTTAATTTTGACGCTTAGGTACCTTAAGACGCGGGACCCCTCATATGTATTATAGGAGGAGGAGACTGTAGACATCAATCGACAAGGGAGGTATTTCGGGGTTGGGGGAGGTTAGGCAGGAGACAGAGAGTGCTGGGACTCCCGTTTCTCCTGTCACTGTCCTCTTTAGCTGACCTTTTTCCATATCTCATCTACCCTGTGAGCAGTCCGGCATGCTCTCAAACACACACACACACACTTCTCCCTCTATTCTTCACTACACATACACGCATTTTACACACTACACAATCTTTTCAAAATTAAGGAAAAAAATGGCATCGTGAGCCTCGGTGACCTTGATTTCGGCGCTCTCTCCTTTTTACGGGCGCTCGCCCTTGGCCCCTCCTTCCTGCCTAAAAAAATGAAACGATGAAATTTTTAAATGTACACTATTTGTGTCTTGTATTAACTGAAGTATGTTTATATATATTTACTTGGCAGGAGTTTCACGCATCGATCCTTACCGCACGGATGTGAGGCTCGTCCTTACCTGCGGAAGTGGCTTGGTGAAGGGGAAAGTTCTTTTCTTGAACTTCTCACATAGCCAACTAGGTGCACCCAACTCGTCTGGAATTGTCCTGAGCCAGGTGAAAGTCTTCTTTTCAAAATTTCCATACCGACATCTTTTGTGCCCGAATTTCTTTTGGTAACTGGTTTGTCTTGGCCCTCTTAAAACAAAGCTATTTTCCTATAGTGTTGAGGATGTCTTATCTTGACTTTAGTTTGGGAAACTGCACATTTTGCCTTTCCATTTTTTTTAATGCTGTCTGTGTGGATATAGTTTTCAATTTGAGATTAGGAATTAGTTATTATTTTTCACGTGTAAATTACAGTGTACCTCTCTTCTTCTTCTCAACGAATATAGTTTTAATTTCACTAATCTTTACTAGTAATATAGTTTTCTGCAGCCATTAATCTTGACTGTGATATTTCTTTGAATTTCTTCTTTTTTAAATGGAGAAGTTAAGATTGACCAATATTCCAGTTTTGGTATGATAAGAGTTCTTAGCGAGGGAATAATTATAATTGTGTCCCTTGTTTTAAAGGGTCTCAGTATCTGTCCAGTTATTCTTTTTGCTTTGTTTATTGTTATCTTATTTTGCATTTCAGATTTCGCATCGTCGGTCATTTATAACTCTTAAATCTTTTGCTTTAGAGTTTCTTTGAATTTCCTGTTCCTTTGGGACATAGTTGTTCATCAGTTTTAATTTCTCATTTTTTTCCCGGATCTAAAGAGCTGATTTTAGGTATTAAATTTCATATTGTCTTCTGACCATCGGAATATTCCGTTTTTGTACGTTTGTAAAGATTCCATGTCACCCGAGTTTCTAAATTGCTTCCTAATTTTTTTATCATCAGCAAAGAATCTTACTGTACTATTTACGGTTACTTCATTTCGTACATCGGTTAGCATGATCATGCGCAGTCGTCGAGCAAATATTGTTCCTCGTGATACTGAGCTATATGTACCTACAATTTTGATGATATTCTTTGGACTAACATTTTACTGACGCTCTCAAAAAAGTTATCTATCCATTTTTCTACTTTGCCTGCTATTCCCGAGAGAGAGAGAGAGAGAGAGAAGAGAGAGAGAGAGAGGAGAGAGAGAAGAGAGAGAGAGAGAGAGAGAGTTACAAGGAAAAGAAGTACCTCAAAAGGCCTTGCGGCCCATACCGAGGAGGTACCAATGGCAACGGGTGCCAGGGAAGGGGGAAGGAGAGAGAGAGAGGAAGGGGGAAGGAGAGAGAGAGGGAGGAAGGGGGAAGGAGAGAGGAAGGGGGAAGGAGAGAGAGAGAGAGAGAGAGGGAGGAAGGGGGAAGGAGAGAGAGAGGGAGGAAGGGGAAGGAGAGAGAGAGAGAGAGAGGGAGGAAGGGGGAAGGAGAGAGAGAGAGAGGGAGGAAGGGGGAAGGAGAGAGAGAGAGAGAGAGAGGGAGGAAGGGGGAAGGAGAGAAGAGAGAGAGGGAGGAAGGGGGAAGGAGAGAGAGAGAGAGAGAGAGGGAGGAAGGGGGAAGGAGAGAGAGAGAGAGAGAGGGAGGAAGGGGGAAGGAGAGAGAGAGAGAGAGGGAGGAAGGGGGAAGGAGAGAGAGGAGAGAGAGAGGGAGGAAGGGGGAAGGAGAGAGAGAGAGAGAGAGGGAGGAAGGGGGAAGGAGAGAGAGAGAGAGAGAGAGGGAGGAAGAGAGAGAGAGAGAGAGAGAGAGAGAGAGTTACAAGGAAAAGAAGTACCTCAAAAGGCCTTGCGGCCCATACCGAGGAGGTACCAATGGCAACGGGTGCCAGGGAAATTTGGTGAAAGTTTATTTTTCTTTCAACTATCCTAGCAGTAGTAGAAAACTGGATTGAAAAGTAGAAGGCTCTCTCCCCACCCTCCGCTCCCTCCCTGCCAGAGGCAGGTACGGAAAAAGGTTGAAGAAAATACCTTGACCCAGGAAAAGTAGCCAAGGAAATTTTACAGGAAAGTGGAGAATATATAAATAGCTCTATATTTAGCTTACTCACAGAGACACCGAGCAAGCGAACTCCTGCAGAGTTTTCTGAGGTTTTAATCTTAAACTATGAGTGTGTTCAGTACTTTGTCTAGCCTATTTTTAAACAGATTTACACTTTGACTGGAAACAACCTCTGAGGGAAGTTGGTTCCAGATATTAACTATTTTATAGAAAAGAAATTTCCGCAGACTGAGGTCCTAAATGTCTTTACACACTCAAATAGTGTGCAAGATTTCGTCTACCGTTTTCTTGAACTGATCCACAGAGGAACTGTTCACAACTTCCGAAGGTAACCTGTTCCATGTGTCACAGATCTTATACGTAAAGTAATTCCCACACACACTAGTCTTAAACCGTTTCAAATCCAACTTCCAACCATTGTTGCGAGTTGGGTTATCATTTAAACTAAACATACTTGTAAAATCGACATCGTTGAACCCGCGTAAGAGCTTGAAAACCTCGATCAGTTGACCGCGCAGCCTCCGAGTTTCAAGCGAAAACAAGTTCAGGGCGCGTAACCGTCGATTGTAGCCCATATGCCTAACGGAAGGGATTAACTTTGTGGCCCTCGCCTGCACTCGCTCCAGCCTCACAATATCTTTCCTGAGGGTGGGCGACCAGAACTGCACAGCATACTCCAGGTGCGGCCGAACAAGGGAATTGTACAGTGAGAGCACAATCTCCTTGTTCCGAAACTGAAATTGCCTCCTGATATAACCCAATAGTTTCTGGGCTTTCTTTTCCACCTCTACACACTGTTTCGTAAACTTAAGGTCGCTGCTAATTAGCACACCCAAGTCCTTTTCTAAATCAGTCACCTCGATATTACTGCCCAACATCGAGTAGTCCGACTTGGGATTGGCGTAGCCAATGTGCATCACTTTGCATTTACCCAAGTTAAACGGCATTTGCCATTTTTCGGACCACTCTCCTATCCTACCTAGGTCCGCACGCAGTTCCTCGATCGCTTCGGGCGTCCCAACATTGGCCCCAAGCTTGGTGTCATCAGCGAATTTGGCGATCCGACTGACGATGCCACCGTCGATATCATTTATGTAAATGGTAAACAACAGCGGCCCCAAAACGGAACCCTGAGGAACCCCACTAGTGACCGAGGCCCAACCCGAACTAGCCCCTTTAATTACCACCCTCTGCCGCCTATTCCTCAGCCAGTTTTCAATCCACCTACCTATTTCCCCACCGATACCCAGCGCGCGCACTTTCGCCATTAGCCGGCGGTGAGGTACCTTATCAAAGCCTTTCTGAAAGTCGAGATAAAGTATATCAATCGCCCTACTCTTATCGTACTCACTCAACATGACGTGGAAAAACTCGAGCAAGTTGGTGAGACACGACCTATGCCGTCTAAACCCATGTTGGGAGTCCCCAAGCAGCTTGTAGGAATCCAAATGGTCAACGATTCTATCAGCTATTATCCTTTCTAATAATTTACCTACAACTGAAGTGAGACTAATAGGACGATAGTTCCCTGGACTTTCGTGATCCCCTTTCTTAAAGATAGGGGTCACGTTGGCCTCCCTCCAGTCACCAGGCACCTGGCCCATCACCAACGATTTGTTGAAGACTGTAGCCAGGTGGGGAGCCACCTGGTCGCGCACTTCTCGCAAAACACTGGGAGAAACTGGTCTGGCCCAGGCCTTAAACGCGCTCAGTTTTGTCTATTCTATGAGCAACGACTGTCGCGGTACATCTAACACTATCCAGGCCAGCACCTTCGTGCCTCACAGCTGGCTCGGGGATGACGCGGGTATCCTCCCTGGTGAACACTCCCGCAAAGTACTCATTAAGCACATTAGCGATGTCCGCGTCGGAGGTCCGCAGAACGCCGCTTCCGTCCTTTAAAGGACCTATCATGCTTCTAATGGACTTTCTACTATTAACATAACTGAAGAACTCCTTAGGGTTCCCCTTGCAGAGGCTTGCCACCCGTAGTTCTTCGTTACGTTTCGCTAGCCTAACCTTCGCCTTCACTTCCCTACACAGGCGGACATACGCTAAAGTGTTATCATGGGAACGATTGGCCTTCGCCCTCCTATACGCTACTTTCCTATTTCGGATAGCCGAAGCGATGTCACGATTGAACCACTTAGGCTGCGTTGAAGCAGGGGTGACCGGTTTTGAGGGTATGGCAGCAGACTGCAGCACCATAAACTCGTCCCGGAATGCACTCCACACTCCCTCAACATCGCCGCCGACCTCTAACCCCATATCTCCTACGCTATCCCTGAGGCTAACAAAGTTCGCCCGCCGGAGATCGAGCTTACTGCCTCTCGAGTTACTACGCTTCACCCGAGGGACGCACACACGGAACCTAATAAGACTGTGATCACTCCCGCCCAACGATTCGTCAACGGTGAGGCCAGTGACGAGGTTGTCTTCGGTCGTGAACACTAAGTCCAGAACGCTTTCGCCTCGTGTAGGCTCGTTGACCCACTGAGTGAGGAAGTTCTCATCAGCAAAGTCAACTAGCCTCCTCCCTTCAGCATCGGCAGTCCTGTTTTCCCACTTTATGCCGCGACAGAGAGAGAGAGAGAGAGAGAGAGAGAGAGAGAGAGAGAGAGAGAGAGAGAGAATACTGAGCAATTTGGAAGCACTACTTATAATTATCCACCAAAGGGTTTAAGATGAACTTTTGAGATAAATTCCAATCATCGAATCATAAAGAACGAAAATAAGAGTTTTTTTTATGTTTACTACTTTCCTTTCGATTCCCTGAAGCAAATGCATTTATCAAAGAAAAAAATGAATACGATACAGATGGGCATCGCGAATACTTTCAATGAACGTGATTGGTGTCAGAACTTAGTTTTTTTTTTTTGCTTTAGAAACAATACAAAAATATTGAAAAAAGTAAATGTTAATTGGAGATCATAATCCGTGTTAAATGTATATATATATATATGCGAGTATACTTTGAAAGTTATTATAAATATTTTGTTTCAGATAATAAATTAATAATAAAGAAGACGATAAAAATGTGGGTATGCAAATTTGCTCTAATACCCTGAAGGTCATACTTTTATAATAATTCAATTCTAACATTAAAAAATTTGGAAATAATAATAATAATAATCGGTAAAAATAACTATTAATAACTACATTATTAACTACTATAAACTATTATTAACTATAACTATTATTAACTATATTATTAAATCTTATAAACTATACTTAATAAATGACAAAAACACTTTCACGCAAGCGAGCGAATAATACACAAGCACGCAAATTTCATTGCTTTATCCTTCGGCTATAAAATAGATACCCCAATATTTATCATACTTTACTCTCGTACCTAAAAATTATCTACGCTTTAATATTAAACTCCTTCGGATGCTCTTCTAAATATATGACATATCGGCTTAGATATGTCGTAATTATAGAGTATTAATATTATCATTAACTGCGTTCAATTTATATTTACGACCCCTTAAAATGAAAGTTTAAATTTCCCCGAATTATTGTTAAATGTTTTTGGAGATTGGATTTATTTATTTATTTTTGTTAAATTAATGATGGCGGTAGAGTGTATCCTCCTAGCGACAATAATTCAATGGGTAACAGTTTCCGTACGTGTGAAATGAAGACACTACGGTCAGGGGTTCGAATCTCAAAGATGCTGTAATAATAATAATAATCAATAATAGTTTGCGCGGTGATGCATATTAGTATGGCCTGAGCACTGCGCTAGTTCCAGGAATTATTATTAGGGTGTGACTAAAGCTTATTTAATCTATTAACACAATTCTTTAGCAAACAAAAAATATGGTATCAGCTGAATAAATGCATACTTTACTTTATTTTGCGTTAAAATTTATATATATATATATATATTATTATATATATATATATATATATATATATATATATATATATATATATAAATACCTCATGGCTGGTCTACATAACTGTGTTCGTAATCGTGTATTGTGTATGTCCACCGTGGTGGCGGAGGGGACCTACAATTTTTACGTGGGTTCCGAACCACAAGAACATAAGAAATTTATGTAAAAATTGTCGGTAAATTGGCAACGACCAATTTTTACGAAACTAAATAATTATCAATTTAAAACTAATTAATTATCGATTTAAAACTAAAGATAGAATCTCTGGATCCAGAGGATCAAGTCATAATAGACTACTATCCACAAATATGTTACACTCTATATCTATTTATAACGGACATGCAAATATATCAGATCCAAAGAATCCAGTCAATTTCATTACGGTATCCATCAAGTCACGGTCCATATCGATTGCGGACCAAGTCAAAATTTACAACTATATACATTACAATATATACACTTAGGGGAAAGTGTAGGTGTGGCTGTAAAGACTGTACAGTAATGTAGAAATGTGTGTGCACCCATTTCAGGTCTCCCATTTAAAGGTGTTTGTGGGGCAAGTGAAGATCATGAGTTTTTCAATACCTCACAGTACTATGGGGGGCATCGCTCGGCAGAGGAATCTCTTTAAATGGGGTGTGTAAGGACAGAGAGTATCCCCTAACCCAAGACGCTGCCTCCCTATATCCCACAACACTTGTGTTGAGCTGTGGGATCTATCCCCAGAAAGCCTTAATTTTACTACCTTAAACTATACCCTTTCTATCAACATATGCGTCTAATCGATTTTTAAACATGTTTATAGACGTGCTACTAATTACTTCTACCGGCAAACTATTCCAGCTATTTACTATTCTATGCGTAAAAAAGTTTTTCGCAACTGCTGTCTCGAACCTTCTACTTGTCAACTTACACCCGTTATTTCTAGTCCTATTATATTGAGATATTTCGAAAAAGCTATCTCTATCTACGTTATCGAACCCATTCATATAATGTTATACTGTATTCTAGTATTTTCTCAAGAAAGTATCCTTCGATGCTATACGGGAGGGGGGTGTTAGATTATGCAATATATTTTTCCTTCTTTATACGATTCGTAATAAATATTATAAATGTAGCAGATGAATATAATTATACAGTATTTATAATTCACTACGAAATTTCTTTTCGTACACTATATATATATATATATATATATATATATATAGTACACTTAATAATAATAATAATTGCAATGTTATTTCAATTACCTAATTTGCGCACAACTTTTCAATTGTTTGAAATTTTTGTTTGAATAAGATTCTAGTTCGTCCTTCTTAAAACAAAAGTTTTAAATTTGTACCGAACAAATTTGCCCTTTCGTTGTTAAGCAAATAGTGTTGAATCTTCGAAACAATTAGGTCTTACTCTACAAACTCACACTGTGCACATTCTCTATAGACATACTCATAAAGCTAGAGCATAAAGCGGAGGGGTCGACCGCAGATCGATCCCAAACCGTCGTTGAAACTCACATAAAGTAATATATATATATATAATTAGTGATGGATCGAGTGGTCGGTTTTTCACAACCGCGGTTGCGGTTGTGTTTGCGGTTGTCGAATTTTTTCCAACCGCGGTTGCGGTTGCGGTTATCATATACTAGGAAAAATGCGTAATTATTAACTGGATTTAGCCACTATAGTGCGATTTAGCCACACTTGGTACATAATATATACTAAATAGTATTTATTTAGTAATACCTTATGTTGAACACAAGTTTTGCAACACACCGCTACCGCTATTTGTGTGTTGCAAAACTTGTGTTCAACATAAGGTATTTACTAAATAAATACTATTTAAATGAAGTATATTCTAAACTTATATAGCTATTATGAAAGAATAGGTCAAATTAAATAAAACCATATTTTGCACTAAGTGTGTTACCAGGATGAGGGACGAGGACCCATCGCACTGTTCATCCCACCTACCACTTTCCCCAGCCTCCACCCATTGGAAAGTTATGGATTATTATTCAATTGAAAAACTGATGTCAAACTTAATGACAGGCAGTGTGAATTTCAAGAATAATATTTTTGCTGCATTTTCACCTTTCAAGCGGCAACGCCTCTCATCGTACAACGTTCCCGCTCCACTGAAGAGCTGCTCGCTTGGAATGCTACTTGAAGGGCAAGCAAGATATGTTCTTGCAATACAGCCAAGTTCTTTGTATTTTAGTTCGTTATCTTTCCACCACTGAAGAGGATCATCGTCGGGAGCAATTCTTTTTTCTTTGTGATAGTTGTCTAGAAGAACTCGCATCTTCTTGTTGATTCTTGGTGAACTTTCTTCTTCTTCACTGCTTGAACTAAAAATGCGTTCATCGAGTCCAGTAGTGACGACTTTGAAGAACTTGGCTCAGGAGAATCAGTCATTCGGGCTCTTTTTGGCTGCTTTTTGACTGGTTCAGGGTTTGTTCAGGGTTAAAATTAACTAAGCTTTTACAACCGCAACCGCACTTATGGAACGGCGGTTGCGGTTACGGTTGCGGTTGTGAATTTTTGTGCGGTTGTAGTGCGGTTGCGGTTGCGGTTATTCGATCCATCACTAATATATTATATATATATATATATATATATATATATCTCAGTTAGGAATGTCAGAAACCGGCACAGCGCTCAGGCCAACTAATGCGCCCCATTACGCTAATTCTGTATTATTATGAGCATCATGATATTAATTATTCTCGCCGGGATTCGAAACCAGGACCTCATTTTCTCCACTTGGCTCATAGGTAAACGGTGTTACCCATTGAGTTACGGCCAATGGCATACATTGCCGTATATAGAGTGACCGATCGTCCCGCATATTGACATGCGTCCCGCGTCCCGCAAGAATCCAAATATATTTTGCAAAAAGTTTCGCATACCAAGTTAACTGTAATTTTTGAGAAAAATATTTTGGTTTTTAAGAAAATACTTTATAACATTAAATTTTTAGGTAATTATTTTTATTATTAATTATGCGAATTATGAAGTAAAAAGTGTGTAAGAGATTCGTAAGTTTTTATAACAAACTTATATAGTTCAAATAGGCTTATATGTATAGTTGAAATACCTTAAGAATTTACGTGCACCGTGATCACCCTCCTCCACCCTATCCCCGCTCGGAGGGGGAGCCCCGCACTACGATGTTGGTAAGATTGTCACCCTATATTGTATATATATTAAAAATCAGTTACAAATAGTTTTTAAAAATTTTTATTTTCCTTTTATAGATGAAAAGCGGTCTGGCATTAAAAAAAAAAATCTAAAAAAAAAAACTTAGACAATTAAAAAAGTTTGTTGGGAATAATTTATTAGAAAAAATACTTTTGGATTTGAAAACCATTCACGCACGAATTCATGAAATTTTGTTCACTTACGTTTCGCCAAAGGGATATTTCCAATTACATTAAACGGAAATAATTTTTTTACGTAAAATACGGTTCGTTGATTATGTTAGAAAATACTGTATTTTATAATATTTTAGTTAATATATTTATCCCATTCATTCCATTTAATCAGTGAATGTTTACACATTGCTCGATGTCACAACGCAGTCTTGAACTTCAAATTCGTGATACGTGCGACTTTTCAGTTAATTCATGGAAATAACAGACGGAGAACTAATTTTTGTTTTTAAATGCATGATTTAACCTCGGTGTTAACAGCCATGTAGAGTCGTATGATAGAGGGGATCTACGGCTTAACGTGGATTACGAACCACGGGGCACTACATCATCTGAACACATTTGACAGTAATTCATTCAACTGCTCCCCAAACTCACTGTCGCTTAATCTCTTTGATCTTAACGGAACGTAGTTTTATGGCATGGTCACGTACGACGTAACCCCCCCCCCCCCCCCCACAAATGACTCAACAAAGGGCATGAAGGCTAGCAAACTTTCCTCTAATTTCTACATGAAAGCAACAACCTCCAATCTTTCAAACGCAGATTATCTAGGTATCTCGAGAACTCTGGACCTTAATTTCGGCCCTCTCCTTTTTCTTCTATGGGGGGGGGGCGTGATCATTTTTGCAGGCATTCACCCTTGGCCCCTCCTTCCTGAAGAAAAAGTAGTACATTTAATTAATCCTCTATCGCCTTAACATCAGATAAAGATCATAGCAACCAGAGAGAATACATCTTGTCTAAAACTGAAGTAACCAACCTATTTTACAGTTTCGCCAGAAATTAAAACAAAATGAGTATGCAGTGCCACACACACAAAAATATATATTAAAATAATAGTAATAACAGTGCCATGTACAATATTTTTCATGTTAATAATACTAGTATAAGATAGAAATAAGTAATACTATTTTTTAATTACACTTTACACTGCAAGCTTTCTCTTTTCAAAATATATGAGCCATGGCTATACAGTTTTTACATTCTTGCCTTTAAATACAAACAGTTGGCATGTCACAGAAAAAAATATGGTCCTGTTCGACTGGCACTCTTGCAGTGATAGACCATCTCTAATCTAAAACTTCCTAAGTTCTCATGTATCTTAAGTTTAGTACAATTCTTTGCGAGCAGACGTATTATTTTATTTAAAACTTATTTACCAGTAGCATTTACCCACGCATAACATAGGGCCCTACAGTGTAAGTAGGACTATTGTAATAATAATAATAATTAATGTACTTGACTTCTTTGTTAGACTTCCGGAAAAGATTATGTACATAGTGTTTACGAGACCAACAATCCCGTCGCTGAAATATTAACGAAATGTTCAACTAACACCTAACAACTAACACCCCATCTAACAAAGAATATTTATAAGGTGCACATAATTTTAAATATATATTATATAAATAAAGATAATCAGTAAGGGCTAGAAATTGGCACAGCGCTCAGGCCAGACGAACGGGGACCACCTTCCCTAACTCCTTGATTATTATTATTAACTAGCACCATTGGGATTCGAACCTCCGACCTCGGTATCTCCACTTCAATTATAGGGAAACGGTGTTACCCAGTGAGCGCTAGCTATACAACACATAGCTGACAACATTGTTAAAAGATGAAGAAATCGATATGTATCAAAGGATAAGTGCCAACCCGTAAGCTGTTTGATTTTGTGGGTTATGGTCCAACAAGACTCTTCAACCAATCATTTATTGCAAAGCAAATTGGAACTTTTTACCCCACTAATTTTGAACCCGTGATTCGACCACGTACCCGATGAGACAATTTGTTTTTAAGAATTTTGTTTAGAAATTCACGCCGTCCACGGGATCCATTCCCGGGTCTCTCGAATTGCGAGTCCGACGCTCTACCACTGAGCCGAGACTCGCACGATAGGTCAGACTCGGATCTCCCTCCTTCGACGCCACGCATTCCGGTGAACCTCAGACCCATACGAGTAAATCTAAATAAACACGTACAGTTTCCGCGCCTTCACAGGAATGTAAAGTGAATTATCGGATCAGTGGAAATGAATTATTCTTTAGAAAGGTGAATTTAGACGTTTTTTTTTTTTATTCCTTTCCATATTAAGAAATTAAAAAGACTTTTTCCTTAAGATTTCAAAGATCTTTTTCCCTTTATAAACTCAGTTTTTGTAATGGAGAAAGTTGTAAAATGTCAATTCCATTTAAGAGAAACATTTTTAATTTAGTTTTAATATTAACGTTATTTGCTCCAAATCCTTTTTACCAAAAGTATGTCTTGGTACACCACTTTACGTTAGATTAACGAGGTTAAGCGACGTTCAGTCTGATCAGTAGTTATAGATGGCGACCATCCTCTCCGTTCAGACGATGTAGTGAACCGTGGTTCGGATCTCACCTAAAGCTATAGTTTCCTTCAGTCAAATAACCTATGAACTTATGAAGGATGTTAATAACCTCACAAAACAAACAATCCTTTATCGTATACACACACACCACACACACACACATTTTATTCACGTTCTCAAATGATGTCAACAAACTGTTAGTTTTGTAGTTTAAAAACCAAGGAATTTAAATGTTCGAAATGTAATTACTCGACCAACGTTAGAAGCCACATCAGACAACCTGAATCGATTTATTTAAATATTAAGGAATTTAAATGTCATAAATGTGATTATTCCTCGAACAATAAAAGCCACTCGAAACAATATGAAATGAAACTCATTTAGAATCTAAAAATTTTAAGTGCGACAAATGTAATTATTCGACTTACAATGAAAGATATTTGAACCCCCCCCCCCCCCCCCCCCATATATGTATTAATTCATTTAGAAAGAAAAAGGTTTACGTGTAGCATTTGTAATTATTCCATTAGTATTCACAAGCATTTGAAAAATTATGAGAGTTAATTCATTTAGAAACTAAAAAGTTTACGCGCAGC
>JAJOZX010005480.1:0-27500 GCA_023014485.1 Bathynomus jamesi | reverse complement strand
AAAAGCAAAGTCTAAATTTTAGATTCGTCAAAATAGCCTCCTCTATCAGCAATTACAGAGGAACAAATTCGAGGCATGCGTTCAGCAAGAGAAAGAAGATAGTCTGGTGAAAGCTGCTGCCAGTACTCTTGTAAGAGTTCCCAGAGCTTCTGAGCACTGGATGGCTGCTTGGCTTTCACTCGTCGATCCAGTTCATCCCACACTAGCTCGATGGGGTTCAGATCCGGGGACTGTGCTTGCCATTCCGTAACTGTGAGCTGACGTTGCCGTTCTTTCTGCTTCAGGTAATTTTGACATAGCTTGGAAGTGTGTTTAGGATCGTTGTCTCGCTGCATTATGAACTGTTGGCCAACTAGTCGCAGTCCAGATGGGATGGCATGGCGCTGTAGAATGCTGTGATAGCCACGTTGGTTCAGTATTCCAGTGACTTTGTGGAGATCTCCAACTCGCTCCCCTGCAAAACATCCACAGACCATCACACTTTCTCCACCGTGCTTCACTGTTGGCACAACACACTGCCGTGTCATTCTTTCACCCACTCTGCGTCGCACGAATACTCTGCGTTTGGATCCAAAAACTTCGAACTTTGATTCGTCAGTCCAAAGGACAAATTTCCACTGCTCAACTGTCCATTTTTGGTGTTTAGCCCAGGCTAGCCTTTTCTTTTTGTTCTGGAGTCTCAGCATTGGTTTCTTTGCTGCAGTTCGTCCTTTTAATCCTGCCTCTCTTAGTCTTCTCTGAACAGTTGATGGTGAAACTGTTGTACTTCTGGAGTTGTTCAGCTGGGCTTTGATTTCAGGTGCTGTGAGACGTCTGTTGCGCAGACTGTTGACTCGGATATACTTGTCCTCTGAGTCTGTTGTGGTTCTTTGTCGCCCTGACCTTTTTCTGCCCTTATTTTGATCAGTTTCTTCGTACCGTTTAATGGTACAAGCAACCGCATTCACAGAAACTTTTAATTTTTTTGCAATTTGCCTCAGTGATTGGCCCTCATTTCTCAAAGTTACAATCGACTGTCTTTTTTCTGTTGTTAACTGAGCTTTGGCACCCATTTTTGCTTCTTGAAACACATAAATATACCTTAAACTACACATTTTGAAGGCTATTTTGAAGAAGCGTCTGTGTTACAACACATTACACAGGCAGATGCACTGAAGCATACAATATGAAAGCCAGGTAAGCAAATTCATCTCTAGTACCTGTTAAGTTTACATTTGAAGTTTATGTCATGAGCTAAGCAGCAAAACATTGGAAATTATAATGTTATAATGTTTCAGACCAACAAAGACCCTAGGATCCACTCATGGCTGGTCTACCTAACTGTGTTCGTAATTGTGTATTGTGTATGTCCTCCGTGGTGGCGGAGGGGACCTACAATTTTACGTGGGTTCCGAACCACAAGAACGTAAGAAATTTATGTAACAACTGCCTGCACATTGGCAACGACCAATTTTTACAAAACTAAATAATTATAAATTTAAAACTAACTAATTATCAATTTAAAACTAATTAATTATCGATTTAAAACTAAAGATAGAATCTCTGGATGTACTTAAACTTTTGACTGGTAATATATATATATATATATAATATCTATATATATATATATATATATATATATATATATATTGTATCAAAAGTCCGTTTTCATGTTAAACAAGTGACGATATGGATGACTATACACATCAAGAGAAAGTGGAAACAGTTTCGCTACTGATAGAAGCCAGAGGGAGGCATGTCAGTTATTCCATAAACGATACCCTGTTACGCCAGTCATGTCAGCGAATCAGTCTTTCATGGAGTAACTGACATGCCTCGCTCTGGCTTTTATCGGTAGCAAAACTGTTTCCACCTTCTTTTGGTCTGTATAGTCACCCTCATATCTTCAATTATTTGAAATAAATAAAAAGGGCGCTATTAAGGCAAAATGCTCATGAAAACGGACGTTTGACACATCCTGTAGATATCGGGAATTCACACAATTTTCACGTGAATTTTATTAAAAATGTGATACAACTCGCAAGGAAAATGAAAAACGACCCGAAGCACGTTCTTCTCATACAAGACTTTCTCAAGTAAGGAACAAAAATTAAAGATAGAAAACAATCTACACTTGGATCTTCCCATTACCCTCTGTAAAAAAAAAAAAGTTTTAATTAGTGGGAGAATATTTTTGCGTACAGCATATTACAATAATTTTTTTCAAAATGTTCTAAAATATTAATCTAATTTTTAAACTCATCCGAGATAATTGTGTCTAATTTATGCAGACCCGGACTCAAGTTATTATTATTATTATTTGGAATGGATTTTATATATATCGTTTGTAATAATATATTCTAATATATTAAACTGTTGATTGCAGGTATTGCCCTCTATTCCATTTGATTCTGTGGTCATTAATTAATAATTATACGGAGAAACATTGCACTATTATTTTTACAGTACCCGACATTTTATTTGTCAGATAGTATAACAATTTTATATATATATATATATATATATATATATATATATATATATATATATATATATATATATATATATATATATATATAGTGTTTATATGTACATACGAGTAGAACCAATGAAAAATTAATATTGCTAATTTATCGTTAAAAGTTCCGTTTTCTTTAGTGGCAGAAATTAAAAACAACTTTTTAGGGTAAGCAAAATTAATTTTAAACATGTTTAATATTATAATAAGGTTAAATATAAGAAAATTCTTGCTGTCGTTTTTCTTAATGTCTTTATTTTATAAGTACAGTATATCATTGCTTTAAATAATTTTAATACCTAGAAATACCGTAATACATATAAAATTGAACGAAATGTCAACACAAAGTTATATATATATATAGAGAGTATACCCTTCAACCTTTCAAATGTTCCGTGCGATGATTCCTCATTTCACGAAGGTCAAGCTTGTCGCCCATCCTCTCGAGTTGGCCTGGTGAAGTAGTGAGTTGGTTTCTTGTACTCTCCACCTTACATAGCCAGGTACGCCCGGCTCATCGGGGATTGTTCTGCGCCAGGAGTCTAATCTTCTTTTGAAGATGTCCACTGCAACCCCATTCGTGTTCTTTAGGTCTTTGGGCAGCTGATTAAACAGTTTTGGTCCTCTCACAACAAAACTATTTTCTTTCAGGGTTAAGGATGTTCCCTCTCTTGCCCTTAATTTGGGAACACGACACAGTATTCCTTTTCTGCTTTCCACTGTTGTTTGGGGAGTTACAGGGTTCAAAGTAAGATTGGGGATTAGTTTCTCCATTATTTTTCAAGTGTAAATAATGGTGTGTATATCTCTTCTCCTTTCCAGTGAATATAGGTTTAATTCACGTAACCTTTCCCAGTAATTTAGTTCATTGGGTGCTACTGTAGTATGCGGTCTACCTACGATTCGGCGGTCTACCTTTTAATTATAGCTTCTTATCTTGTTTACTAATTGTTTGTTTACATCCCATTGTCAATCGCCCTTGACGATTGGTTAGGTTTAGTCATGATATTTTCGTTAGTTTCAACGAAAATATCATGACTAAACCTAACCAATCGTCGGTAGACCGCATACTACAGTAGCACCGTTCATTGCAACCCTTGATCTTGGCTGTGAAGCTTCTCTGAATCCCTTCTAGCTGTCTAATGTTCCTTTTTTATATGGGGATGTTAGGACTGAGCAGTATTCCAATTTGGGTATGATCAGGGTTTTCAGTAGAGGAATCATTATATTCCTATCGCTTCGTTTAAAGGTTCTCAGTATCGGCCCAGTTACTCTCTCTGCTCTGTTTACTGCTATCTTATTTTGTGTTTCAAATTTCGCATCATCAGTCATTACATCCCTTAAGTCTTATGCTTTAGAATTTCTCTGAATTTCCTGTCCATTTGGGATATAATATTCCATGGATTTTAGGTCTTCTCTTTTTCCGTACCGTAACAGTTGAAATTTCTCAGTGTTAAATTTCATATTGTTGTCTTCCGTCCACTTGTAGATTCTGTTCATGTCTGTTTGTAGAGAACCTATATCTTCTGGGTTTCTTATTTTTCTACTGATCTTTGTGTCATCGGCGAAGGATGTTACTGTGCTGTCTCTGGCAACGTCCTCATCTATGTCAGTCAGCATGATTATGAAGAGTAGTGGAGCTAATATTCTTCCTTGTGGTACTGAGCTGAGGACCTCTGATTCTGATGAAGCTACTCCTTGTACTGTAACGACTTGCCGCCGCTCACTAAGAAAATTATATATCCATTTCCCTACTTTTCCTGTTATTCCCATATACTTCAGTTTATGTGTTATGATTCCATGGTCACACTTGTTGAACGCTTTGGCAAAGTCTGTGTATATTACATCATAGTTTTCATTACTTTCCACTGCATCAATAATAATAATGTAGTGTTCCATTAGTTGTGATAGGCATGATCTGCCTGACCGAAACCCATGCTGGTTATCATTTAATTTTTTCTGAGTTTTCAAAAAGCCATAGATTTTCTGTCTAACTATGTATGTAATTGTTTTGTATTTTCAAATGTGAATTCAATTTAAATGAATAATTTTAAAAGTTTAAAACCTGGCCAGTGCAGTGAACCAATATGTTGTTAGCACACGAGGTATGTGACATTAGAACCTTGGAGTTGCCAGTCGTTTTAACATGTAACGGCAGTCTTTACACAGGAATATTTTGAATGGCAAACTGAATTTTCACGACTCCTTCAAATAGGCCATACTGAACTGCACTTATCTTTTCGACTGTTCGTTTGTTCATCCCTCCAACCGTTCGTTCGTCCCTCCGGCCGTTCGTTTGGCACACTGTCGTGTCATAACTTTTGAGTAGCTCAACATAAATTGATGAAACTTTATACAGATATGTATCATCACAAAACGAAGTGTCACGAGCAAGAATCAGGTCCTTGCATCAAAGGTCAACGTCACAGTTATAGGTGGGAGCATTGATGTCATTCCGACATACAGTAGTTCTTGTTTTAAATGTGAATATATTTAACACTGCTATTCTCTTTCCTACAGAGCTATTCCTGACTTATGATCTTAATTATTACTTACTGAAACAAAATTTTGGAACAAGCTTAAATTAACAAAGAAACGAAAGCTTATTTACTACAAGTTCGTGTTTATTTACCGTTATATTATATTTAAAGCAAGACTAACGTTGTTTATGCTTCTTATATATTTGTTATTGATCTTTCAGAACGCGTATTTCATCGTATTATTAATCGCTGCCACTGTTATTGATGCTCAAAATGAAAACATTTACAACAGTCTTAAATCAAAGGAAATTGGTCAAGGACACGAAACGCTCCCAATTATGTATAGACGCAAACGAGACGCGCAGTCTCAAGACGATAATTCAGGTTTGTTTATTCATTTTCTTTCGTTATTCAATTTTTAATGTTTACTGACCACATTTAACACAAGTTTTCTTTACAACCAATTCACACTTATTTTTATTTTAATACAATTATTGTCATATACAGCGCCACTGTCGTGTTTTTAATGTACATTAAGTTATTGGTCCTCTTTTGGACTACAACTATAAAATATCACATGGACATGGGATGATCTTTAGTGTCAAATCGTCGAATTGAACAACAAGGAAGAAACAGAAGACGCGCGAATCCTTAATAGTTCAAAGTTGCGAAACTTCGAATATTTCTGACGAAATCATAATATCTTCATATATTCATTAACTCCATTAAATTCTTGCGACAGATACAACTGCTACAAACACCACGGAAACGGACGTCACTCACGCAACGCATGAGGATGAAGAAAATGTAGGTGACGACGAGGTAGAGGAATCGATACCCATGCCAGAGAAATTCATTGGGTCTCGTAGAAAGCACCCGCAGGACACTTTGAGGGAACAAATGATTGGTATGATCTTCACGGGGGAACCACAGCCATTGGTACGCTTCCAATTTTTAGAATGTTTTGTCATTACCACCTTTGTACGTTATTCAGAATATTTCATGGGCTAGTGAGGAACTACCCCAAATTATTAATAGGTCAAAATAATCTACACCTTCCTGTGAATTAGGTTACATAAAAGAGGTTTAGTTAGCTTAGATTAGCTTATTAGGTTATACTAAGTTAGGTTAAGAAGAAGGTGTTGATGTTATATGCCTGTCCATAATCTGGGGATATCACCAACTGACACCACTTTTTCGAAAGGAAAAAGAACGGACGTATAAACTCATCGAAAGGAAAAAGTAGCCTTAAACTAACCATATTAGTTTTTAGAAATTTTGCACCTTGCCTGTAATAATCCTTGCTCAAATGATTCTCACTAAACTCATAGATAGGTATTATAGTACGCAGAGGCGCATTTAGAGTGTGCGGGGCCTAGGGCCGGGTGAAACTGTGGGGCCCCAACCCAAAATATTGTGAAGTTTGTCTGGATGCACGCACCCTTTTTTAATATCTCTAGTCACCTGTGTTTTTTTACATAAACAACTCCCAACCTAGCCGGTTGTTAAACGATCAGTCCTTGATATAATAATCCGTAATAGCAGTTGTCAGTATATTAGTCACAATGTGATTCTTGATTATTTTATGATACTTTATAGCCGTCAATAACGGGTAAAGCAAGAACCAACGAGATATGTTGCAACACACACTAACTTTTTTCACCCTTTATTAAATCCTTTCTTCAAATTATGCTTTCAAATCATGTATGTATATTCAAGAAATTGCTGGAACAACAACAAAATTTATTTAGTTTCCATCTTACATCAGAATTGAATACATGAAATAACACGATGATACAACAGAGAAATGTTAATGACAAACGAATAATATAACAATATTGCAATGATAGTTGTATATTTCAGAATGGGCGTTTCCGAGCTTTCCTAGTTGAAAAGTTTTCAATGAGATTATTGAAGTCCATTTTCCTGAAAATTTCATGTTCTACACCGAGAAGCGTTAGAGAGTTTAATCGTTCATGCCCCATTGTATTTCGTAGGTAGTTTTTAATGATTTTAAGTTTAAGAGGTCGCTTTCCGAAGCTCTGAGCAAGTTTAAAGGCATGAGAGATGCCTGCAAAACATTTCCTAATATGGTATTTATTTATTTTCTCCTGATCACACACAGGATGGTTCATATGCATTGTTGGTGTAATCAACTTTCTATCAACCTGAGTCAGTACAGTACTGCGCTGGTGCGGGGCCCTCTGCGGCGCGGGGCCTTGGGCCATGGCCCAGTCGGCCCCCCTCTAAATACGGCCCTGATAGTACGATAATATCCCTGTTAAGAGAAGCAGGAAGCCCCCTGATTAAATCTTACAACTATCATACTAAGGTTATTCCTGGCTGGAATGATTTCATTGCCCCCCCTGAAGAGGGAATCGAAAGACGCCTATGATTTGTGGTGCTTTCATGGTAGACCCAGATTAGGACCAGTATACATGAATATGTGTAGAAGTCGGGGTCAGTATAAGGCGGCCATAAGGCGATGTAAACAAGAAGAGGAGTCTATTCGAGCATCAAAAGCCTGTGAAGCTCGCATAAATAACGATAACAACAAATTTTGGAAATTTGTTAAGAATCAAACGGGTGTAAAAAATGTCCTCCCTCCGACAATCGATGGGGTGTCGGGGGAGGATGAAATTGCAAAGCTGTGGAAAAACCACTACTCTAACATTCTTAACAGTGTGAGTAGGGATAATCTTAAGATAGATTGCAGCGAAACGATTGTGGGAGGGACAAGGGAAAATATTTTGATATTTTCTGAAGTAAAGAGGTTAATTAAAGAGTTAAAGACTGGTTCTGCGTCAGGGGTAGATGACTTATCGAATGAGCACTTAAAATATGCAAATGACGTAGTATGTCTGCATATATCATTGCTCCTATCAGCCATGCTGGCTCATAGCTATATCCCTGCAGAGTTCATGAGGGCATATATCTTGCCCCTGGTCAAAAATAAGTACGGAGACTTTCTGTCCAGCAATAATTACAGGCCTATTGCTGTCGCTTCCTGCTTCTCGAAACTACTAGAAAAACTCTTGTTATGCCGATTAAATGATTTCCTATGGACATCTAATCAGTTTGGCTTCAAAAGATCCCACTCAACTGACCTGTGTATCTATGTACTTAAAGAAACAATATCTAAATACATCGACAGTAATTCAACTATTTATAGCTGTTTCCTTGATATAAGTAAGGCATATGATAGGGTGAACCATAATATTTTATTTGCAAAACTAGAAGACAGGAAGGTTCCCATGTACATATTAAATTTATTGAAATTTTGGTATTCCCACCAATCTTTCACCGTTAGGTGGGGCAATGTACTATCCTAGTGTTTTGGCTCCTCTTGCGGGGTGAGACAAGGCTCCTTGCTCTCCCCTATGCTGTTTAATGTGTATATTGACGGATTAATTGCTTCACTTAATGAGGCAACAGTGGGATGTTGTATAGATAACACAAAGATAAATAACTTAGTTTACGCCGATGATATGGTGTTAATAAGTCCCTCTGTTAAAGGTCTGGATCGGCTACTAAACGTCTGCGAAGTGTATTCGCAGAAACAGGATATTCTTTTTAATGTTACAAAAACTAAGGTTATGCAATTTCAACCTAAAAGCTGTAATCAGCCAGCTGATGTAAGGTTTAAAATGAATGGTGAAGTAATTGAGGAAGTACAAGAGTTTAAGTATTTGGGTCAAACTATTACAAGCTCCTTGAGTGATGACTCGGATATAAGAAAACAATCTCGAAGCCTGTGTGCTAAAGCGAATATGACCATAAGGAACTTTCGTTTCCGTAAAAGTGAAGCTAAAGACACACGCTTTCGTACTTTCTGCAGTAATATATACGGTCAGCAACTCTGGGTGAATTATAAAAAAGGTTCTGGCAGAACCCTAAATTTGCTGTACAACAGGTCTTTTAGACTCTTACATAAATTACCCCCGAGATGCTCAGCTTCGCAAATGTTTGCTACCCGCAATGTCCCGAGCTTCCCGGAGGTAACAAGACGTGCTCAACACAGTCTAATGCAAAGAATTAAAAACTCAACCAACCCGATCATCCAAGCTATCCATGAGTCCTGCCATTTATCCTCTAAGCTATGGACCTCTTGGTACGAAAACGTCTGTCTGTAGCTCCACTTAACTTCGACAGTGCAGTGTTATTTCGAATCAAGTGTATATATTTCTATCCTTAGTATATGAACTGTCATTGTATTAATAGTATTTGTCATATGGACTATAGTCTGCCAATAAACCTTTTCATTTTCATTTTCAAATTAGGTTGGGTTAAATTAGTTTTGGGTAGATTAAATTAAATTAGGTTTCGATTATTTGGTCTTTCGAGAACTTGCTCATTAGATATTTTTCATTTCGACAGTTTGGCCATAGGTCCACATTTTAGGGGGTTAAATATTTGTATTATTCTGACGGTACCAAGTAAAGGCAAGTCCTCTTCACGAGAACCTGGAAAGAATGTGATGAAGTGTATGTTAGGACACGGTTTTGCGCTTAACATTATCATTTAACCATAATTCTTTTCTCTGACAATGAATATGAAATAATTATTTCTACAATGCGTAATGCTACCTCGACCGAAAGAAGCCTAAGCTGGTTTAAGGAAGGACTCCCGAGTTTATCCAGTGCTTTACCAGAATATGGCTAGTTATGGGTTCAAACTAGGGATTGTCGTTTTGAGTCATTTTGTTTATCCCGGGATTCCGGGATAAAATCTGTTTTCGTTCCGGGATCCCGGGATTTCCCGGGATTTTTATTTTATATGTATTTAAATTTTTTATACTTTTAAAAAGGAATTAATATAAAAATTATAAAGATTTCATCATTTATTTATTTAAACATATTCCATTAGGTAACTATGAGAGTGAAATAACTAGCTTAAAAGACAGTTGAGTGCAACAAGACAGCTATTTGTAAGAAAATCAACACTTGTAAAGAATAATATCCTTGTAAAGAATAAGCATGCTCGTAAAAACACAAAAACAACTAAACATATGAAAATGCAAAACGTAGAAAACATAGACAATTCACACTCTTATCACTCAGCCGAGTTCTAAGTTCTAAGTTTAGTTATAAACAGTCCTGCAACTGAAAAAGCTCTTTCCGCTTCGACACTAGTTGGTGGTATAGACTCGAGAGCATTCATTATTTTGATTATGTTAACTGTTTTTTCACCAGTTGCGTCAAATATGTCGAACTCCTTGGAGAAGTTCTTTGCAATTGATTGAGCTTGTGATTTATACTATATAGTATATACTATATAT
Source organism: Bathynomus jamesi (assembly GCA_023014485.1). Lineage (NCBI taxonomy): Eukaryota > Metazoa > Arthropoda > Malacostraca > Isopoda > Cirolanidae > Bathynomus > Bathynomus jamesi. The sequence goes on along the minus strand of JAJOZX010005480.1, from coordinate 17,245 downwards.
TTATACTGTATTTATACTATATATACTAATTATTATGTAAGTAATTAGCACCGGGATATCCCGGAATGAACGAAAAAATCCCGGGATATATCCCGCACATAAAATCAACCGGGATCCCGAGAAACAATCCCTAGTTCAAACCCACTATACACTAGAACTTTAATACTTCCAGAGTTCATGACCATAGCTCACACCGCCAAAAGAGAGTTATTATTGTAATTATTATTACTACTGTTATTATTATTAATATGCTGTTAACTGTTGTCAAATACCGTACATATTTGCAGCGAAAGTATTTTTTTAGTCATTTAAAATGTTCTTGGAATTGTAAACACCAATATATACTTTCTTTGAAACTACCGCCGCTGCTATATTTTAATTGCTAATTAATGTCAACAAAACTTATCGATTTGACAGTAATTTTTCAAAGGTTAAAAAGTTCTACAATGCGGCCATGTTGCAACATAGTTTCCCGTAAGATCAGCGAAGTAAGCGACAGAAGATCTGTTCAGTATTTGGATAGGTGACTGAACTGTACGTCCAGACAGTGCAGTTACCCGTGGTTCGGATTCCGTGTTAAGTTGTAGTTCTTCTCCAGCACTGACCCTAGTGGCTCTTAGTAAGAAAGGAAATTTGGGTAATTCACAAACTAAATCTTAAAAACAAGGACGCAAGAATCATTCAGGGAAGCCAGAAATTGGCGCAACACTCGTGCCAAGACAAAGCAGCCAATTGCACTTACTCCTAGATTATTATTACCAGCACTACCGGGAGTCGAACCCCCGACTTCATTGACTTCATTTCACTCATAATGAAACTAATTTATCCGCCGAGCTATGGCCGCTGACAAAATAAGAGCACCTTATCCTATACTTCACTTAAAAAAAAAAGTTTTAAAAATGAACTTTAAAGAACCTTTTTTTTTTTTTACTTCAAAATCTATTTCAGGGTTACAGACCGAGACCCGAAGTCACACGAAGACGATTCAGATCCCGTCCAAAATTTCCACCCGAATATGAAGTGAGTTTAATTATGTTTATGTAAAATTTAAAGTAAAGTTTAATGACGCAAATTAAATTGAAAATAATGATCGTCCCCAAATAAAAACTTTAAAGAAATAAACGAAGTATATAGAATAGGTTCAGTGACTTAATAAATAAGGGCTTATTTGTACCAATACTAATTTTTCTCTTCTTTACAGCCAGACTTCAGAATTCGTGGTAAGTAATTTAGTTACACACACACACACACACACACACACACACACACACACACACACACACACACACTTTTATTGAAAGGTTCTGCAAATATATAGTGATATACTTTAATCATAATTTTTCATATATAAAATGTTTTTATAGAAAGACCCAAAGAAATTTTGAAACCAATGCCGTTTGTGCCGAGGCAAAGCAACGTCGAATTTCCGATGCCAATCTTACAGCCTTCCGGTTCAAGACCCCTTCCACATTTTGTCAGAGGACCACCCCCGAAGTCTCATATAAATTTTCGGACAAATATCCGCCAATCCCCGCGGCCAGAACGACGTCCGGATTCTCGACCACCAAAACCGTTTCATCCATTCCCCGGAAAAAATAATTTTCCCCTCTCTAAAGACACCTTCAGTAACAATGTTGGGCCGGATTTTGGTCCGGTCACCTTCGAGGACTTCGGAACAAATTTTGAGTCCACTTTTAACGATTTTGACTCGCCTTATCCTTCTAAGAAACCTCATAAACCATTCCGTCCTCCGCTTCGGAAACCTGGTTTTGAGCTGCCGGAATCATCGTATGGATTTGCCAATACCAAGTTTGGAGGATTTGACGAAATTCCAAAATTTGGAGGTTTTCCCATTGATAAAGGACCCGATGGATGTCACAAATACACCGAAGATATTTGTTTAGACACTGATAATTATCCACAGTAACTATCATGACTATACGCATTTACTGTAATCTTAAATCTAATATTTAAAAGATAATATACACAGAAATACCAGCATATAAGTTAATGAAATATTCACTCTCTCTAAATTAGTTAAAGTATTGCTAAAAAATTATATTCTATACTAAATTCTGTTAAGAGAATACTAAAATCAGATTATAAAAGAATATTCCTAGGCGTTCTTATACTTAAAGTAATAATACATTTTAAGGTTGTACGAAAATAGTCATTTCACGTAATGCCTAAAAATTTCAGGAATTTCACTTAATGTCTGTGATCGTTAATCAAAGGCATTATGCATTACTAACCTAACCTAACCTTCATGAAGTGATTAAAGGTCACCACAAGCATTACCAATCATTCCATGAAATAAACTTTTAAGCATTACGTGAAATGACTGGTTTCACGCATAGACTATGTATGACATGCATGAAATTTCAGCGAAGAAATTCTAACATCTTTGGCAAAGAACCCGACGAGAGCGCGAATTCTAATGGCGGAAGTCAGAGACCAGAGCGCGGATGATCTTGTTGATGGTATAACAGCTGCTCAAGAGGCTAAATACGATTATACACATTATTTCGGAAACAGGTTAGATAAGTTTAAAAATCAGAGAAATAATCTATTAAATTAGAGCAATAGTCCCCAACCGTTTTTTTTTGGTTTGTCACCCGATGTAATCTGCTGTTCTTTCGCGGTACCCGGAGATTTTTCGTTTCTCATTGTTTCGTATTAAGTGCCCCCTATACCCCTTAACACTACGTAACTTCAAAACGAGCCAAAACAATTTCCTTATGGACGTAATAAACTGCAAATGTTTTGTTTCATTTTAAATTTTCAAATCCTCAGTAATGTTTGAATTTTCAATTACTTATTTCTGTCATTTTCATGAAATTTAGCAGTACTCCAATTTCGAAATAGTAAATTAACCCTCTAACGCCGACTGGGTCGAATACGTACCGTTTCAAATACACGCATTTAGACTTAACCCTACAAAAACGTTCGGCGTTAAAGGGTTAAAGCCTTTAATAATGACCTCAGAAACCCAAAAGTAGAAGAGAAAACATTCAGATAAGTTAAAGTTTTAGACTTAAAAGAAAAAAAAATACCACGAGTACTAAAAGCTTTCAATGAAAGAAAACCGAGATACAAAGTTTTCATCTTGTCCGATCATCAAAACAAAAAATTACTCTAGTAACGTATAAAGCCTAAATATTTTTATAAGGACTAGGCTGAGGAGTAATTTGATACGCTGTTTTGTTTCAGTGGACATACTAGTAGTATTTTGATTCTCAATTACTTGCCTAACCGCGATGAATGACTCTTACGCTCTCTTAACAGAAAACAGTGACTACACAATCTTTTAAAAATTTATAAAAAAAAAAAAAAATCAGTGGCATTATGAGCCTTGAAGACCTTGATTTCGACTCTCTCCTCCTTACATAGGGACATTTTTGCAGGCGCTTGCACATTTCGAGCAGTTATAAACTATATTTCCCATTGATTCCAGAATTTGTGGAACACTAACTATCTTACCAATTAGTAATTTTTGGATATTTTTAAATTTTCTTTTTATATGCCTAACTTACAAAGAATTTTTTAAAATTTCAGACGGCAAGATGGAGCTCACAGGGATTTCGCCGAAGAAGGAGGGTATCTTTGCCCTTCGGAAGTGAAATACGCGAGACCAAAGAGGGCGAGAAATTCGAAAGGAGACTGGAAATTCATTGTCAATATGGAAAAATATTCTCAGACAATTCGGATGGAGAAATGCATGTAAGGTGTTTGTTTGTATATATATATATATATATATATATATATATATATATAATTGTAATACAAAATATATATATATATATATATATATATATATATATATATTGTAATACAAAATTAATTTGTCAACTATTTCGATACAGAAACTTTAGGATTACTTCGTTATTGAATGCAGTTTTATGTTCAGACTTGCCTTTTATAGGAAACCCTGTAAAATCGTGCCTTAAGGAACTTCGCACGAGCAGATGATGCACACAAACCTGATTTTAGTACGTTTCGCCCAAAGTTTCTTTGACTTTCGATACGTTTATTCCAACGCTTTAAAAGAACTTGAAGCACTGGCCTTAGGCCATTTTTGGAAATTTCTTTCAGTGCGTTGGTCAGAGCTGACTAATATATAGTCTGATCAGTGTGCGGTCAAAGGTGATGACAGTTATCAGTGTTTGCACGGACGCAGGGCATACCATTTGTTTAACTGCATCCTGCGAATCGAACGTTCCATGCAGATGTCTTTTGAATTTCCCAAAACGATGTTTTTTGAAAGACTGCCGTTTCGCGCGCGCGCACACACACACACACACACACACAGTCACTTAACTTTGACCAATGTACACTAAAGGTGGTGGCCAAGCATGGTCTATGCCAGTGTTCCAAGCTCTTTAGAAGCGTTGGAAAAAAACCCTATCAAGTCAAGGGAACTATTTCTCAAATGAACATATTGTACTGAAAATTAACTTGTGTGAGTGGTTTGCCCGTATAAGAATCAATCCTGGAACTTTTTGACAGTCCTTCGTGTATAAAAATAATAATAATTTTATTGTTCTTTATTACATACAATACATAAGGCATACAATAAGTATACAGAGGTAAGGTGATCCGAGAGGAACACACACACACAACACACTATATATATATATATATATTTTTTTTTTTTATTGGGGTTGTTTAACCTCCTTCGCAACATGTAAGGTCATATGAGGGAGGGGACCTACAGCTTTACGTCGGATCCGAACCAGGGGTCGCTACATAATCTGGGCGCAGAGGACGGTCTCCCACCCAACTACTACCCATACCCAATGTCGCTTAACTTCGATATATATATACACATTTAACTGCAATGACCACGCAGTATATTAACGTATAGAAACGACGTAAGTATAGAGGAGTGTTCTGCACACGAGGAAGAGAAATAACAAACAAATGAAAAATAAGGCACCCGCCCGGGAATCGAACCCAGGATCTTCCGATTGCCGGTCAGACGTGCTAACCACTATGAATATGATAGTGCGACATAGGTAGCGTAGTAGAATAAACAATATAAAACAGTAGTAACAACAATAATAATATCAATATTACAATTTATTATTGTTTTTATGCGTGTTGATGGTGCACATCAGTTGCTACATACATACATAAATACATGTGACATATATACATGCATGTACACACACACACACACACACACACACATGTCCATACACACACACAGGTACATGCATGTGTACCCATAAATAAGCACCCGCATACATATATACACACATGCCCATTATACATTCAGGTAAATGAGATGGTAATGCCTTCATATACTTACAGTACATGGCATAGAACTGGCATCAACAAGCAAATTTTATGCTTCATTGACAGAATGTAGTTGTATGGTAAATCTTGTTTGATAATGTAATGCAGAGTAGCGAAGTTATGTACATCTATATTATAATGGAGCTAAGTGCGATATATATATGTAACCAAATTTTTTTTAAAGTAAATCCTTGGCAAGGTGCCAGCCCCCTTCCCCCTTGGGGGTAATGGGGGAGAGGGGTGGGGGTAATGGGGGAGGGGGTGGGTAATGGGGAGGGGTGGGGTAATGGGGGAGGGGAGGGGTAATGGGGGGAGGGGTGGGGGTAATGGGGGGAGGGGTGGGGTAATGGTGGAGGGGAGGGGGTAATGGGGGGAGGGGTGGGGTTAATGGGGGAGGGTGGGGGTTAATGGGGAAACTCAGAAAAATAGATGCGATATATATATATATTGTAACCAAAAAAAAATTAAAGTAAATCCTTTGCAAGGTGCCAGCCCCCTTCCCCCCTTGGGGGTAATGTGGGATGGGTGGGGGTAAATCGGGGAGAGGGTGGGGGTAATGGGGGAGAGGGTGGTGGAGGGGAGGGGGTTAATGGGGAAACTAAAAAAAAAATGATAACCAACATCGATTCTGGTCAGGAAGATCATGCTTATCACAACTAATGGAACACTATAACAATATTATTGATGCACTCGAAACAATGAAAACTATGATTTGGCGGGCCGCAGGGCTCCCATTTACTGTCGGTTCAGTTATTTGGTCAATAAAACTATAGAAATGAACGCAGTCATAAAAATCTTAAGCTTCAAATCCGAGCTCATTGTATTAAGATTTGTGAAGCTTTAGATTTTCATGGCTACGTTCTTTTCTGTAGTTTTCTTGAATGAATAATTGGTTTGCCAGGAACTGGAAGGCCGCAGGCACCCCAATTACTGAGGCCCAAGGTGAGAGGAATAGGAATGATATCCAGATAAAGGGCTACTGATGTTCAAAATAAAATACGCCGTAGGCCCACAATTCAGCCGAAGCATCGCAGATCTAGCAAAATCGGCGCGTAGCGCCGACCTTTTGCTAGTTAGCTTTAAAGATATAGAGGCAGAGAGAGAAAAGTACATTGAGATTATCTGCTGTAACCTACAAACATGTTTAGAAATACATACACTCACGATATTCAGCTAAGATTACGCATTCATATAACTACACATAATTACATATATGTATTCAGATAAGATTATACCTTCGTATTTATTGGGATATAGATACTGAAGTATAATTATTACATAATAATTATTATATAACTAAAATATCTTAACCTTAGATGCCTTGACCTTTGCGCATATTTGGTTTTATTTTACCAGTTATTATTATTATTTTTGTTTTGCTATACAGAAATATGGAAACAAGAATATATAGTTTAATTTTGTTATTGAAATAAGACAGGGAATACAGAGTTATGGCTTGTATGGGCTGATAAATTTGTCTTTGAGTTTCCTTTGGAAGATTTTCAGTGTCCAAGATTGTTTTATCTTTTGATCTTATATATACTACAACTATATACTTTCGCGGGTCAGCGAAATTGTTGCCACGGGTCATAGGTTGCCGATCACTGATCTAGACTATAATTCGGTTTTCTGATGTACATGTCTGATTGTTTTGTCTTAGAGCGTTGTTGTGTTTGGGGAGCTAATATTTTGTTCTGGATGATTTCTGGAGCAGTATTGTGGACGATTTGATACATATAAAAGGCAATGTTTAGTTTGTAAATTTCTCCTAGTGTGAGAAGTTTTAACTCGTGGAACCTCTAATCTGCACTTTCATTATGTTTGTTCGATTTATAGATTTTTCTAATTAATCTTTTTTGCAGTATTGTATGTGTGGGTAGTGAGGGTACACCATGATGAAGTATATGGATCGAAGAACCTATTTTTCTGAGCTGCACTTGCTTTCATAATTGTGAATGAGACCTTGGCTAATTTGTTGCAGAGATCTTCATGAGTGTGGTCTTTGAATGAGAGGTTTGAATCGATGGTAATTCTCAGAAGTTTGGTCGATTGCACTCGCTGAACAGGGATTGAATTTGTAATGTAGGTTTAAAGGGGGCAACGATTTCTTTTTTGTGATGACTATATAAGCTGGGTTTTTTTAATATTTAAATATAGTTTGTTGGCATTAAGTCATACGTAAACACTTTGGAGTTTATTGTTGGTGGTCGTTTGGAGTGGTAGCGAGTCTTTATGAGAGGTTATGACTGAAGTATCATCCGCATACTTGTAACAAAGTTATTTGGTGACCTGTGGAAGTCGTTTATATAAGAGGAACAGAATAGTGCCCAGAATGCTCCCTTGGAGTACCCCGTAGGAGCTGTCTTGTCTGTGATGTAAAAGAGTCCCGCGCTATAAATTGAGTTCTGTTAGCCAAGTACGAGTTGAACCATCTTCAGGGTAGTTCTCCGAAGCCGTAGTGTTGGAGCTTTTCTCAGAGTATGTCATGAGCTACTGTGTCAAAAGCCTTAGCTAGATCAAGTAGGATGAATATTGAAATGTTTTTCGTTGAGATTGTTATAAAGTTCCTCTAATATTGAGGTTATTGCGTCATTTGGCGTGTGTTTACTTAGAAAGCCAAGCTGTTGTTTGTGTATGATTTTGTATTTGAATACGAATTCTGTTATTATTATGAATTTTATTACTATTATTTTATTATTATATATCAGTATATTTAACATAAAATTCTAAAATGTTATCCGTATATCATCTTGCAAGTTGGTTAGAAAATAATATAAAGTAAAAAACAGGGCCACTGTTACCTACATTTCTATACTGTTTACATCAGGGGTATCTAACTTTTGGGACAACTGAAGTACTCTTAAACTTTGGCCATAAAGAATGATCTATCCTGCCCGTACTCAACAGCCTCCTACACCCCTTCATCACAACTTCTTCCCACTTCCATATCTTAAAATTGCAATCATGTCCCACGCCATTATTTCCACTGCGCTAAATTGTGCGAGAGAATAAAATTACAAACCTTTCAAAACAAGGATATATTCTACTGCAGTAATTTTGAGAATTTTGATTAGAAACTAGTTTCAGATAATTAATTATGAATAATTATCAGTCGTTGCGCGCATTTGCGTTGACATTTTCTTTATGGACAAATACCCACATCTCCCTCGCGATCGAACCGATTGGTCACCCCTGGTATACATTATACATAGGACACATAATATATCAACGAACAGAAGAACTATCAAACATTAAAAAAATTGATGTTTTCAAAGTAAAAAGTTCCGCAGTTGTAACCATTTTGGAGTACTTTAATCATTGTTTTGTACGTACAAAAAAGATTTTTAGCGTTACATCATCGTGAACGTAAGTCTATGGTTCTTTGTGGCTAAATTAATTAAATGAATGCCTCTTACCTTTAAGGAAACCTGGTGGTTCTTGTTCGTACGTATCTCACCACTACCGAGCAACCTGCAACCAGATTTACAATTATCAGCGTCTTCTTTCGTGGGAAAAGAAGAGGGGACTTCACATGGACATATTTAAGGTGGGGACAATGGACACTTGGACAGGTATTTTATATTTTAATGGGTCTTTTCATAATTGAAAGTGCAGTGGGAGGGTATGAGAGTTAATTTCTTTTCTGTGCGGTTGGAAGGTTGGGAATGTGTTGTAGTCATTTATTGCCATCACTGAATTAAATTATAATGGGCCCTGGACACAGAAAAAGCACGGGGCGCCATGATCGCTGATCTTTTTCTTGTGTTGTGTGTGTGTGTGTGTGTGTGTGTGTAAGATTTAAATACCACTGTTTTCACTAAAAATCATGTTATTTGTTTACCTTAGTTTCATATATATATATATATATATATATATATATATATATATATATATATATATATATATATATATATATATATATATATATAATATTTAGGAGAAATCCAATGACAAGGAGAAATGTAAATGCCATGAAAAGTCTTCTTTAATGCGCAACGTTTCGAGCAATACGTCATCTTCAGGCTGTTTAATAACAATGTGAAATTAAAATCAATATTGAATGAGAAACAAAACAGAAAATTTCTATAACCTATTCGTAAAGACAAATTTTAAAAGACTGAGAAAAGAGGGTTAAATTCTAAGTTATACAGATTTACATATAAAAGTTAAGAAGTTATTTTTAAATACATATAGTAAATGTGAAATTAATACACTGGAAAAATTAACAATAGTACACAGGAATAATGGAACTAGCTACCTTACACAGCAGTATCCGAGGCTGACTAATTTGAGCAGAGACAGGAACGGGAAACACGAGAGATGGCGAGGGCGATTGGGGAAGGAGGGATTATAAGGAATTGGGGAAGGAGGAGGGATCATAGCAAATTGAGAGGGACGGCTGATGAGTCAACATTCAGACTAGGGGACAATGCTTTAATGAACAGCGATTCTAAAATTCTTAGTGAGTTGGGACAAGTATTACAACCAAGAATTTTAAAATTGTCTAAAGTGACATCAATTTTACATTTAATGCTGTGTTCACGAATACTCGAGGCTTCTTTAGTTTTTAAAATTTTACCTGTTCGGCCACTTATTCCCATATGCGAATAAAATCTAGCCCTGAGAGAGCGAACAGTGCTGCCGATGTAATTCCCAAGGAGACACCTGGGGCAGGTAAATAAATATACAACACCGCTACGCAACGAGTCAGGGGTTCGATCCTTCGCTGAGAAAAAGCTACCTAAAGACGTTTTATTTATAAATATGATGCGGAAACAATGATGCGGATACAAATGTACCTGTATCTGAAACTATTGCCATTATTTTAGATAGGGTTTTAAGCTCAGTTGATAATTTTCATGGTTTTTCATTGTCTCATTTTAAGGAACTTTTAGAATTGGTCTTCAAACAATGCTATTTCACTTCAACAATAAGGTTTACCAACAAATTGATGGGGTGGGATGGGATCACCAGTCGGACCGTTAGCAGCGACTTTTTTATGACTCATTTAGAAAGTGTAATTTTTAGACAATCTCCCACTCATCTCAAGCCAATTTTCTATCGACGCTTCGTTGATGATTCGATAGCAGTCTTTGATAATGCGGTACAAGCGCAACACTTCTTTAACTTCCTAAATTCTTTGCACCCCAATATAACGTATACAATGGAAACTGAGCAAAATGGCTCCCTCCCCTTCTTAGATCTTTTAATTTCGAAAAACGGTGATTCTATTACTACATCAGTTTACAGGAAACCCACTTTCACTGGTTTGGGCATGAATTTTTTTAGTTTTACTGATTTCAACTATAAGATGTCTTGTATTAAAACTCTCCTGTTCAGAGGATATAATTTGACCTCTAATTTTACCTTACTTAATGATGAATTTAATAATCTAAGATCATACTTACAATAATAGTTTTCCTGTTCAATATGTAGACAAACTAATTAGATCCTTCTTAAATAATGTTTATAGCCCTCAACTTCCATGTATTACAGTGCCGAAGGATATAAAATATTTCTTGGTACCTGAAATGGGTCCTTTGAATAAGGAATTTAAGCTTAAATTTACAAAATTGTTAAGGAAATTTTTTTATCATACTGATTTCCGCATCATATTTATAAATAAAACGTCTTTAGGTAGCTTTTTCTCAGCGAAGGATCGAACCCTGACTCGTTGCGTAGCGGTGTTGTATATTTATTTACCTGCCCCAGGTGTCTCCTTGGGAATTACATCGGCAGCACTGTTCGCTCTCTCAGGGCTAGATTTTATTCGCATATGGGAATAAGTGGCCGAACAGGTAAAATTTTAAAAACTAAAGAAGCCTCGAGTATTCGTGAACACAGCATTAAATGTAAAATTGATGTCACTTTAGACAATTTTAAAATTCTTGGTTGTAATACTTGTCCCAACTCACTAAGAATTTTAGAATCGCTGTTCATTAAAGCATTGTCCCCTAGTCTGAATGTTGACTCATCAGCCGTCCCTCTCAATTTGCTATGATCCCTCCTCCTTCCCCAATTCCTTATAATCCCTCCTTCCCCAATCGCCCTCGCCATCTCTCGTGTTTCCCGTTCCTGTCTCTGCTCAAATTAGTCAGCCTCGGATACTGCTGTGTAAGGTAGCTAGTTCCATTATTCCTGTGTACTATTGTTAATTTTTCCAGTGTATTAATTTCACATTTACTATATGTATTTAAAAATAACTTCTTAATTTTTATATGTAAATCTGTATAACTTAGAATTTAACCCTCTTTTCTCAGTCTTTTAAAATTTGTCTTTACGAATAGGTTATAGAAATTTTCTGTTTTGTTTCTCATTCAATATTGATTTTAATTTCACATTGTTATTAAACAGCCTGAAGATGAGCGTATTGCTCGAAACGTTGCGCATTAAAGAAGACTTTTCATGGCATTTACATTTCTCCTTGTCATTGGATTTCTCCTAAATATTAAATTGAAGCTCTGTAGAAGCAACCCGCATGATTATATATATATATATATATATATATATATATATATATATATATATATATTATATATACATATATACATATACATATATACACACACATATATATATATATATACATATACATATATACACATATATATATACATATACATATATACACACATATATAAGACTTATATACATATACATATATACATATACGCGTTACAAATAGCATGATTAGTTTGGAAAGTTAGGCCAATATTTCCATGCTAATAAATAATAACGCAATAACCAAAAATAACTAAAGTATACAGTAAGATGTAGCAAAGCATGGGACCCCAAACTGCGGGGGTCCACAGGGAACATTGGTTAATCTGGTATTGTCTGTTGCATGTTCTGTTTTAGTTTCTTCTTGTGTTTTGGGATTCGTGAGCCATGTTAGTAATCCCTGGGATTTGGGAGCCGTCTTTCAAATTCTAAAAGAAAACGAGCTTAGCTTGGCCGATTGATTTTGGACATCTTTCCTATTCTGTTAATTTGTCTGTCTGTCTGACTTTTTCATGTTGTTGTGGCATTTGTTGGTATAGTTTTAAGATTTTTCATGGAAATTCGATCAAATTTAATTCAAACGTAGAATCACACGATAGGTAATATATATATATATATATATATATATATATATATATATATATATATATATATATATATATATATATGAACGAAACTAGAACTGCGTGTATATATGGCCTAAATTTAATGTAGTTTGTCTTAGGATAAAGATAAGCGAATTTCTAAAAGTGAGTAAATAGTACATAGTAGATAGCGTGAGTAGCATAAAAAATCTGCAGAATTAATCTGTAAACTTATACCATATCAGTGTATTAACCATTAGTGCCTATGACCAGTTCTGGTTAGTCCTGTTTCATCTTTAGTGGTTGCAGGATCAATAAAGAAATATAGTCCGTTACACACACACACACACACACACACATATATATATATATATATTATGAGAGTAATTGTTTTGAAGTTACAAAGCATTGGCTGATTATAGTAATAAAATACACCGTTTCTTAAAAAATACGTTCCTACATAAATGGTTTTCTTTAAAACGAATATCCTGGTTTCCATGGTAACTGGGCGCGGTGTTATTAAAGTTCAGTCTTTGTAATTAGTGCGTTTGTCTTTCATTCACGGAAGAAGAAACGTTTTGTAACAGTTTTGCAACAGAGTTGCTTATAGCCTACAGTACATTTACAGAGCTTCGCGGAAATAAAATGAGCACGTAAAAAACAGAACATACGAGTTCGTGCGAAACCCCACAATCAGGTTACATATAAGACCCTCTTTGGAAGAAGTGGGTAAACGACAAAAGTAAAAAACGCCAGAAAACGTAGTTAAAGTTGTACCAAATTTGAAAGAGAGACAACTTTTGAACTTTGAGATATTTCGACGAAATACCCTCAAAAGTTAAAACGTGCCTAGGAAGACTTTCAACCGTGACAGAACGAACGAAAAGGGTTCTTCTTCGTCAGATGACGTTCAGTCCACGTTCAAGGACCGCCGACACCGCCAATGTTGTAGATTTGTCACTACGCACATGCTCAATAGCATCTCCATAAACTTCGATACAATGGATACGTGACCCGACGGAAACATTTGCTCATAAAAATAAATATAAAATGGATTCGAATGGAACAACAAAATGATTCACAAACCCGTGAATTTTGGAACCGGGTTTATTTTTCAGGAGTCTCGGTTCCATCACTGTAATGGTACGGAATTCACATTGTATCAGATTCTCGGAGACACTGGACGTTCAATACACGGCCGTGGAGAAAGCCAAATCTAGCCTACGAATTAAGAGTTCTGCTTATAGCCTACAGAAAAGTGTGAGAGTTTCAGTGTTAAGGGGTGGACAGCAGTATGGGATGGACTTGGTATTTGTCGAGTGACGTCTGAATTTTAGGAAACGTCCATCTTTGAGAACCATCTTTCGTTTCTCAACAAAGAAATCTCCAGTTTAAGCCGAATGTGTGGTAAGAAGTGTGTGTGTGTAGTGTGTGTCACCCGACAATACACTATTCATTGGGGATATATATATGATAGTATTGCTTTTCATTTCTCAGGTACCGAGTTGTTGCACGTGCCATATCCAGGGGTACGCCTACGTTTTTCCCCTCTGAACGAACACGATATGGCCTTTTCCGGTTCACAAAGAACTGATAAATATCATTCCTTCGAGCCAAGGAATTTGGAAGATATCCATCGAGAAGCGCCTCGTAAGTTTGAGATCTTCATTCCTTTTTTTAATTTTCATACATACATACATACATACATACACATATATATATATATATATATATATATATATATATATATATATATATATATATATATATATATATATATGCATATAACTGCAATGACCACGCAGTATATAAAATGAATAGAAACGACATAAGTATTAAGGAACGTCTCTGCACACGAGGAGGAGAGATAACGAATAAATGAAAAATGAGGCGAACCGCCTCATTTTTCATTATTCGTTATCTCTCCTCCTCGTGTGCAGAGACGTTCTCTTATACTTATGTCGTTTCTATTCATATATATATATATATATATATTATATAAAATTTGGAGTATTCTTAACACTACAATATTGTCATGTCCTATATTTTAGTAACAATTATAGTTAAGAAAAATATATTACCAAAATACCATAAAAAATTAGAAACAAAATTTAAGTGTATACGATAACATTATATTCAGGGGGTATCCATAAATTATTTTTACAGATTCAATTCGGTTTCAATTGAATTTGTGAAGATAATTTATGGACATCCTATAAGTAGTGTTAAATACGGTTATATTTCGTACACACACTTAAATTAAACACAAAAAAATATTTTTCAATAATGAACTTGTTTAACCAACCTATTTTTAACCAAACTATAGAAGTAGAAAGCTAGGCTGCTACTCTTTAAAGTCCTGGGTTCGAGTTTCGGCTTCTTTGGGACTCCTTTGGTGGTGTAGTGTTTCGAGTCATGCGTAAAACTGTAGGTCTCCTCGTCATATGACCTTCATAGACGTTAAAAAAAAAAAGATCACAACCCCAAAACATTATAGAAACTTTTTAATCAAATTTTGTTTTGTAGCCTACAGTCCTGTCAATTTCCCCAACCTTCCAGCGTCTCCCGATGACAGAATTTCGGCTGAAGAAGATGTGAAACCGGGAAGAAGAAGGAGAATTAATTCCCGCCAGAGAATGCCGACTCGAAGAAGGTTAATCATGAAAGGAAATCAAATATTCGGAGTGCTTCAATGAAAATTAATTAGGTTTAGATTTCCTTCTGCAAGCAAAAATATTCTCAACACTTGACAAGATTGACAGATATATTTTGATTTTAGTTTCGTTTTAGTCTAACCTAGCCTTACCTAACCTATAGCGTAACCTAACCTGGCATGACCTAATCCCGCTACGTGGTGGCCAGTGTCGTAACACCGCTTCTCATCGATCAGCGAAGATAAGCGACAGTGGGTCTAGGACTCTAGGTAGTAGTTAGATGGGGGACGTCCTCCGCGTCTAAATTATGTATCGACCCCGTGGTTTGGATCCCACGTAAAGTTGTAAGTCCCCTTATGACCTTAGATGTTGCGGAAGAGGTTAAACAATCTCATCATTACATAACCTGATCTGGGATCAATGAAAGAAAGCCACCACCCCCAGCCTTCTTTAGTTAGCTTTATAAGGCTAACTAACGAAACTATAACGACCTAACCTAACCAATCGCCAAGGGCGTACAGTTGACCTAACGATTGATTAGGTTAGGTCGTGATATTTTCGTTAGTTAGCTTATAAAGCTAACTAAAGAAGGCTGGGGGTGGCTTTCTTTCATTGATCCCTAATCTGTCCTAACTTTTTTTTTTTGACACGTAGATTTCTGTAAGTATTAAAATTTTTATTAGTATTTTCTCGTCATATTGAGTAAACGTCCACCTTGTGATTAAAATAAATTCGTCACCATTATAATGGTGTACATTTCGTATTGAAGATATTCTTGTTAAAGGATTTAGTTCAAATACGCTCTCTCTCTCCCCCCCTCTCCCATCCTCTCTTACACACTCACACAATATATATATATATATATATATATATATACACACACACACACACACTCCTATATAATAATAGCAAACATAGTCTAATTAAAAAAACATACAAATGTCTAAAAATTTATATTATTACATAAACTATTATTGAAAAATATTTGAAGTTTATTAAAATTAATTTTTGTCCAATTAAAATTATCGAAATATTTGAAAGAAAAAAAAATTGTGCCACGATTTTTGACGTTGATACGATAAAAACTTACACCAATACTCCAATTTGAGAGTTAGGAAAAAGTGTGTGTGTGTGTGTGTGTGGTTGTGTGTGTGTGTGTGTGTATTTTGAAGTCATTCATAGCCTTCATGATATCCTTGAAAGAAATAGTCAACCAAACCGACAACAATGGCGGAATAACCATTTTATTTCAGAAATAATTATTATTATTCTCCAGACTTGAACAAAAACTACTTCAAATTCCTTTCCTTTCCTTTGTCACAAATATAAAATTTATAATTTATAAACAAATACAAAAATATTTTCAATGAAACATTTATATTAAATAATATTTCGTAACATTCATATTTTGTCTCTATTAAATTTTTTTTTCATACATTTATAAATAAATTATATAATTATTTTTTGTTCCTATTCTTCAGAGATCTTTTTTTTACAAGCGTCTAACGATTATTTTATTAAAAAATTTAAAAAGTTTTTCCATGAAAATAGAGAAATAATTAGTAAATAACGATTTATGGTCAAAAAATATTTTTTAAGTATTATCGTAGGAATTCTCTTTCTTATACGGAGTCTTGAAAGTTAAATTCTCTTAAAAAATTTATGGGAACAGAAGTTTAATCCTAACTTTTAAATTCTTCAAGAATACAAAATTAATTTCTATCTTGTATAAAAGACATTTGACATTTAATTTTCTTTTTTAATTTTATCAAAATAATCCTTCATTTTTCAGCCATTAAAATACTTTGCCTGATTAACAAAACTTTTTGGGATACACAATGTCCATTTTACGATACCGCAACTCTTTTTCACGATATATATATTTCGCTTTCATTTGTATCATTTCGTACAGTCTCCAAAATCCTCTCTTTTTCTCTCGCTTAGGACTCGTCACCACTCAGGCAATAGGACCAGCAACCCCTTGCACAGAGTCAACTACGACTATCATCCCATCATTGACTTTTTCAAGGAGTCTTCAGTAGAAAAATAGGTCAAAATGATTATAATTAAAGAATTTATTATTTATTGTTAAGGATATTTATTAGTGACGTAATAATGATTACGTAACGTTCATCCATTTACTGTAAGGTTGTTCAAACTAGTTGTAAGTTATTGTAAATTAAACATATATTTAATTGTTGAAATATT
>JAJOZX010005479.1:327500-337300 GCA_023014485.1 Bathynomus jamesi | reverse complement strand
ATATATACTCAATATTGAAACCAATCTTACTATACGGCAGCGAGACTTGGGCCCTAACCACAAGGACGAGGGGAAAAACTGCAAGCAGCTGAAATGAGGTCCTGAGATTGATAGGAGTAAGTAGATTGGATAAAATAAGGAACACTGAAATAAGACGACGATTGGGTGTAACTTCGGTTAATGAGAATATTGAGAAGAACCAACTGAGATGGTACGGGCATGTCCAACGAATGCCGATGGAAAGGACAGCAAGAAGAATGCTGGAATGGGCCCCTCAAAACAGAAGACCAGTTGGAAGACCCAAGATCCGATGGATGGATAACATCAAGAGTGCTGTCGAGAAGTGTGGAATCAGTCTCCAACGGGCGAATTTAATGTGTGGAGATCGTGAGGCATGGAGGGGTCTTGTCCGAGGGCTCCCAACTGACAGGCCGCTTTAGGTCTACCAGGCGCCTGGTAAGAAAAGGTAAGGTATGAATACGTCGATAAATAAACGTCGTGTTTATATCATTTCAATATACGTCGTGTTTAAATTGAGTTTGATGAAAGATATCAATGTGTGGTCGTTTCAAATCGTCCACAACGCGTTGCGGTTGTTTGAGAACGGCCATGAAGTGAAAAAATATCTCGCATCGATGAGAGCGAAAGAACGAAACAAATGAAAAAATGAAGTAACCACCCGGGAATCGAACCCGGCATCTTCCGATTGCCGGTCAGATATGATAACCATTACACCACGGGCCTCACTCAATCAAATGTCGTAATTCCTCTACATGCGCGCAGAAACCAATGCCCCAAAGGGGCACCTCCCGCATGCCGTAACATTATATACATTATAACTGCAAACACGCAGTATAATTAACGTAAAGAACGACGCTTTGTATAGGAGAATATTCCGCGCAAGATGAGAGCGAAAGAACGAAACAATGAAAAATGAGGTATCCACCCGGGAATCGAACCCGGGATCTTCCGATTGCCAGTCAGATATGATAACCATTACACCACGGGCCTCACTCAATCAAATGTCGTAATTCCTCTACATGCGCGCAGAAACCAATGCCCCAAAGGGGCACCTCCCGCATGCCTTTGGGGCATTGGTTTCTGCGCGCATGTAGAGGAATTACGACATTTGATTGAGTGAGGCCCGTGGTGTAATGGTTATCATATCTGGCCGGCAATCGGAAGATCCCGGGTTCGATTCCCGGTGGTTACCTCATTTTTTCATTTGTTTCGTTCTTTCGCTCTCATCTTGCGCGGAATATCCTCCTATACAAAGCGTCGTTCTTTACGTTAATTATACTGCGTGTTTGTAGTTATAATATATATATATATATATATATATCAGTAGCGGCTCGTGCATTTCTTAAGTAGTGAAGCAAAAAAATTTTTATATATATCTGATATATATATCCCGTATAATAACCTAACTCGTAACATAACACATATATAACATATGACAAACAATAAACATTATATGGAAGTATTTTACCAGTGTTTGGAAAGTTTGGAAAGATATGGTACTACAAAAAATAAAATCAGGAAATGCTGAGGCGAAAATTCATTTCGCTTCAACCAGTAATATTTCAGCAGTGTGAGTGATGTCATCGGCGTCATAGCAACTTGTTTATATTCGTAGCAACACTGAGCGTTTTGGTTGTCTCGCCTCATGAATGGAGGCGAAGCAAGTTTTTTTTTAATGCTAGCACTTTATGCATGAAATATAGGACTTTTTGTGTAGAACATGAATGGGGAAAAAAATTTTATGAATAATATTTTTATGCATTTATATAAATTTATCTTATTAATATTTATATACATATATATAAGATGGAATATTTTGTTTTTATTAGGTGAGGCGTCGCCTCACCTGCCTAATCTAAAGAACCGCTACTAATATACGTATATATGTGTGTGTTGCACACAGACCGAGCATGTTCCATTCCTGAGAAATTATCGGAAAGAACGATTTAAAAAATTTGCTTTTTTTAGTATCTCGTTAACAACAAAACTTTTCTTAAGAAACACTCCCGCGTCCCTTCTGAAGTACAAAGGGAAGTTTTCATATTGTTGGGAACTTTAAGGTTGCCGAGGAGGAAAAAGCCCCTTTGCCTCTGGATGTGTTCAAAGCACAGTTCTAATATTGTCCGTAATAAATATAATATAAATTGATGTTGATATAAAATAATTACACCCAATTTATGGTATTTTTATTGCTTTTTAAAACCTGTTTCTTTCGTTGTGATTTAGGGAATAAACATATAAATTTGTGCGCCTCATTGATATTTTCTTTCCCCAGCCGCAGCCCTCCAATAAGTACGATGATCCCCTGTCTGCGTAACGAAAGTTTCGCAGGGAACGATTCTGAGTTGTTATATATATATATATATATATATATTATATATATATATTTATATATATATATATATTATATATATATATATATATATATATATATAATAAAAATATCGACACTTGATTAAAGCAGAAAGATGCAGTCATTCTGAGTTCAGAAGCGAATTCATGAATAAAACTTAATCCTTCAGATAGTCCAGTCGGTGGATTCAACCCCATGAAGAAAAGTGGTTCGGGGTTCTAGCCTTTTGCATAAAAGTATGACTGTTTGAAGAAGTTTGTCAAATTCACGATCGTTCTTCTAATATTTTAATGTCATTAGTGCGAGGCCCAAATCGTCTTCGTTTCAAGTCCTTGTTTGGCGGTAGATGCGATACTTCGCGGTGAAAATACAAGTTCATTCTCTGTATTGTTTACCAAAACTTGAATCAGAATTTCTCTAATTGGCACTTAGACTAACAGTATAGTAATTTTCTGTTTTAGAAAGCATTAAAAGAATTAAATGATTCGCCAACTTTGGTTTTGTGGACTCGAAACTTGTTAAAACTTTCCTTCTCTTTCTTCTTTCATCCTCACAGCGACAGCGTCAGTAGCAATTGTGACTCCCGCGGAGAGACTACTGACGAGGCTGATTTGTTCACGCCTGACGATGATGATGATGATGATGACGACGATGATGACGACGACGATGATGATGATGAAGGCGACGATACGAGTGGTCAAGGGATGTCGGGCAGCATCGACGTTGAGGACGACTCTACGACCACCACTACGACGGACACTGACGATTTTCGCTCACCCCCCGTTTCCCCCATCAAAAGGGGGGCTGAGCACCCAATTCCGAGTACTTCATCCCCTGGACGAGCAAGGTACGGCCACTTATAGGTGGACGCCTAAATGGGAAATATTTGGTCTTCTCAGCCATTCGCTTAAAAATGGTTTCACCCCGTAAACATTTAAAACGTTTGAAATTGAAAAAATAAAATTCAAACGTTTCATTTTAAGTTAAAAATACAGACACACACACACACACACACACACACACACACGTACGTACGTACGTACGTACGTTTGATTTACAATGCTTGTCACACAGCAGTGTAATCGAACTTTCCCTTACATTACATAATTTAACCAACCAACCCTAACTTAACTAACCTAATCCAACAAAACTAAAGTTACCCCACCAGCGAGTTTAAACTAGTCGGCTGGCGGCATAATTAACATCGTAGTTAGTCAGTACCCGACAAGTCTGGTGTTCCTTCTAATCTAGTAACCCGTAAGTATAGTAATCCCCTCCCCAAAACATACGCACACAGTTTTATGGGAGAATAATTTAATTTGCAGGCATTCGAACACTGAAAACATAGTTTTTAACCTAAACTAACTGGGACTAACTATAACAACACGTTGTCGCTGAAAGTGTTGAAAAACAACTTTTTCCATACAAGTCTTGACACGTCTTTCGAAGTGTGTCGAATCGCTTTCGATGTAGCCGAAACGCGAAGAAAAGTTTTATCGAAACGTTTTATGACCGTTAGATTAAGTAATTTTAAGTTAATGTAAGTTAGATTATAAGTGTGTATGAAGTCCTCCTGGACGAAATGTGCGTATGTCACAAATGCACAGTATAAACTTTTGAAATTACCGTACCATATTTGAACTACTTTACGAGATATAAAGTAGGAATATTTACTGTTGCGATGATATTTCACTCGGCATCATTGCCATTCGTTATATTTCGTTCCCCTTTCGCGAAAGGGAAACTTAAGACGCATTTCTACGATTATGAAAGGCTCCTCGCACCGATGCTGGAGAGGAGAGGTCAACGACCGAATTGTAATATTAAGTTGAAAGTTCTCTCATTACGTAACGAATGTGCCGGTCCTGGAGTAAATGGGGTCACTGTCATTGTGGCACATCGAGGTACCACCCTCTTTTCACCGGTCTTCGTTTCTTGCGGAAATCGGGTGCCCTCTTTTCCCCCAAGCGGGACATTTTTTGCATTTTTCCCTTCGATCACTGCTGAACCTGCCCTCCGAGAAGCCGTCCTTCCCTTCTCTGGCCGATGAAGGCAAATAAGGAGTTCCTCGTGATCCTTGAGGCACTGTAGTGAAAGTGGGTTTTGAGTGACACCAGTCATTGACCTCCTTCGCAGCACCCACTTGATCCTGCATCCATTTTTTAGGAACTCGACACTCAGTAAGAGAGAGCGAGTGAGTGGAGAGGATACGGGCGAAAGAATGAACAATTGGTTTGTTTGGGTTGGATGCGGTTGGATAACCATTTTATCTCGTTGACACCTTTCAAATGTAAAATTCAGACCCTTGCATATCACATAGTCTACGAAGAGGGAAGCTCCCACTTTCATACATTGTTTCATGATGATTTTCTAATATATATATATATATATATATATATATATATATATATATATATATATATATATTATACCTTACCTTATGTTGTTTCGTGCGTTGGTCTCTCTTCACACGGAGGTGAAGCTGGTGGCACCGCCTCTAGGTCTGGCCTGGTGGAGGAGCGAGTTGCTTTCTTGCGCTCTCCACCGTACATAGCCAGGCACGCCCGGCTCATCTGGTACTGTCCTGAGCCAGGCATCCAGTCTTTTCTTGAAGACTTCAACTTTGACCCCCGTTACGTTTCTGAGGTCCTTAGGAAGCTGGTTGAAAAGTCTTGGCCCCCTGACAACCAAGCTATTTTCCTTCAGGGTTGAGGAGGTCCCTTGTCGGGCCTTTAATTTGGGAACACTACACATTCTGCCTTTCCTATTTTCCAGTGTTGTTTGAATGGAAATTGGGTTTAGTTTTAGGTTTGGTACCAGTTTTTCGATCATTTTCCATATGGAGATTATGATGTACCTCTCTCTTCTTCTTTCCAGTGAGTACAGATTTAGTTTACGTAGTCTTTCCCAGTAGTTGAGTTCTTTGCAACCATCAATCTTGGCTGTGAAATGCCTTTGCGTTTCTTCTAGTTTATTAGTTTCTTCCTTTTTATATGGGGACGTCAAAACTGAGCAGTATTCAAGTTTTGGTATAATCAGTGTTTTTAGCAGGGGAATAATTACTGTCCTGTCCCTTCTCTTGAACGTTCTTAGTACCTGTCCGGCGACTCTTTTTGCTTTATTTATCGCTATCTGGTTTTGTGTTTCGAATTTCGCATCATCTGTCATTATTATCCCGAGATCAATCGCTTTCGTGCTTCTCTGAATTTCCTGTCTATCTGGAGCATAATATGCAGTCTGTTTAAATTCTTCTTTTCTACCATATCTCAAGAGCTGAAATTTCTCGGCGTTGAATGACATGTTGTTGTCTTTGACCATTTGTATATTTTGTTCGTGTCCCTCTGCAAGGCCTCCACGTCATGTACATCACTGATTTTTCTGCTGATCTTTGTATCGTCTGCAAAGGATGTTACTATACTGTTGCTGTTTACTCCGCTGTCTATGACTGTTAGCATGATAATGAACAGGAGTGGGGCCAGTACTGTCCCTTGTGGTACTGAGCTGCGTACTTCCGATTCTGATGATGATATACCTTGAATTTTGACGACCTGCAGACGATCTCTAACGAAGTTGTAGATCCATTTTCCTACTTTGCCTGTTATTCCCATATATTTAATTTTATGTACTATTATACCATGGTCACATTTATCGAAAGCTTTAGCACACCTTTGGTTAGCTTCCACCCGAATTGTTCATTCTGACAAAGGTCAAACTTTTCACTCTAACTTTTAGACCTACAATTTAACGTGGGATCCAAACTACGCCCCAC
This sequence comes from Bathynomus jamesi, assembly GCA_023014485.1. Taxonomy (NCBI): domain Eukaryota; kingdom Metazoa; phylum Arthropoda; class Malacostraca; order Isopoda; family Cirolanidae; genus Bathynomus; species Bathynomus jamesi. The sequence goes on along the minus strand of JAJOZX010005479.1, from coordinate 331,157 downwards.
CAGCAGCCCAGCGTCTTAACCACTAGGCCACCCAGGGTACCATTAGTCAGCGACGCTAACCACTACACCACCGAGGCGTGTGTATATATAATATCTGTGTGTCTGTATATATATATATATATATATATATATAATATATATATATATAATAATATATATATATATACAGGGCGTCCCAAAAAAATGTATACACACTTTAAATAATTATAAAGGCAGTGTTTATTAAAATACATTTCATTTTCAAAATGTAATAGAATCTACAGACATTATTTAATTGTTTTGTCAACGCCTGTTTTCAAACTGACGTCCGTTCTGGTCCAGGCACTGCTGATAACGCGAAGCAATGGAATCGCAAACATCACGAAACATTTCGTTTCGTATTTGTGTGCATTCTCGTTCAATGGCTGCTCTCAATTCAGCGACTGTTGCAGGTTTTATAGCGTAGACTTTGTCTTTTAAGTATCCCCAAAAAAAAGTCTAGTGGTGTGAGGTCTGGTGAACGCGGAGGGTATTCTACGAAACCCCTTCGTCCAATCCACATCCACATCGTGCCAAGTACCACTCGCAATACTCCACTCTTCGGTCCGGATCATCTTCATTAATAGCATGGACTAATCTTGGAATGTAACTTTTCCATTGACAGCGTTCAAAATGCGTTGGACAGACGATTCTGAAATTCCTACCTCACGACTCGCTTGCCGCACAGATTTTCTTGGACTTTGGTGATACGTTTCCAGTACTCTTTCTTGCTTTGTGGGCTTGTCGATGTCCGTGGTCTTCCGGAACGCTTCTTGTGGACATTCTGAACAGTTCCATCGCTTCAAACTTATCTCTAATTCGAGTGATGGTAAGTCGCGTTGGTGGATCTGTTTGAAACTCCCTCCTAAACTGTCTTTGCACTTCAACTGCGTTTTCACACTTCCAGTAGCATTTTAGAATGAATTTCCTTTGTTCAAAGCTTAGTCTGACTGCCATTATTAATTCTAATGGGTTTAACTTGGAAAGAAAGAAACATCAATTGAGCTATCAGCTGTTAAAGTGTGTATACATTTTTTTGGGACGCCCTGTATATATATATATATATATATATATATATATATATATATATATATATATATATATATATATATATATATATATATGGGAATTAACTCAGAATGGTTCCCTGAGGTTTTTTATGATACACAAACCGTGCATGGAACAAGGAACTCTTCTAGGATAATTAAATCCACTATAGTCTGAATAAGTCGGGCGAGCATCATGAAAAAGAAAAACTATAGTATTTGTCATTTACCGTTACTTATTTGGACTATAGTGGATTTAATTATCCTAGAAGAGTTCCTTGTTCCATGCACGGTCTGTGTGTAATATATATAATATATGTGTGTGTGTGTGTGCGTGTGTGTGCGCGTGCGTGTGCGTGCACAAACTCAGAATGGTCCCCTGAGAAACATATATGTTAAACACAGACCGTGCATGGAACAAGGAACTCTTCTGGCAAATTACATCCACTATAGTTCGAATAAGTAATGATAAATGACAAATATTTAGTTTTTCTATCGAAAAAACTATAGTATCCGACCGGCAAATGGGTGATCCCGGGTTCGATTCCTGGGAGGTACCTCATTTTTCATTTGCTCGTTCTCCCTCCTCATCTTGTGCGGAACACACTTCTACACAAGCGTCGTTCTTTACACTAATTATACTGTGTGTTTGCAGTTAAAATGTATATACAGGGTGTTTCAGGAGGAAAGGTCAATATTCGGGAGATGATAGTATCGGTCATTGTGAGAAAAAAGTACATATGAACATGTCTAATTCTGAATGGTTACGGAGATAGAGCTGTTTGAATCTGATGCGCGCGCAGCTCTTCCTACCCCCGCGGTAGTCCCATTCAGTGGCCACCAAGGTGTCCAGACCTCTCTCCGTTAGATTATTGTTTGTGGGGGTGGATGAAACGTCAAGTTTACAAAAGAAAGGTGGATACACGAGACGAATTGCTCGCGCGCATTTTGGATGCTGCTGCCCGCATAAAGGAACGTCAGGATCAACTCAGACGAACAACTCGCGATCTTCCCACACGAGTTGCAAAGTGCATTGAGGTTGACGGTGGGATTTTCGAAAACGTATTGTAAACTGTAACAAATTTGTCATTTCTGTATCTGATACCATTCAAAATGCCAATGTTTAAACATTAAATGTTAGAAACAGTAATTGGTTTCTCTTTCTTGATTACCATTAACAATGCTTTTGTATTTTTAGATTCAAACAGCTCTATCTCCGTAACCATTCAGAATTAGACACATGTTCATGTGAACCTTTTTTCTCACAATGACCGATACTATCACCTCCCGAAGTATTGACCTTTCCTCCTGAAACACCCTGTATATTTGTGTATATATATTATTTTTTTTCGAGAATAAAACAACTGAAGAAATGCTAACAACCTTGAAGGAAAAAACGCTGAGAATTTTAGAAAAATATGCTCCGAAATCACAGCCAAAAGGAAAGAGGAGCTGGCTAGAGAGGCAAAAGAGAAGACTATTCCGCAAAAGAAAGAGAGTGGAGGCGAAGTTAGGTAACTGCGGAGATAATGACAGGAAAGCAATAAAAGAAAGACTGGAGGGTATCGATAGGGAAATACAATCCCTGGTTAAGGACCATACAGAGAGGGAAGAGGAAAAGTGGTAGAAGCAATAAAGGAAAATCCAAAATACTTCTATAGCTATGCAAAAAGGAAGACAAAAACGCGCGCCGCTATTGGGCCCTTAAGGACGAGAAATAATGAACTAACCGACGATCCAAAAGAAATATCTGATACATTGAGAGCTCATTATGAATCAGTTTTCAGTACCCCAAAAAGTGACAAAGCGATACCTGACATAAATGCATTCTTTGAAGAGGAATTGCAAGGAGAGTACATAACAGACTTTGATTTTACACCAGAAGATGTAGCGAGAGCTATAGGACAAATGAAACCACATTCAGCTGCATGTCCGGACAATTGGAACGCATGATTGATTAAAAACTGTAAAAATGAAATAGCTACACCTATATACTGGATATGGAGAAGATCCCTAGACACTGCGGAAATACCGAGCATCTTGAAAAGAGCAAACATTGTCCCTATATATAAAGGAGGGGACAGATCTCAAGCAAAGAACTATAGACCAGTGTCATTGACGTCCCACATCACCAAAGTATTTGAAAGAATAATTAGAGAGAAAATTTATGATTTCCTGGAGACACGGGAAAGATTCAACGAAAATCAGCATGGATTCCGATCAGATAGATCATGCCTATCACAACTAATAGAACACTACAACAATATCCTAGATGCATTGGAAGGCAATGACAACTACGATGTTATATACACAGATTTTGCTAAAGCTTTCGAAAAATGTGACCATGGTATAATAGCACATAAAATTAAATATATGGGAATAACAGGCAAAGTGGGAAATGGATCTACAACTTCCTTAGAGATCGTCTGCAGGTCGTCAAAATTCAAGTATATCATCATCAGAATCGGAAGTACGCAGCTCAGTACCACAAGGGACAGTACTGGCCCGACTCCTGTTCATAATCATGTTACAGACATAGACAGCGGAGTAAACAGCAACAGTATAGTAACTTCCTTTGCAGACGATACGAAGA
>JAJOZX010005479.1:320000-322500 GCA_023014485.1 Bathynomus jamesi | reverse complement strand
AAACTTAAACCTCAACTGGGACATTGAGCGTCCACTTTTCAAGGCACGTAACACGTCCGTTTAATATACACAAACTCAGAATGGTCCCCTGAGAAACTTATATGTTAAACACAGACCGTGCATGGAACAAGGAACTCTTCTGGGAAAATTAAATCCACTATAGTCCGAATAAGTAATGGTAAATGACAAATACCATAGTTTTTCTTTTTCATGATGCTAACCCGACGTGGGCAACGGGTCTCTCGCAAAGAGGTCCCCATAAATATAGCTTCCCTCACCAGCTATCTGCAAAGCAGACAGGATCCAACTTTGGGACATGGATCTAGGGTTTAAAGCAAGCCTAGTCCCACTACATTCAGAACCTCTATATAAGTAAAAGACTCGTTGCATTCACGTCGGATTGAATAAATCAAAGAAAAAGGGGTTATTCTATTTCATTTTTAGATAACTCTTAAGAAAGCCAAGAATAGGTATTATAATAATGTAATTGTAAAGGAATTTCAGCGTAAAAATATCCTTAGCCTACCTTACCATGTTAATTTTCAATACCTTCCAACTTTACTGAAAACAATTGGCATTAATGTAATCTTTAAGTATAATAATACTGTTAAATCACGCCTGATAAAGAATAGCCCTGATAATGTTGTTGGTTGTGTGTATTCGATCGGATGTAGTCAATGTAACTCAGTATATATAGGCCAAACCGGTAAAACGTTAGATATTAGGGTAAAACAGCATAAATATGCTTGTAGAACAGCTAATAATTCCAATGCTTTATTTAACCATATGTATAGATGTAACCATAGCATCAAGTGGGATAGTTCTAAAGCGCTTGTTAAAAACAGAGATATAATAGAAAGAAATATTCTAGAATGTGCATTTATTCATTTTAAAAACAATTTCAATAACAGTGCGGGAATGTATAAAATTGACAATATCATGTTAAAATTTCTTTTGCCTCTCATTAACCCCTGTTAAGTATGTGCTAATTGTTTTGTTTTTCCTGTACGTTGTATATATCTATGGGCATCTCGCCTTTTTCTTCATTCCCCTAGGTGTAGCTCTGAATACATGAAAGGCCTTGGAATCGTTTTTCTTTTTCCTTGTGGTTTGCAGCATATATATACAGTATATATATATATATATATATATATATATATATATATATATATATATATGTGTGTGTGTATATATATATATGTGTGTATATATATATATGTATATATATATATATGTATATATATATGTGTGTGTATATATATATATATGTATATATATATATATATGTATATATATATATATATTAGGGTGATGCACAAATCATGACCATCGTGGATTTTTAGGGATACCCCCTCATTTGTTCCAATTTGTCACAAAAACACCCTGTGAGAAATTCCAGGTCAAACAAATAACATCCAGAGGTCGCGCCCGCCAATTGAAAATTTGAAAATTACAAAAAATTAGAGTAAAATCAAATTTTTTGAATTTGTTCTTATTTTTGTTGCAGGTTTGTTGCAGGCAGAGTGGTAGGTGATGCGTTATGAGCAAACAGCAAACAGCGTTCAAGGAAATCGGTATCGCAGTGTGCTTGTGGCAGTGTCCGGGAGAGGTGCTATATCAGTGAGTCTCTCCGCCTCAATTTCTCTTCTATTTCCTGTATCTTAATTGTGACGAAAATGAGATCAAGAAGCTCAACAGATATCTGGCTGATCGGTCAACAAATAGATAAATTGAATCAAAGTAAGCTTCCATCAAAGAAAGAAGTAATTTCCTTATTCATGAATTATAAACATGTCAAGAATGAAACCGTCAGAGAAGCATTAACTTCAACCGTTAATGATGTATTGGAAGTGTGGCAGAGAGCAGGAATACCAACAACCCAGAAATGTAATGTTGTGAAGAAATTAAATAAACTGTATGATGAGTGGCAAGGGCTGAAGAAGAGCAAAGGAAAAAAAATCGAAGTTTTCAATAGAGAAAGAGAATACATGGAAAGAAAAATTGGATGGACTCTTTGATATTGCGCATGGAAATGCTAACGAGTTAATAACTATCGAAGAAGATAGAGAGTTTCTACGGCTACAAAGGGAAGGTCGAAAGGGTAAAATGATGGCAGTTGATAAGGATGAAGAAAAACGTCGAAAGGAAGCTGCGAAGAGACATGAAAAAATGGATAAGAAAAGGTTACGTGAATCAAGTGCATTTGATGAAACAGTTGTTCTTGCAAGCAGCAGCAGTTCCTGCAGTGATTCACCTGCATCTACGGAAGAAGAAGTAGATCTGGAACAGCCCTCAACATCCAAAAGAGGCCTTCCAAGAAAAAAATTCAAGATTATGAATGAAAATCTGCTTTCCTCATTGGATGTTGCTAAGATCAGCGACCGATCAGCCTCTTTAATAATTATTCCAGCGATCGCAAATGTTGGAAAAGATCCAGAGAATTACAATGTTAGCTACTCATCGATTCGCAGGGCAAGACAGAAATCAAGAAAGAAGTTCA
>JAJOZX010005479.1:222500-307500 GCA_023014485.1 Bathynomus jamesi | reverse complement strand
TTGACATCGCGTAGGTCTCGTCATTGCTGCTTGACTCAAGAAACTGAGAGACAGATTCTGTGATAGATTTGCTTGTTGAAGGTGTTGGTTCTGTCACTGAAACTTTTATTCTTTTGGTGGGTGGCGAAGCGACAGATTCAAGAGATTGAAGCTCTTCAACTGCTTTGCCAAGTGATGATTTAACTCGTTCTAATGTAATAGGTGAAAATAACTTAGCTTTGTAACGTGGATCTAAGTAGATTGCAAGAGAGTAACTTCATACAAGAACAGCCTCTCGTCTTGTCGCTTGCATCACTTTTGCGCACAATGAACTAGTTCTATTAATATAGTAGAATTTGATAATTTCCGCTTAATGACGTTTTATCTCAACGGTCCACATCCGCATGACATCTGCAGTCCAAAGTGCGGATGCGGATGCGAGAAAATGTGCGGATGTTCCGCGGATGCGGATGTGACCTACATCACTAGTGTATATTATATGTATAATATATATATGTGTGTGTATATTATATATATATATATATGTGTGTGTATATTATATATATAATATATATATATGTGTGTGTATATTATATATATATATATATATTTTTTTTTTTTTTTTAGTTCGGGAAGAACCGATTCGCCTCTATTTAAAGGGCATATCTCAGCGGAAAAACAAAGAAAAGTGAGAGGAAAGACAGCGGAAAAAGAAAGGGTGGAGGGGACAGTCGAAGTGGAAAAAGACCAAGGATGACAAGGACTGCAGGGTCGAGCCCCATCATCCTTGGGTGCTAGGGCCGGGGGCGCACGTGAAACCTCCAGGAACAAGCACGTACAAACGAGCACAAAGAGCACTCAAGAGCACGAGCTTAGAACCCCCTTGCGGGGATATATATATATATATATATTATATATATATATATATATATATACTGGGTGATCCAGATAAATGGGACCCATAAAAAAAAGCCAAATATTCTTAATATTTAATTCCTTTCATAAAAACTATATATCATTCGAAAGAGTAGAGTTACAAGTTTATTATGAAATATTTATTTTTTAAAAATGACTCCTTTCAAATGTGCTCCATTAGTTGCCAAGCATTCCAGTGTTCTCCCTTGTAAGTTCTGCATCACTTTTGCAAGAGTGTGCGGTGGTATGGCCTGTATCTCATTTGTGATGGCGGCCTTCAATTCTTGCAAGGTCGTTGGGTTATTTCTGTAGACCCTACTCTTTAAATATCCCCAGAGATAAATAATCTAAGGGAGAAAAATCCGGAGACCTTGCGGGCCATTCAACGTCTCCAAATCTTGAGATTAACTCGCCTGGAAACGTTTGACGCAAAACTGTCATGCAGTTCCTCGTGGTATGGCAGGTAGCTCCGTCTTGTTGGAACCAGTGGTTTTCTAGACAAAGATCTCTTAATTTAGGAATAAGGAAATCGGTCAACATTTTTTCGTAGCGATCACCATTTACAATGACCGTGTTTCCGGTGGAATCCTCGAAAAAGTACGGCCCTATGATCTGAGATGCAGTAAGACCACACCAAACAGTTACACGCTGACTGTGCAACTGGACTTCGGTAATATTCAATGGATTTTCTGTTGCCCAGAAACGACAATTTTGTTTGTTTACAGTTCCATTCAAGTGAAAATGGGCTTCGTCTGACATAATCAAAGTTGCTAGAAAATTGGTGGTGTCATTTACCTTCTGTTGGATCCATTGACAGAATTGTCGTCTTCGTGCGAAATCTCCATCGTTTAGTTGTTGCACTGTTTGAATTTTATATGGAAAGAGCATTAAATTTTGCTTCAATATACGGTGTGTTGTTGTTCCATATCCAACTCCTAACAGCTGAGAAGCACGTCTGATGCTTATGTTAGGATTATCCTGTACAATTTCATGAGTTCTGTTAATGATCTCGTCTATCCTTGCTGTGCGCACTCTTCCAGTTGGTTTTCTTTTTCCAATGCTGCCAGTTAGGGAAAAATTTCTGACACACCGACGGATTACTTTCTTAGAAGGTGATTTTGACATCTGAAAATTTGTCTTGAAAGATCTTTGAGCTGAAACTACACTTCTTCCATGCTCATAATATTGCTCAGTTATGAAACGCAGCTGTTCCACAGTCCATGCAGTCATCTTGAAGGGTTAGTTTTAACTAACACTTTTATTTTGTTTTGTATCTTGTCTTGTCTTGTATTGTCAAAACCTGTACAAACTTGTAACTATCCCCTTTCGAATGATGCGTATGATTTTATAAAAGGACTTATACTTTAAGAGTTACAGGGGTTTCTTTTGGGTCCCATTTCTCTGGATCACCCTTTATATATATATATATATATATGTGTGTGTGTGTGTGTATATTATATATATATATATATATATGTGTTATATATATATATATATATATATATATATATATATATATATATATATATATATATATATATATATATATATATATTGTATAGAAGCCGTTAAGATAGGCGAGTATATAGAGAAAGTTTATATAAAAGTTGAAATACCTTGGCATCGCGCCATCTTTTGAAACCATTTACGAAGTTAAAGAATCGTATAGATGGCCGTACCCAATAATCCCGCCCCAACTCGCCTTCCAACTGAAGGTCGTGCGTTGCGAGTATTTTGGTAGCGAAACTTCTCCATTTGGGATTGTGGTTCTCTCTCTCGATTTGATTCCACAATGAAGTTGCGATGGTCCGAATGAGAAATTTTTGTACGTCTGTCTTCATTCAATAACAATCTGAGAACAAGTTTTTTCTACGAAGTATTTGTCGAAATGTCATTTTATTTTGTTCGGTCATGATTGCTTTATTGATCACAATTTTTGCAAAAATTTTGATGTTTGTCAAATTGCCACCTTTGATTGATTGATCGATTGATTGTTCGATCTAAATCGTAGTTGTTTTTATATGAAGAACAGTCATCGTCTTGCCTTTCGTTGTCTTCATTCATTCATGTCGTAATTCTTTTTCTCATTTTGATTACACTTCCTTTCCCACACACAGGCGCGCGCGTGTGCGTGCTTGCATGCCCGCGCGTGTACTATATATTAATACAAAAAATGAGATAAAAAAAAAAAAAGCCTATAATTTCGCCGACTCGTTCACCTTGACCATTTCCTTCCATCTTGAGAGTTTTGAAAAGGGCAAAAATTCATGTAGTAAAAAAACGTGGAAAATACCTCGTTGTGGCATTTAGTCTGGGAAACATTTTAGTGGTGAAGGCAAAGAATTTTATTTAAAAATAAATTAGTGCAGATTTAGCGTCACAGTTTGCCGTTTATTATTTGTTGTTTGCTTTACATACGTGCGTAATTTCGATTTATCCATTGTTGTTGTTTTGTTCGTTGTACAGGAAACCGAATTTGTATCGCACATTTCATTTAACGTTTTTTTCATGTTTTACCTCGTCTGATTTTTTTTCTCCTTGCTGTAAGAATGGGCTCTTTGAGGAAATTTTTCAGTCGCCGTCTATTTGTTCGACAAAGGTGTTTAACTGTTTTTCTTCTCTCATTATAGTCCTTTTCGGGGTTTTGATGTGTAGTAAGTAAATCGTGAAAATATATGTATATTTATAGTGTAAAGCGAGAATTCATCCAGATTGCCATAGGAAACAATTTTTTTGTGAGTAATCTTTCGAAATCTTTTTATAATCGTAGTTCTTGTTGTATAGGGGACACACACACACACACACACACACACACACACACACACACACACACATGAAGGTAGCACAGTGGTAAATCATCGGGCTGTTAATTTGAAAGTTTGAGCTTCGAGTCTCTGCTGGAATTTGAGATTTCAGCAACTGAAGTGCTTTTTTGGTTCTCGGTCTCATTTGGCGAAGTAATGGTTGGCTTCCACATAAAGCTGTAAGTGTTCTCCATATGACATTCATAGATGTTAGAGAGGATGTTAAACAATCCAAAACATTAGTGTTTTTGTATGTTTTGATTAGTTATAGATTATTCCATTATCGTTGATGGTACGATTGTTGGCGTTGTGTTGCAGAAAAAAATAGCAATTTTCTTGGCGTGTATATATATATATATATATATATATATATATATATATATATATTATATTATGTTTAACTTCCTTCGCAACATCTAAGGTCATATGACGGAGGGGACCTACAGTTTTACGTGGGATCCGAACCACGGGTCGCTACATAATCTGGACATGGAGGACGGTCTCCCATCCAACTACTACCCAGATCCAATGTCGCTTAACTTCGCTGATCAGCGGGACGTGGTGTTACGACATTGGCTACGCCGTAGCATATATATATATATATATATATATAACGAACAGGAAAAGAAAACAGCAAAAGTAGAAATAAAAGAAGCAACAACAGAGGAAACAGGCACAAAACCAAATCCAAAGTTTTCAAACAAAGGGCATTAGCAGCAATAGGAAAAAACGAGTAAACAATAAGAAAACCACCGAAAACAAACGCCCCCAAGTAAAAATGGGGAAGGAAATATTGTAAATACTATGTGAAAACAATATGCAGATATAAGGGAGGAGAATGTATTTACGAACACCCTCCTGTGTGCAACTACTACTACAATAATGGTCATTGCAAATTTGGTGGAAAATGCAAATTCTACCATCCGGACATTTGCGAGACCTACGCGACATATGGAACCACCTGCTAGTACGGAAGAAAATGCTACTACCATCATCTCCCGACATGTTCAAAGGACAAGTCTCAAATGACAACAGAAGGAATGTGAAAAAAAAGTACCCAAATAGCAAACAAAACACACAGCACACACAATTTTTTCAACATCTCGGACACAATACCGCTGCTAAGTCTTATACAGTACATGCAGCTGACACAGCTGGGAACCCTCGAGCCGGACCACTACTGTACATGGCCATGACTCCAGATTCCTGGGATCTTGGGAGCATTGCTCCAGTAAATTTGACCATGAGAAAAAGTAAATTTGGGTTTGGGTTTTGTTCATCCACTAGACGTTATGCAATGTTTTTGCGTATACGTTCTTGTACAAACCAATTTTTTTAAATTACAAATTTAGTCATTTTAAGTTTAGTTGGTAATTCCATATTTAACAATTATTTTTATTTTTTGTTAAGCTTCAATGTTTTGATAATTAAAATTTTATTAAAACGTATATTTTTTTAATATAAAATTATCAGGATTGGACTATGTTCCATTGATCTCGGCCAGGTTTGATAAATTGGCCAGATAATTACTTGTGCGGTTTTAAGTAATCCACCATGACTCTAGAATTGAAAAGTTTAGTTAAGTTTAAACTTACTTTTACTTACTTTAACTTACCTACTTTTACTTACTCTTCCTTACTTTTACTAAGTTTAAAGCACTTACTTTTACTTACTTTCATTGTACTATATTTACTTACTTTTACTCACTTTTACCATACTATATTTACTAACTTTTACTTATTTTGTATTTTTTCAGGTAGTCAATAATCAATAATGGATCCTAATATTGATGAAGTTGGAGAGAAAAGTGAGGGTGTTAAAAGGGGTTACTTTTGTGGTCAATGCAAGAACAAATATTCAAAGAAGCAAAACTGGGAGGAACATTTTAATTCCAAAAAAAATTTGTTACAATACAAGAGGTCCCAGAGTTTGGGCCCACAGCTTAGATATTGCAGTAAAGAAATACCAGGATGAAGTGCAGCAAAGAGATACGGCAAAGCAGTCATTTAGTTTGTTCACAAAATGTGCTAGTGCTAGACCTCAGAAAAATGAACCAACTTCATCAACTGCTAATCTAGAAAATGAAACTTTTTCACTAGATGTTTCACAGACTGAAGAAAGTGCTTCTCCTCCACCTAAGAAACAAAAGGTAAGTGAGGAATCTGCGCATCAGACTAACAAAACTGCTTTAGAGGAATTTGAAAATTCCCAAATCCAGAAGACATTGAATGCAATTTTGCGCCTAACAAAAGAAACTCACCAAGCTGTTGTGGTTAATAAAGAGAAGAGTCAAAATATGCCTTCAAGTTCAAGTGTTGCATCCAAATCTAATAAAGCAAAAGCAACAAATTTGACATTTCCATAGCCCATTTAAGCAAGTGTAAATCAATACAAGAAATCCTGAACAATGATTTGATCAAATCTACATTCAAATTGGTGGAAAAGGAGGATCTAGGGCATGCTGATGATTCATTTTCAGTACCAAGTGATATAATGGAAAACATTGCAAATAGTGACACTAATATGCCTGATGTAGATATAGCTGTTGAGGATGAAGATGATGATAATCAAGAAGATATTGATGATGCTTCTGATGATAAAATGTTTACATTATATTGCATAGCTTGCACAGACCCCAAAGCATGTGCTTCAGACAAACATTCTAACATAAAAGGTTACTTCAATGTTAAAGATTTAACCTATGTATGCAAACAAGGAGAAAATCAAGAGATGGTTTAGAAATCTGAAAACCCACCTGAAGAGACATTTAATTAAACTTCAGCATCATCAAAGAGCTGCTGTTTATGAAGTGATGAAAACATCTTCTCGGAACACTACTAAACGCAAATCAGGAGTTTATTTGGCCAATGAAATTTTTGATGTGTTGAAGTCTCCTAATCACTTGAAACTATCTGAAGAAGCAATTAAATCCAAGGTATCTGGAATGGTTGGAGATGGGGCTTTTTGTAAGGACAACGAGCCATTTAAAAACGAAATGAAAAAGTTGTTTGGAGAAAATTTCAAATTTCGATGGGACTTAATGCATCTTGTGAACAGAGCCCACGTTGATGCATTGAAGAAAATTTGTAAACTAAGTGAGCTTTTAGACTTTATTCAGAATCACTCTTCAAATCTGAGATCAGGCCTTGACTATACCAATATGGTTCTTGACAATATCATTGGTTTTAAGAGACCAAAACTCAAATCTGATACTCGCATGGTTAATTACGAATTTGATCAATTTGACAGATTTGTGGAAAATTGTGTTTTTTGATCATCCACAAGAGAAAGAAATTAGTGCCAAGTTCTATGTATTGATTTCCTATGTAACAAAGATTATGTTGCAAGTAGCTCAAAAAACCACAGTTAGTGCAGAATTTGTAGAAAATATATTTTATAAAGGAGGAGGGAAAACTGTTATGTTAAGAGTGATGGAAACAATTTCCAAATTAGCTAATGGAGGAAATGCAAATGATGTAGTTTCTGAATTTAAGCATGATACCACAGGGCAGCAAAAGGAACTAACAGCTGAGGATTACATCCTAAATGAAGTTTACAAATACATCAAGAAACGTTCTGATTACTACCAGGTTGCTGAAGTTGCTAGACCATCCAGAACCAGATCTGAAAGTAGTTTTACAAAAGACTCAGTGATAAATTGGCTGACAGAATATATAGAACAGCTGTGGAAAGGAATCACAGAGAGATTAAAGCATTTTGATAAAGATGGATCAACTGCCTGGGTGAAGCACCAGCTGAAGGAACATTCTCCATTCTTGGTTACATTGTTGAACACAAAGGATCCATTAAGCCATCTCATTTGACTAAGCTGTGCAGAATTGTGAAGGAGGGTCCAGCTCCAGGCACTAGATCTGCTGTAATGATCACACAGAAAGCCATTGATCAGTGGCCAAGCATACATGGCGGTAAATTCACAACAAATGCCTACATGCAAGGTCTAACATCGTCCACTGTTGCTGCTGCAATGAATAAATAAACTTAAGGTGAGTTATAAACTGTACATTATTGTATTATTATGTTTAGCTAAAACAATTTGTAATTGGTATGTCGTCAATTCAAGAGTTTACTATCATTAACCTATCTAGTGGTGTAAGGGGAAAAAAAGTAAATTCAGAGCTGTGCTCCAGTAAATTTTTTCAAATCTGGAGTCATGTACATGGCAAGAAGCTACCAGAACAGGTAGGCGGGAACGGATCCATCTCGGAGGCTACAAAACACGTGATATCAAAGGACAACGAACTTAAAATGCACAAGGGGCAATGCAAAACAAAGAACATAAACATTGTCCTGGCAAATATTCAAGGAATTCACAGTTTTGACATGCCCATATAAAAAGGAAGAAATTAATAAACTAGAAGAAAGCAGAGACATTTCACAGCCAAAATTGATGGCTGCAGAGAACTCAACTACTGGGAAAGACGACGTAAACTAAATCTGTACTCCCTGGAAAGAAGAGAGAGGTACACCATAATCTACATATGGAAAATTATCGAAAAACTGGTACCAAACCTCAAACTAAACCCAATTACCATCCAGACAACGCTGGAAAATAGGAAAGGCAGAATGTGTAGTGTTCCATAATTAAAGGCCCGACAAGGGACCTCCTCAACTCTGAAGGAAAATAGCTTGGTTGTCAGGGGGCCAAGAATTTTCAATCAGCTTCCAAAGGACCTCAGAAACATTACAGGGGTCAAAGTTGAAGTCTTCAAGAGAAGACTAGATGCCTGGCTCAGGACGGTACCAGATGAGCCGGGTGTATCTGGCTATGTACGATGGAGAGCGCAAGAGAGCAACTCGCTCCTCCATCAAGCCAGGACTAGAGGCGGGGCCACCAGCTTTACCTCCGTGTGAAGAAAGACCGACGCACGGACCCCAACAAGGTTAATAATATATATATATATATATGGTGATTGGGAAAAGTACTGGAGTCTAATTCCGGGTGGCGTATCGTCGTCTTACCAATGGTGCAAAATATCGTAAGGCTTGGAATGACTAAAAGCTTCACAACAGTTTATTTTAGTATTTGTTATTATATGGATGGGGTTGTGCCGTTTTGTAGTTCCTTAATGTTAGATGAATTAATAATGAAATAAACATTATTCTTAGTGTCCTTATAATACTTTATAACCACAAACTAAAATCCAGTACTATGTCCTCTTCGTGAGCCAGACCTAGGAGAAGTACTAATACCGTGGTACAAAACTTCTGAGTACGCATATGGCAAAACCGCTTTTATATGTGTGCGCGTGCGTAATCGATTGAGGGTTCAAGTAATGAAGGGAAATGACGAGTTGTCGCATGACACTTTAGGATAGAGAAAGGCGGTTTACAATACATATATATTTATACAGTATATGGCAAAGCGTTCAACTGGACAAGCGTAACTAGCTGAGTGCCTCAGGGATCAGTTCTGGGCCCAGTTCTTTTTATTATTTATATCAATTACATCTACATGGGAATTAAGAGTATAATTTCAAAATTTGTGCATGATACCAAACTAGAGGGACGAACAAAATCAGCGGCAGAATGTTCGCAGATTCAAGAAGATATTAATAAATTACTCGAGTGGGCGGAAATTTGGCAAATGAACTTTAATAAAGATAAATGTAAAACGTTGCTTATTGGTAGAAACGTTGTTAAAGAAAAGAATTTTACGCGCGACAAGACACTAACGAGCGTTACGGAAGAGAAAAATTTAGGTATTATTATTGTTCGTGACACCTCTTAAACCGAGTAAGCAATGTATCGAAGCGGTCAGAAAAGCAAATAAAATCTTAGGATTTATTGGTAGATCGTTCGAATTTAAGTCGGAGAAAACAACAATGCTAACGTAAAATAATTCCTTAGTACGGCCCCACCTGAAATACCGCGTTAAATTCTGGTCTCCATATTTACGACACGACAGAGACAGAATGGAGAGAGTGCAGCGACGGGCTACTGAGATGATTCCTAAAATTTAGAAACAAATCCTACACTACCAGTTTAAAAACGTTAAATTTATCCTCACTCGTAAAAAGGTGTATTCGAGGAGATTTAATGCACGTGTTTAAAATGATTAAACGTTTTGATAATGTCAACGCCGAGAAATATTTCACCTTCAAAATGCGGACAGAACTCGCCGTAATGGTCTGAAACAGACATGATGTAATCGTAATCATTGGAATCGATTCCACATTTTTTGAGGAATCGTAATCGTAATCGATTCCACATTTTTTGAGGAGTCGTAATCGTAATTGATTCCAAGGCAGAAGGAATCGTAATCGTGATTACGTGCCATGATTACGACATATCAATGAATAGGTATGAAATTCAAGTTGCCATTAAAAAAATAAAACCCACTCTTTAGACAGAAGTATGTTTGAAAATATACTTCTGTCTAAACAGTGGGTTTTAATTGTCATGCTTTGACTTTCGCATTATGGTGAAAAATTCCATTTATGAAGTTGCCATTGTTTCATAAGATTTCAAGTTTTTCAAAAAGTACAACATACCAACCACAACTCCCAAAATTTTTTAATTGAAACAAAATCATGATTTTTTTTTCATTTAAATAACTAAATATTTAATTGGAAATTTAAAATTTAAATTAATTAATTACAATCACTTAGAAAATTTACTTTGCAAGACTTATCAAAGTATGTCAGTTGGATAATTAAACGCTTCAGTTATTATACCAGTGGTCGGGGAACAGGGGTAAATTACCCCAAATGGGGTAAATTTAAAAATTTTGGGGGTAATGCGTGCGGTATGAGAGACACTTCCCTCAGAGCCTCAGTCGTGTGTATGGTATGAAACGAAGAGGTGCTTTTAGTGCTTGACACTTTGTGCTGATATTTTTTTCGTATATTTTTATTTTATTTTGTTACATAAATGTGGCGTTATTCTAAATTTTAGAATATTACGAATTTACGTCCTGATTTTGATGATGATGTATCAAAAATGAAACACCATCATTTTTCCAAAACCTGAAGTGGAGATGTTTTGAATGAAATTCTTCAGTTCTTCAATCCTTTTTACTAATTTTTTGTGTGTGCTATTCTTATGCCAGCATGTGTGGCTTTTTTTTATTTCTCCATAATAATGGATCCAATAAACATTTTTTGAATGAATTTTTTGTATACCATATGCAACAATTTTAAGAGCAATTGGCTTGTTTTTGTTTACTTTGAAGTCTGGGGGTAATTTCATTTTACTCAAATAGATTTTTGGGTAATACCCAAAAAAGTTCCCCGACCCATGTATTATACTGAGAAATATGTTCATTTATTTGCAACAAGTCACTTTAAACATACAGTATGTGAAAAACTTAACTTCAGACTTCTGAAATGCAGAAACTCTAGAAAATATAAGAAATATGCGGTCGGTATTAATAAAAATCTTCCTCAAGAACTACAAATTTTTATTTAAATGTTCTCATTTATTTATGACTTATTGAATTTTGTCATTTTTTGTAGTATCTAATATTTACTATTATATAGCATTAATTGCTTTGCAACATATTCAAACACTCGTTATGAAAAAAATAACCCGCAATGCTTGAGACTATTTTTATCCATATAACTGAAATGAGATTATGTTGATGGAATAGTACTATTCCTTATCTGTGAGAAAGAAAAATCGTGTTTTGATTTCAATCAGTTATTTTTTCCTTATAATTTAAATCGATTGAAATAATTTTATTTCAATCATTGCAACCCTTCATGACAGTGATTGTGTTGTCTTTCGTCTGTTTACCTAATTTGGAATCGTAGGAATCATGATTACAGTTTTTAATGTAATCGTAATTGATTCCATTTATGGTGGAATCATAACGCGTCCCGTCTGAAATTAGTGGGTAAACATTTTAATTCTAATGAAGCTAAACATTTTTTCTTCAATCCTATAGTTAATTTGTGGAATGGATTGCCAGCCACCGTAGTTCAAAGTAATTTGATCGAATCCTGTTAAAAGAGACTACATGCTTATCTTGCCATAAACACCTAGTTAGAAGCATTTGTTAAAGCGTAGAAGTAATAATTACAAAAGTATTGTAAAATTTTCACTCGGATTCCCTCCTCTTTACTTTAAAATGTTCACTTTATCTTTAAATTTCTTTCCTTCCTTTCACCTTCCAAATTTCCTTCCTTCCTTTGCTTTGCTTTAAAGCTGTCGGCGAGATGGCCTTCTCTTCATTTAGACAGCCATCGCCGATATTTAGGTGAACTCAGTATGTCGCTTCCTTGCACCGACAATGAAGTTTATACTGCTGACGTCCACGGTTCTTCTTTCAAGAGATTAAACATAAGTTCTGACTGCGTGTTACGGAAAACAATTTATACTTTCGCTCAATGGCGTCTCCTTCCCTCAATCCGTTAAGAGAATGGAATGTTTATAAATCTCACGTGAAAAGATATAAATGACGTGTTACCTTTTTCAGTCTATTTCACAAGGATAGATCACTTTTAAGATAGGATATTTCTTTTACAAAACATGCCTTTGGACATACACCCTCTGGAGCAGGGTTTTCGTCCCTGCCCACCTCAGCCGCCTTCGGGCAAGTCAGGTTCTGCCCAAGACTTTCCTTCAAAACCCGGCTTCTTACTCTCCCCGTACCCCTCACCCGCCGTCGGCCCGCCTCCCCACGGAGCCCCGCGGCGGACGGGGAAGTCGGCATTCACGTCCATCCTATCGACCGTTGGATATCCCAGTCCACTTGATTCTACAACCTCCCTATCCCTTCCAAGTATCCACAAATTCCTAGTGATCCGGCCTACCTCTGGGTCCCTTCCGACCAACTCTGAACGGACGTTTCAGGCGATCCGAGACCGCAGCAGCTCCAGCCGCTATGATGTGCGACCACAGAGGGATGGTTCCCTCCTCATAAAATCACGCTCAGATGCAGAAACGAAAGCCCTACTCTCCTTCACTGAGGTCCTTGGATGCTCGGTGTCCGTCTCCCCACACCCTCGCCTGAACCAGAGTCAGGGCACTATTTACGCTACCTGCCTATTATCGATCACAGTAAACGAGCTCTTGGAGGACCACGTACCCCAGGGTGTCACTAAGATCCATCGCTTCACTTCCCGACGGGGAGGCACCCCCTACCCCACACCGCGCCTACTTCTCACCTTCAATACCTTAGTCCCTACCAACCGTATTGTATGGAGTATGGGAGACCGCACGTCATGCGAGTTTACTGTCCGCCCATACATCCCAGACCCGTCCCGTTGCTTTAAGTGCAACAAGTTTGGACACGTCATCTCAATTTTCCGGCAACCGCACCATCTGTGTGTTCGTTGCGGACAAATCGCTCACCCAGACAAGTGCTCCAACATGCCCAAATGCTTCAACTGCGAAGGCTCACACCCCTCTTCGTCTCATGAATGCCTTTTCTTCAAGTTCGAGGAGGAGATCCGAGGCCTGCAGGTAGCGGACTTCTTTAGCCACCGAGAGTCGCGAGACATGGTGCGGAGTCGGGAGGTGAGGCCGGGGATATCTTACGCCGCTGCCATCGGCTCTGTCCTCAAGACACGCCGCCCTGGTCTGCCGCTGAACCTCCCCCCCTCAACCACTGCTCCCCATCAATCCCAAAGGGAGTCCTCGCAGGACCTGACGACCTCCTGTCCCCCCACCATCCTCCTCTTCACGCACCTCGCCTGCCACAGATTCCCCAGGAGTCTGGGACCAGGACACCCAGGCCCCATCCACTTACAACCCTGCCCTCCCAGCACTCTGCACACACCTGAACCTAACGCCCGGAGCAAGCCGACGAGGTGGAGACGCCGGAGCGAGTCGCCAGACCCTCCGGCGTTTCAACATCTCTCCCTCTTCCCCTAGATCTAAGAAGACGGCTCGGATCCTCACACCGGCCACTTCGCCTACGAGGACCATATCACCCCACCGCAGAAGTCCCACCAATCTACCCCGACAGACTGACAATAGTTGCCGAATTACATGACCCGCCCCCCACGACGAGATCCAATCTGAACAACATCCTCTCCCCCAAGGATCCAGTGAATGCGGCTCTGGCGCAACTACATGGTGTGGACAAGGGGAGCTCTGCCGCGCCCATGAGCCTTTTGGATCTGCCCTTGCCTCCTGGTGCCATTTTTCCACTCCTCCACGAAAACACACTAGTTCATCTTCCATCCCCACAGTACCTGGCCCCCAACAATCCCGGCCCCCTCCCTGTTAGTCACCCTGAGCACGTCCTCCCTTCCACCTGCCCGATCCTTCTGGTACCCCCTATCGCCACCCAGGGTCCGCCGGTAGACCCCAGACCGGCGGAAAGGTGCCACTCTGGGAAATAAGCGCCCCCTCCTGGCTCGAACACAAGCCCACCAAGAAACTTCTCACTCTCTGAGCCCACGACGTTCTCCTAGCTGCCACGATCCATGCCTCCGGTCTCGCTCTTGCGACTCGCCCCCACAATCTCCGCGGAGGTCGATTGGCTGACCGATTCCTTCTCTGGTGAACGGCAGATAGCTAGCCATGCTCCTGACTCATTCTTCGCCTTCGCGAACCCCAGATATCCCTTCACACTCCAACCCCCTAGCACCTACACCTTTACCCATCCCCCATCATCGAATAATGAATCCCCCGAAAACTACGGGGCTCGAATAAACCTTAGCCCCCCCCGCCCATGGCCTAAACCATTAAAGGTACAGTAAAACTAAACATACCTTACAAAAGAGAATTTAATCCTGCATTTAATGAAAAACAATTAAAACTTGGTGTTCCCGCCATTGGCTTCCAAGACAGCCTGAATTCGCTTTGGGTAGCTTGCCAAAATTGACGTGAATAGATCTTGATCGTTACGCGAATTTGCTAAAACAGTTTCAATGTGTTGCGTCATTGTATCCTTTGAAAATCGATTTGCTGCAGGTTCTTGAAACAAGAGACATTCAACCTTGTCCTTTATAACATATCCAATGTGTTCACAGACGTTCAGGTGAGGAGAATTTCCTGGAGAATTTCATTTCCAAAGAAATCGATCTCATGGTTCCGCAACAACTGTTGAGTGGCTAATGCCTTAAAGCAGGGGGCCTTATCGTGCAGAAGTGTGACCTGATCGACATCCATAACATTGTTTGGGTTTCTTAGAAAAGGAATGACATGCTAGGATAGAATAATACCACGAAAATACTGTCCATCCCAACTCTAACCATTTGGCTTCAGCACCCACATGAGCTTCTTTGCAGTGAACAAAACAAACACACCAACACAGTCTGGACTTTTTAATAATTCGCGATAAGGTTCATTGTCATCAATTTCATCTGGTGGTGTAGCCCACACTCGATCATTTTGGTAGTTAGGCCGACGTGTTACGTACACAAAAAATTCATCGGAGACAGCTAAATGCATGAAATCATCCACATCCCAATCTTCAAGATAATGTGCAAACCACATTCTGTCATCGATGTTGAGTTGAGTTTTTCTTGGCTTTGGAAGTTCATGCCAAGGCTTTAAACCTTGCCTATGACGGTACAGTCGAATGATCTCACCACTAACGATCTTTCCTCTCAACACTTCGATCTCTCTAGAAAATTTAGCACAGCTGTTTTTCCGCTTACGCGTACCGCTTTCAATGATGTCCTTTGTTTCCTGAGAGAGTGGCAAATTTGGGAGCCCAGATTTGGTTGTATCCATTTCACATTCATCCAAAGTTTTATTCCAATTTCTTTTGACGAAGTCCTCACTTCTTCGCAACTTTTTGGCAACCCATGAACGTGTTATAAAGGTGGCTCCAGCATCACGAGCTTCCCGAAATGTTATTGCTCGTATGCGATCTATCAAACGTTGCCTCTCCGAATCACCAATTAATTGAGAAGCCATTATATTATCACTTTATCAGCTAGAGTAATTTTAATACCTGCAATAAATAAAGAATTTTATATTTTTATAATCACAAAATTATTTCGATATAAGTAAACATGTAAGCTGCAAATGGGGGGGGGGGGGGGGCTAAGGTTTTTTGGAACCCCCTTACAGTAGTACAATGGAACTGCAGAGGAATATTCGCGAACTACGAAGGCCTTAATTCCTTGATTGCCACTTCCCGTCCGGTGTGTGTCTGTCTCCAGGAGCTAATCCTGGGGACCAGCCCATGCCCTACCCCACTGGTTATTCCTACATCACCACCTCGTCTCCTACCTTCACTCGAAGGCGGGGGCTGCCATTTCCATACATCACGCAGTCACTTTCCACAGTCTCTATCCGATCCCCGTTACAGGTGATTGCTACGTACCCGGCTTTCCCTGGATAGACAGTACACCGTCTGTTCAATATACCTCCCTCCCCACACTCAAGTCTCCCGCGATGACATGGTGGAGGTGGTACAACTCCCCAGGCCCTTTTTATTATTGGGCGATTTCAGTAGTCGCCACCCCTTGTGGGGAGAGACATACTCCACCTATATGGCCCCGACCCTGATTACTATTATGACCGAGCTCTCCTTCGAGTGCCTTAATGATGGCTCTCCTACATTCTACCATGCCACCACCTGCACTCTATCGTGTATAGATCTGTCCTTTGTTTCGACCGATGCCCTCCTAGATTTCACATGGCAAGTCCTCCAAGAGGACTGTGGAAGTGACCATTTCCCTGTTCAACTCGCTCTAAATTGGCCCGACCAGACGGTTTGAGTACCAGAAAAATGGATTACTGCCAAAGCTAATTGATCCCGCTTCCACGACGATACATATATCAGGTCATCCCATAAGTAATGTCGTTTTTTTGATCGGAATTTGAAGGACAAAAAAAAACGACTGAAACTTTTTAATCTAATGGTGGGCGAGAAGTCACCGTGCACCAACCAATGTGCAATCATAATCAATCATAATTAATCTGAATCACTTACGCACTTCGTGGTTACATGTCCAGTGGATCCGTATGTGCACCTTGATGCTGGACACACAAGCGGATGCGCCTCCATGTCCTCTGCGACATGCGTCGGAGCATTTGTAGAGTAATGGTGCGAAAGGCGTCTTCCACAGCTCTGCGCAACTCTTCGTTGGTGTTGTAGCGACGCGCAGCCACTAGCTTGATAATACCCCACAACGAATTGTCCGGGGTGGTAAGGTCAGGAATACGTTGTTGCCATGGTAATGGTGCCGGAGATGTCGGTGAACCACGGCCAATCCAGCGGCCTCCAAAATGTTCGTTCAAAACGTCGCGCACAGAAAGAGCAAAGTGTGCGGGTGCCCCATCGTGCTGCAGCCACACGCCATCCATGAGTCCCCTATCTCTGAGCTGAGGTATGAGCCACGTCTCCAACATTGCCGAATAAGATGCCGCGTTCACGGATCCATCGAAAAAGTAAGGTCCAATCGAATGACCTGATGTCATACCCGCCCATATCATCACATGCGGTGGATTATGTTCCAGCTCCTGCGTGAAATGGGGATTCTCTTTTGACCAGAACACCACATTTCTGTCGCGCGAACTGCGATAGATGGCACATTCATCACTGAAAAGGACCTTTGAGCGGGATACGACACTTGGGAATGTGTCCAACAGAGCACGGCATGATTCATAACGCCGATCGATGTCGGCATCTGACAGTTCATTCACGAAAGTTGGGCGATACGGCCTCACTTTCAGGTCTTTCTTCATGTGGTCTCGCATCGTTGACCGTGGCACACCAATATCTGATGATCGTTTCCGCGTCGACTTAATTGGGGAACGTTTAATGGAAGCGGCAATCGCTGCACATGTTTCCAAGCGCGTTGTCTTTCTCCCACTCCGCGGCCTGTCTTTAACGCTTCCAAGAGCGAACGCACGTTTTTCCCAATCCAGCAGTGTCGTTCTTCGTGGTGGAGCCTTATTAAACCGTTCCCGAAACACAGCCATCACCTGCGTCATTGTTTGTCCCTTGTGCGGTCTCTCATGCACCCACACACTTGCCACCAACCGCTCCTCAACAGAGTAACTGCTTGTGTCAACCATACCGACAACACCACAACTAAATTCCATGGGTACGGCTGTCACGTACGCACTATCTTCGACACTGTTGCCAGACTGCCATTGTACATAGTAGTGTGTGCTGTGCTGTGTAAACTCAAATTGATTTCGGGTGCGTATCGTGCGGGTGTACGGTGGCTTCTCGCCCACCCTGTAGTATATATTTTCCATCGGAATCAATGACACTCTGCCAACGTCCTACAAGCTTTTCAAAGCCATGTTTATAAAATTCAGGCGGTTTTGAGGCAAAAAACGTGCAAAGACTGGTGTGCAGGTCATCTAAAGAAGTATACTGTTTCTCGTCAAGATAGTTTTGCAGACTCCTGAAGAGATGATAATCTGAAGGCGCAAGGTCTGAAGAATATGGAGGATGTGGAAGTTTTTCCCACCCAAGCTCCTCAATTTTTGCAGAAGTGATCCGAGCAGTATCACGACGTGCGTTGTGGTGGTGGAACACGATTCCTTTCCGATCAACCAAAGAAGGTCTCTTCTTTTAGTGCAGTGTTCAGTCAATCCAGTTGTTGACAGTAGACTTGAGCGGTGATTGTTTGGTTGTGTGGTAAGGTTTCAAAGTGTATCCCACCACCTTTATCCCACCAAACACTAAGCAACCCCTTCTGAGGGTGAAGATTTGGTTTTGGCTGTGGTGTCGCTGGTTCTCCGGCACAAACCCACTGTCAACGGCGCTTAACATTCTGGTACAGTATCCACTTTTCATCACCAGTCACTAAACGGTACAAAAACGGATCTTGTAGTTCACGGGAATGAAGAGCTGTGCAATGTTTACCCGCACCCTCAGATTGTCGACCGACAATTCATGTGGCACCCATTTTCCTAACTTAGGCACTTTCCCGAGTTCTTGCAGATGTCGATGGATGGTGGACGGGGATGAATTGAGTTTCTGGGCCAATTCTTCTACAGTTGTTGAACAGTCTTCTTCAAGTGCGGCTAACAGCAGGTCATCATCAAACTCAGCAGGGCGTCCAGAGCGTGCTGCATCTGTGAAACAGCAGTCACCATTCCTAACTTTTCGAACCATCTTTGACATTTCCTCACATGCAGAATATCGTTGCCATAAACATCCTGAATGTTTCGCGTCGCTTCAGTAGCAGTATTCCCTTTTTTGAACTCGTAGAGCATTATATGCTTGATATGATATGCTCTTCTGATACCGCTATGTTTATGAGGAGTTCACATAAAGCAAAACGCACCTCTTCACTGGTCAAGGTCTGTAAAGTATGTAGCGAAACACGATAGATCTCTTAGATATAACCTTTGGAAAATTTATGCTTAAACCGAGTAGGACTAGTTTAAACTTAATCTATCGTAAAAAACGACATTACTTGTGGGATGACCTGATACAACCCTTACGATTGCCCACTTCCCATCCTCCTGAATGTTTCGCGTCGCTTCAGTAGCAGTATTCCCTTTTTTGAACTCGTAAAGCATTATATGCCCGATATGATATGCTCTTCTGATACCGCTATGTTTATGAGGGGTTCACATAAAGCAAAACGCACCTCTTCACTGGTCAAGGTCTGTAAAGTATGTAGCGAAACACGATAGATCTCTTAGATATAACCTTTGGAAAATTTATGCTTAAACCGAGTAGGACTAGTTTAAACTTAATCTATCGTAAAAAACGACATTACTTGTGGGATGACCTGATACAACCCTTACGATTGCCCACTTCCCATCCTCCGAAGAGTGCATCGCATACTTCGAGTCAATCGTTGTAGCGGCTGCGTGCACTAGCATCCCACGATCCTCCGCCTATCCCCGCACCCAACGGGTACCTTGGTAGACCCCAGAGTGCACGGAGGCCTTACGCGCCAAGAAGGCTACTCGACGCTTCTACCGTATGCGACTCGCCATACATCGCACGGAGATGCAGCGGGCCAGGGCCATCACCCGACGTACAATGAAGACCGCGCTGAGCTTCTTGGCGTGCCTTTGTATCCGGTGTCACCACCACCACACCTTCGGCTACCATCTGGAAGAGGGTACGGGGTGTCGAGAGGCAACATGTCCCCTCCCGTCCCTCGGTCCCCCGGTCCTCCGGACTAACGACGGACCCCTATACGAGCCCAAATCGGTAGCAAACCACCTAGCTTCTACCTTCGCCGCCGTTTCTTCCTCCGCAGACACTTCCCTCGTACCCGCCCTTAACAATAGCTTCTCTTCACCGTTCCTAAATAGCACCTACAACCGGTTCACCATACGTGAACTACAGGCGTACTGGCCTCTCGACGATCCCCTTGTCCTGACCCGGACGGTATCCCGTACAGCATGATCAAGTACATCCACCCTGCCTTACAAATTTTTCTACTAGACCTATACAACCTCATATGGATAGAGGGCACCTTCCCCTCCCGGTGGAGGGAGGCTCCCGTAATCCCTATCCCCAAACTCGGCAAAGATTCCCTTGATCCCACAAACTACAGACTAATCGCCCTAACGTGTTGTGCCTGCAAAATCTTCGAAAAAAATGGTCGCTACGCGACTATCGTTCCTCCTGAAAAATAGTAATTCCTTCCCGGCTACACAGCCCAGCTTCAGACAGTTTCGCTCCACCACTGATCCCCTCCTGCTCAGCCGAAACATACAGAATTCCTTCGACAATGGCCAGTTCGTCCTATCAATTTTTTTTGACATCCAGAAGGCCTACAACACACCACCCGTCGGAGAATAATCCTCAGTCAGCTCCAAAATCTAGGTCTCGTCGGAACCATGCCGGCCTTCATCAGGGGGCTTCCTCTCCCGAACCTTTAAAGTTCGGGTGGGCTCAGTCCTGTCAGACACCTTCGTGCAGGAGGACGGGGTCCCACAGGGAAGTATCCTCTGTTCTATGCTTTTCCATCGTCATGAACACACACTCAAAATGCCTTCCACCCACCATCCGTTCTTCCATCTATGCGGATGACCTTGCGATCTACTGTACTTCGCAGGGAGGGAGCCGTCGGTCGTTCAACGGCAAATTCAGCTCGCCATCTACTGGGTGGAAAGGTGGGTGACGTCGGTGGGGTTCCGCCTCCACCCCCAAGACCAAGTGTATGCTCTTCAGCAGAAGAAGACCTGCCACCCTTCCGGTTCCCTCTGTCACGTTATACGGCGATCCTCTTGAGGTTGTACCCTCCACGCGACTTCTGGGCATGATCCTGGACCGACGGCTCAACTGGTTTCCCCATCTCAAACACCTGAAGCAATCCCTCCAACGTTTCCTCGCCCTCATAGATCACGTCTCCCACACCACATGGGGCGCAGACCGACGCTCTCTCCTTCGCCTTTACACTTTCATGGTGCAGTCGATGCTGGACTATGGCAGTGTAGTATACGGTTCAGCCTCCAACGCCTGCCTCCTTATCTTGGACCCGGTCCTTAATAGGGACTTTCATCTCGCCACCGGTGCCTTCCGCTCTTCCCCAGCCTTCAAGTGGATTGCAATTACTTCCCTCTCGCCCTCCGACGGGGTCTGCTCCTCATGAGGACATACCTTCGTGTACAGAGACTACCCTCTTCGCTTTTATGCGCGGCGATTTCTGAATTCCCACCCCAGGAACGGAGCTGGCACTTCACTGAAGCGGTCCGCTCTTTTCTCGACCTTTCTGATATGCCCGCCCCCTCAGTTACCCCCATTTCATACAGCATCTATCCCCCCTGGCTCCTCACCCCTATCAAGTTTTGCAGGGACCTGTGTACCCTACCAAAGACTACCACGAGTGCTACGGTATACAGGTCACTTCCGAGAACAGGCAACCCAACACCCGAACACAATCACTGT
Organism: Bathynomus jamesi; assembly: GCA_023014485.1. Lineage (NCBI taxonomy): Eukaryota > Metazoa > Arthropoda > Malacostraca > Isopoda > Cirolanidae > Bathynomus > Bathynomus jamesi. The sequence continues at coordinate 286,059 of JAJOZX010005479.1, read as the reverse complement.
CGTACATTTCCTGGTTGAATACCCAAACCTGTCCGCTCTTCGTCGCAGGTGTTTCCCTCTCTTGTCCAAGATTCCCATACCTGAGCGTCTACGATCCATACTCGCCGAAGGCTCCCATTTTTCTGCGGAAGCGATTTGCCTCTTCCTCACTCATTCCCATCTGCTTCATCGTGTCTAAGACCATACCCCTCCTACCCACTATAGAATTATGAATATATGACAATTTTTTCAAATTTCGTGATATTACTATTATGGCAGGCAATGCATAAGAATTAAAATTAATATTAATGTTTTCATTATGATAAAAATAATAACTTTCCTCAAGAGTTTCGGCCACAGAAAATTCAATGAAACAAGTTTCATCCAATTTTCTGTATTACCAGGTATTTATATTTTGAGGTTTATATATTTGTTTGTTCATTAATAATTAATACTTTACATGAAATGTGCAGGACTGGGCCTTATAAGCTACTTTATAAGCTAATTTAATTGTAAATTGCATAATTTATATCAGGTTGTCCCAAAATGAATATCTCAGAAACAAATCTCATTTATATATTTATTAGTTGAGATAGCAGCAAAATGCAAGTATATATTCTGAATGGTTACAAGTTTTATTTAATTCAGTTAATAAACTACTACTACGGTATTTTCCATCATTAGCTATAATTAATTTTATTCTGCGTTCAAATTCTGAAAATACATTTTCCAGTGCAGCTTCAGGGATGGACATGAAGCGTCATGGATACGATGTTTTAGCTCCTGAAAATCCCTTGGTTTGTTATGATAGTTTTGTTTTCAAAAGCCTCCAAAGATAGAAGTCCAAAGGGGATAAGTCGTGGGAGCAAGTGGACCATTTTCTAGGTCCTCCCCGACCAATCCAACGCCCAGGAAATGTTTCGAGCAAAATGTGGTGGTGCTCCATTTTGTTGGAAGGTTATTCTTTGTAGCAATGGGGAGTTCCTTTCAACTCTGAAATAAAAAATCCTCGCATCTTTAGATAAGAGCTGCCACTTACAGTTCGTCATACAAGTAAGGTTCATAGATGCGAGAACATGACAAAGCACACCAGACGTTTACTTTAGGGGAATCCCTCTCATGTTCATAGATTTCACGTGTGTTGTGTTCACCCCAAATCCTACAGTTGCGGCGGTTTACTTCACCTGAAAATATGAACTGTAGCCTCATCATAAAAATGAGATTTGATGGGAAGTGTTCATCTGATTCTATCCTTTCGATTAAATCACTGCACGTGTTTATTCTGGTTTCATAATCTTCCCCGAAAAGTTGCTGGAGCACCTGCACTTTTGTAAGCTTTAAAATGCAATTCTTTATGAAGGAATCTATGAACAGAGGAGCCCGGTATGTTCAACTCAGCCTCTCCTCTCCTAAGTGACTACTTTGGGCTTTTGGTAAATACTTCACTAACCACATTCATTTTTTCGAGAGATTTGTTCGTCATTCTGGGAGATTTCCCCTTTCAGTACAGTTCCATTTTCTCGAAGTGATCAACCCATCTTATGTTATATTCAGGTGGTAGCTCGTTCATTCAAAGTCGAAAGTGTCTTTGAGCAGCAACAATTGAACCACTTTCATGCACAGATTTAAAAATTTTGCCTTCACTCTAGTTGTCATCTTATTCTCTTTCAAAAAAGGTAATGAACAGAGATTAAACTTAAAATGGACTCCAGAGTAGCAATAGCTTATTAGGCCTTAATTAAAAATGATACTCTCCTTGGGACGTAGCCTACACGCTTAACGACCTAAAGTTGCGAAATCTTGAGTACAGTATAATAGCTGTGCAAGTCTAGGTATGTGCGCATCAGCAGCTTCATTTTATAATTTTTTTATTTAATCACACATTTCATCGGAAAATCCTTGCGATTTTTTTACACATTAAATGTAAACAACTGTTAAGAAAAGTAAAAACCTCCTTAATTACATGTTTTTAAATTTTTTTCGATACCGATACCTGTAAAAATAAGAGCAAATAATATTTATATTCACTTTGGGATATATATATATATATATATATATTATATATATATATATATATATATATATATAATATATATATTATATATATATGCGCCTCGGTAGTGTAGTGGTTAGCGTCGCTGACTGCGAATTCGTTTTGTTTCTTGTATAAGTGTTATGTGAATGTTTTGTTTGTGTACGAATTCCTTAAGCTGCATGATTTTGTTTGTGAGGCCATCTACGTTGTACTGTAATATGTTAATATTATGCTTCTGTATGTGTCGTCTGGTTCTATTGTGTCTATATCTTTGTGTATGGTGACGTGTGTAAGTTGTAGTATAGCGGTTTAGCCATTTCGTTTTTAGGTTATAATCAATAAAGCGTTCCATTCGTCCTTTAAAAAACTATATAGGGCTATGGGTTGATTGCCTGATACCTCTCATCCTTTGGAAATTTCCAGCAGACTTCAGTGGAGAGTTAACGACAAAGCCCTACGTTTTTTCGTTTGAGAGTTTTGTATGTGGAGTAGGGCGGCTCGTTTTTATACTTTTTTCGATATTTGATTGGGGGTAGTGCGGAAAAGTTGCGATTTGGAGAGAAAATAAAGTATGTAAAATTTTTTGATCTACGTCAATACCTTCCGGTGGCGGCGAGTCCTTAAAAATCGAAAAATATGCCTAAAAACACAAATTTTTTTATAATTTTATATAATTTTTATATAATGTTCATTGTTCAATGACTGCTATTAATTTATTCAAGCCTATAATAGTGTTCTCAGGGTTGTTTGCACAGAAATATACCGGAATTAACATTTGTATAACATCTTGTTAAAACTTGCTTTAAATCAATATTTTGGATATTTTAACGGCTAAGACGCCACCGGAAGTTATTAACAGATTGTGCTGAAATTTTTATTGTTTATTTTGTAAGTCTCTAAAACCATTTTCCAATCTACCCCGTTAGGCCTATTTTTCGATTTTTAAGGACTCGCCGCCACCGGAAGGTATTGACGTAGATCAACAAAATTTTACACACTTTATTTTCTCTCCAAATCGGAACTTTTCCGCACTACCCCCAATCAAATATCGAAAAAAGTGTAAAAACGAGCCGCCCTAATGTGGAGGTCTTCAAAGGATCTCGTTAAGTAGTCTTTTTATTGGTTAATGTTAAATTTATTTGTTTTCGATATTTTAGCGCTGCCTAATGGTAAAGAAAGAAATTACCTTACCTTATTATTTCGTTGGGTCTCGCTTCTGGTTGCAGGGCGCAACGATCTCTTTCGATGTAGGGCCGCTATACGATGGAGTTACACAACGAGTTCATTTGATTTAATTAATATCGGCAATCACTATTTAAATTCCTAAGGGTATAGGCCTATCCTTTTGAGTTAAGTTTATATTACTTGTTATTCACTCAGAACTTATAGGAAGATTAAGTACACCTTCCTTGCTTAAAAGCATTGCTTAACATAAGCAGCTCTCAGTGCCGCAAATATAAATCTCTTAGGAATTCGCTGATTTTACAAAGTTCGTTGACTCTTCTCTCGAAGTAATTTTCATGAGTCAGCAATAGAAAATTTTGATACGAAATTATTCGTTTTTCTTGTTATGTGGACCCAATGCCTCCATATTGGGTTCTATGTATGGCAGTTATTTTCATTCCGAATAGGCTATGTCGCCAATCCCGAGGCAATTTTGGTAGATATTTAATTCAATGAATTAATAATTTGTATTTCATTAAGAAATAAAGGTATCACATAAGATACCATATTGTAAGCATATATAGTTTTTCCATACCTTCGGACCTGCAGATGAATGTGATTTCATTTGTCGTATAGCTTACGCTATACCTTCTGTGTAAAATCAAAGTCTGTTATACACTCTCTCCTTGTAATTTCTCTCCAAAGAATGCATCTGTCAGGTACCACTTTTTCACTTTTTGGGGTACTGAAAATCGATTCGTACTCGGCTCTCAATGTTTCAGATATTTCTTTTAAATCGCCGGTTAGTTCATTATTTCCTTTCTTTGAGGCCCTGACAGTGTCGTGCGTTGTTGTTTTCGTTTTCGCGAAGCTGTAGAAGTATTTTGGGTTTTCCTTAATTCTTGGTTAACTTTGATTTTGCTTCCGCCCGTATTGTTCAAATGTTCTGACGAAAGTCAAGCTTGTTACTTCACCTTAAACCTACAGCTCAACGTGGAATCCAAACCACGACTCACCACGGCTGGTCAGAAATTACAAAGTCCTTCCTTAAACTCCATCTCACGACCTTCCGATCAGTAGCCCAGCGTCTTAACTACTAGGCTATCGAAGGTACCCATTTATCTACCAACCAATTTTTGTGTGGGAGGATGAACAGCCAGGTTAGCTGCGCGCCGCCTGCTGTCATTAGGAATCGAACCCGGGGCGATGGATTCGTAGTCAGCGATGCTAACACCACACCACTACCACATTTTCTTCTTCCCTTTCTGTATGGCCCTTTATTAGGGGTTTGTATTTCTCTATTGATACTCTAGTTTTTTCGTATTGTTGCCTGCTCTCTCTCTCTCTCTCTCTCTCTCTCTCTCTCTCTCTCTCTCTCTCTTTCGGAACAAGGAGATTGTGCTCTCTCTCATTGCTAGAACGCTTTATCTTATTCAGAGTATTCAGAATTAAAAAAACAAAAAACAAAAGTTACAATGACTGGACCGCAGAAATTGAAGACTGAATGTGCCGCATGTGCCGCTTTTGCGAACTCATGCGGTTTTACGAGAAGCTAGAGGAGAGGGTCCGGCGGATCGAGTCGTCCAGACCGGCTGTTGGAGGTGCGGCTGTCACTGACGAGGCTGCGCCGCCGCCTAACCCGGGGCTCATTCAGGATAGGATAGCTGCCGTGGAAAGGCGGTCCAGCGATGGAATGGACAGATCTCGGGACCGCGGAGAAAGGGTAGAGGTGCAACCGGGGGCCAGGGTCCTAAATCAGTGTCAAGAATCGCCAGCGACCCAAGTGGAATGCTTGGAACCGCGGCGTAAGGTGGAGGGCTCAAAGAAGGGGCTGATACAGAAGGGTGGGAAGGGGCCGATGAAAAAGGGTGGGAAGGGGCCTACTGATGGCCCAAAGAAACCGAAGGATGTAGCTACCGGTCGGGGTGGGTCGGGTGGTGTAACTGCGTGTATGGGTGGCGACGGGTTTCGAAAGGTCTCGGGCAAGAAGGCTGCGAAGCCGAAGCCTGAGACCCCAGTTGCCCCTGTCAGGACCTCTAACCGCTTTAGTCTCCTGTGCTCGAAGGAGGAAGATACCGTTTTGATTGGGGACTCGCAGATCAGGGGCCAGGAGAAGTACTTTGCTTCTGCAAACCGGGATGGGAGGAAGGTAAGGTGCTTACCTGGGCGGGGAACGGCGCACTTAAGGAAGGAGGTAGAGAAGGTGCGCGTGGCTAGTCGGAGGACTGCGATCGTTGTCCACGCTGGTGGCAACGACCTGTTCCTCAAAGGCGGTGGGGTAGGTCTTACAGAAGGGATCATCACCGAGATCATGTCTCTTGCGGATGATCTAAAACTGAAGACAGACGGGGGAATGTTAATGGGTATTTTACCGCGAATGAATGCCAGTGACCACGCGCTCAGTAAGGTCATTGGCATCAACGAGAGGGTACAAGACTTGTGCGTTCCGCTGGGCGTGAAGTTTATTGACCCCTTCGACGCATTTGCGGGTAGGTGGGACCTTTACCAGAGGGATGGTGTCCACCTCAATAACAAGGGTAAAGGTGTGCTAGGCGCGCTGCTCGACCGGCACCTATACAGAATGGTGAGGTCGAGTCCAGGGAGAGATGATGATGAGCCGGTGGCGGACGTACCTTCAACTGAAGGGTGCGTCACCCTCCTCCTACATTGGAGGAGGCTCAGGCTCCTGCGGAAGTTGCCCCCTCGTTAGTGAGGGGCTCTTCAACTCCCGACAGCCCTGGCTGTTCGGGAAACGGGTCGTGCTAGGGGGCGGTCAGAATAGGGAAGGCTCCCTCCGTGCAATGCTTTTTAATGCTAGGTCGATTAGGAACAAGTTTTGCGAGCTACGGGCGCTCTTAGCATCAGAATACCAGGATATCGTTGTTGTCATCGAGTCCTGGATTCATACTGATCGTAGGGACTACGTTGGGGAGTTCGAAATTCCCGGGTATAGCATGTTTCGCAAAGACCGCACCCGTGAGGAGGGGGGTGGGGTACTAATATACGTCAGGGACACGTTGAGTCCGGTTGACTGCCAGTTCCGATCGGAACGGGAGCTGCTTGGCTTTGATCTGAACGTGGGGGGGACGAACTATAGGTTAATCTTGGTGTACAGACCTCCGCATCTCCTCCTCGAGGAGGATACAGCCCTGTACACCGAACTCAGTATCAGTAGCCTGCTAAGGGATAGGGTGTGTGTAGTTTTAGGAGACTTCAACTGTCGCGGCATAAAGTGGGAAGACAGGACTGCTGATGCTGAAGGGAGGAGGCTAGTTGACTTTGCTGATGAGAACTTCCTCACTCAGTGGGTCAATGAGCCTACACGAGGCCAAAGCGTTCTAGACGTAGTATTCACGACCGAAGACAACCTCGTCACTGGCCTCACCGTTGACGAATCGTTGGGCGGGAGTGATCACGGTCTGATTAGGTTCCGTGTGTGCGTCCCTCGGGTGAAGCGTAGTAACTCGAGAGGCAGTAAGCTCGATCTCCGGCGGGCAGACTTTGTTAGCCTCAGGGATAGCTAGCGTAGGTGAGATGGGGTTAGAGGTCTGCAGAGGGAGCCATTTTTAACTTTTTCTTGCGTGAGAAGTCTGCGTGATGCCACTCCATGGGTTGGCGTTTTGTTTCAGATTCAAAGTGGTGTACCCAAGTCTCATCCCCAGTCACAATTAGTAAAAGGAAGTCATCCCCTTCTGTCTCGTATCGAACCAACGACTCGGAAGCAATTTCTTTTCTTTGGGCTTTGTGATCTTGTCAGTCAGTTTGCGAGGAACAAACCGTGAACACACTTGAGTATCCCAGTTGCTGAATTAACGTATTCACACTTCCTTCACTAATTCCTGCTGGGGCATTCCAGGACAAATCACCCAAAAATTTAAAAATTTGTCACCACTCCGACCTGGATTTTAATGAAAATTGACATATGGGGTTCTTCCGGGTGCTCATTTCACTGATTCAAATAAAAAAGTTCTATGACCCATAGTTTTTGAGGTATGGACCCCCAAAATCTTGGGGGCCCCACTTTACCACCTAACTTTAATGAGCAAGAACTCTCAAATATCTTACCGTAGACCTATAAAACTATACATTTTTAGAATCAGCATGAAGAGATCTATTAAATGATACCACATTCAAATGTGTAGAACAATAATGAAGATTCCCCCCCCCCTTTTTTTTTTTACCCCCATCCCCCCTAGAGAGTGAAATCCAAAAAAATTTTGTTCGTTTATTAAACTTCCATTAATTGTTAAAAGATACAAGTAATAAAAAACGTGGGTATCAAGTTGCAAGATATTTTAAAAATTATTGAAAAAATATGTACATTGACATTTGTACATTGTACATTGAAATTTTGACATTTTTACGCAGACTTAAATGGAGAACTACAAATGATATATTTACATCCTATGTATAACTCATATTCACGCACTCTCTCTCTCTCAAATGTTAATTATGCTTATTTTTATTACAAATGTGCTTATTTTGAGTCAAATCATATCTTATTTTTGAGATTTACAATTGTGTATTTTTAGTAATGAAAAATGGTTAGATACTGTGATGATCCTTTACAAAAACAGAAGAAAAAGATGCACAAGGATATAAGAACCATCAGCCAATCACTTTATGATCGATGTAAATGGAAACTACAAAGGGATACTGTACTATGTAGCAACTGTAGAAAATTATTGACCCAGAGACCAGAGTTGCTATCAACATCACAAGGTGAAGAGTCTGATCACAATCAATCTTCTGAGAATGTTATTTCAGAAAGCGATGAATATGATCCAAGTATATCAAGTAATGCCAAAGAAGACGTTTCTCAAGTTCCAGAAAGTCTTGCTGTGTGTGACTCCAGTGAAGAAGCGTAAGTATTTAATGATAGGTACTTTTTATATTTATAATTTTTTATTTATATTATTTATTTATAATGCATTTACTTTCAAGACAGTTTTTCAGCAGTTGCTGAAAAACTTAATGAAATTAATATGTTGACATATTAATTATTATTGTCCATATATATCAAATGGAGTCAAATATTTATTAATTCAAAAATAGAAAAAGCACGTCGTTCTTTAAAACGAAAGCTAGAAACAAGTTCAAAAATTGAGATCCCAAGCCCATCAAAAGCTACAAAGTTGGACCATGAAACTCAAAGGTGTGAATTTTAAAATGATACGCTATTATTAAGTAGGAATATACCTAAACTAAAACTGAAGCATGAAAACAAAATGTAGGTATTCACCTTTGATAGTAGAAACTAGAAGCACAACTCCCTAAAGATTGGAGATCACTGGGCCCATTAAATCATTTGGAATTCATTTGGTCACAAAATAATTTTTGGTTTAATTTGACTATCAAAGAATGCTCATTTTGTTACACTTGAAATCAATATTATAATCCAAAAAATTTAATATGTACAATTATTGTACATGTAATGTTTTGTTTATAGCTATTATACATTCATGAATTTGTTTCAGGTCAATGATTCATCGCATGAATGAACTGGTTGAAGCTTTCCATTCTACTGACAGTTATGAGAGGAAACTCGAAATATTGACATTATCTCTATTTACCATATCAAAAACTATAAATCTATTTCTGACAACTGAATATTTAATTAAGAAAAGCAGAAATATAAAACAAAGACTTGGAATTATTCCTGAAATTGAACCCATGTCAAAAGGAAAAGTAATAACTAAAGGTACTAAAGATTCTGTTCAGAAATTTTTCGAATCAGATGAAATTAGTCGTTTGTGCCCAGGTACAAAAGACTGCCTGAGTATCAGAAATGAAAGTGGGTATAAAGAATCTGTGCAGAAAAGGCTGGTGTTAATGAATCTGAAAGAAGCTTTTAGTCTCTACAAAAATAATCCAGATAGTCCCTAAATTGGCTTCTCTAGTTTTGCCAGCCTTCGCCCCAGACATTGTGTTTTAGCCAGGGGTGGGGAGTCGGCCAAAAACAACCGACTCCCGACTCCCAACTCCCGACCCCAACTCCCGACTCTTTCCTTATCATGCTGATCTACAACCTTATAAATATTGGGATGTTTGTTTCGTAGATGGCGTTTCAAGTTTGAGGCTCTAGTTGGAGCATTAGCATGTTTCCCAGTGTAAGCACTAATTTTTGCATTACACTCTTTACCATCCTTTTCTACTTGACAAATAAAAATACTTTCATCCTCATTTAGCTTAAAATATTGAAAGACTGCTGATTTTCTACTAGGCCCACGACTCATTACTAATAGGGGCTAATTAAATTAATAATTAATATATTGCTAATTTTTATACGGTACCTAGTATCCTAAAATAGAAATATGAAATTAATTTGCTAAGATTTACCAGAACAATAAATCAAATGTGGAAATGTGAATCTAGAATTAGTTCAGGAAGATATTTATTTAGGGCAGAGTAGTATTCTGGTAAATTGTTGGCATATAGAAATTGAATCAAAGAGTCGGGAGTCGGTCGTTTTTACCGACTCCCGACTCCGACTCCCGACTCTTCAAAAAAGCCCCGACTCCCAACTCCCGACTCCCCACCTCTGGTTTTAGCTGGAGCTGCTGGTACCCATTCTTTGTGTGTATGTACATACCACCAGAATGCCAAAATACAATTCTCTGCTTTGGGTGTCAAAGGGTTGGAATACACAACTCTTATGGAGAAAGCAGTGTGTGATGTCAACAACAGGAATTGCATGATGCAAATATGTAATTTCTGTCCAAAAGAACAAGGTATTAAGAATTTTTTGCTCACTTTTCGAAGTGTTAACGATCCTGAATGAGAGGAAATAAAATATAAACAATAGGTTACTACAGATCGATGCAATATGGTTGAAAAAACAGAATCTGTAGATGATTTTATAAATTCATTAAGCACAAAAATTGTCAAATTCACACGTCATCACTTTATAGCAAAGAATCAGAGTGCATTTCTAAAAAAAACTTGAAGAATAATTTAAATAGCCATACAGCTGTAGTTCTTGGTGACTTTTCAGAAAACTACTCATTTGTAGTACAGGATGCAGCCCAAGGTTTTCATTGGAAAAATACCCAATGCACAGTGCATCCCTTTGTGTTATATTATAAGGAACCAGAAAGTAATGAAACAAAACATTCAAGTTATTGTTTTTTATCTTCAAATACAAAACATAACAAACACTACAATGGTTTACACTTTTTTAAATACACTCATACCTATTATTAGAAAATCCCACCTTCATATCAAAAAATTACATTATTTTACTGACGGATGTGCAGGACAATATAAAAATCGTTTCAACTTTAACATTCGTAAACATGAAGATTTTGGGCTGGAATGTGAGTGGCATTTCTTTGCCACAAGCCATGGTAAGAGCGCTTGTGATGGGATTGGGAGTACAGTGAAAAGATCTGTAGCCAGAGCGAGTATGCAGAGAACATTCGCAAATCAAATATTAACACCAAGAAGACATGTTTGAATTTTGTTCAAACAATATAAGTGACAGCATAAATTTTTTTTAATAAATTCTGAAGAAACTGAAGCTATGGAAAAATTTTTAAGTGACAGATATGAAAAAAGTATGTGGCTAACAGGAACACAAAAATTCCACAGATTTGTACCTATTAATGCAAATAACAAAAACATTTGAATTATCTTCTAATGAAGTTGATGAGGTGAGGATTATAAGCAAAGCTTTTCTGGGTGAAGATAATGTTGAAGTTAATCCGAAAATAGGAGAGTACATAGTTTGTACTTAAATGATCAGAAATGGTTGGGATTTGTACATTCCTATAATGAGGAATTTGATGACTTTGAGGTTAGCTTTTTGCACCCATCAGGATATAGTGTTTACTATTACTTTCCACAAATTAGAGATACATGTCACATATCAAGAGATAAAATTTTAGGTTTATTAAGCACACCAACTTTAAAGCCAGGAACAATGCGTATTCAATGTTTTTTCCCAGAAAATGAGTTGAAAAAACTCGTGTAATTATGAATCAATTTGATGTAATATGTGTTCAATTTGTATTTTTGCTGTTTATTTTCATCCATGTGAATATATCATTTGTAGTTCTCTATTTTAGTCTGCAGGCGTAAAAATGTCAAAATTTCACAATGTACATATTTTTTCAATAATTTTTAAAATACCTTGCAACTTGATACCCACGTTTTTCATTGTTTGTATCTTTTAGCAATTAATGGAAGTTTAATAAATGAAAAATTTTTTTGGGGATTTCACTGCCTAGGGAGGGGGTCAAAAAGAAAAAGAAAAAAGGGGGTGAAAATTTTAATTATTGTTCTAGACATTTGAATGTGGTTTCATTTAATAGATCTCTTCATGCTGATTCTAAAAATGTATAGTTTTATAGGTCTATGGTAAGATGTTTGGGAGTTATTGCCCATTAAAGTTAGGTGGTAAAGTGGGGTCCATATCTCAAAAACTATGGGTCATAGAACTTTTTTATTTTGACCAGTGAAATCAGCACCCGGAAGAACCCCATATGTCAATTTTCATCAAAATCCGAGTCGGAGTGGTGACATGCATTGGGTGATCTCTCCTAGAATGCCCCAGCTCCAGTGATAACTCCTTGTATGTGACGCGCCAATTTGATCGAATGATGGTGTTGGCACATTGCACAAGTGCACACTGTGAGATGTCACACCCAATACCCAGCGAACGCTGCGTGGCTCATCATCGAGGCTAGTTCTCCCTCTCTCCGATGATCTCGCACGTTTAGACTAGCGTCCAACTGTGCTTCGATCAACAACTGCATCTCCGTAAACGTTTTGTAGACGTTTGTGAATATTTCCAATTGTTTCCTCTGCGGTTAAGAACTCGATAACAGCTCTCTGTTTACGACGCACATCACTGTCAGACCCCATTTTCAAAACTGCGTTAACCATCAGTTTTTATACAAGGGTGTTTAAAAGCGGTTTTATGAAAGGAGGGGAGGTTCAAACTGGAAAAACCCGGTTATGTGAAGCGCAGAAAGTTCAAACTTACGGCCCAAAAGACATTTCAGCACCATGGCCTATTATTTAGCTAAGAAAAAAGGGTGGGGCAATATATATTGAGTGCCCCTAGTAAGATACAAATAATTGATGATTTTACAAATTTAGAAATTTAACGCAACAAATATTCGTGCATCATCTCGTTTCATCCTAATTTAAAAATCTCGCGTAACTCAATTAACATGTTAAAATTGTCATGGTCCATGTCAGAAAATGAGCAATCATGAACATGCAGAGAGAAATGATACTCGTGATTTTGATGAATATTTCACTTATGGACATTTTTAGGCAAACAAAATTTGAAATTCAGATACCCACGTTTAATGTGGAAGAGATTATTGATTCGAAATACTCGGAGAAATAGGGTGATAATTTACTTTTAAAATTGTTATACAATGCAAGTTTTGAAGTAAAATATTAGCAAAAAGTGTACAAAGTGTAAGAAAATTTAAAAAAAGATCCGTACAAAAAAGCAGATTTATAAATTTTTTTTTACCTAATTTCATTACATTGAATCAAAATTAAAAAAAAAGAGGTTAAATCACAGTAAAACTCAATAGAATAAAATTTCGATAAATATATACAGTATATATAAAGCCTGGATACTCAATATAGGTTAAACATTTGCAAAAATCTTAACCACAAGAGCATACTTTGAAAATTGGTATTTTCGCCGCATTTCATAGAAACAGGGCTGTGGAGTCGGCACATAAAAAACCGACTCCGATTCCTCAATTTTTTTGTCTATCCGACTCCGAAGGTATATTAATTCTAAATCTGCTATGATGATAATTACACAAGAGGCATTTCATCACCACCACGTGAATCATCAGGCTACTTTTTAAACCCATAACCTGCAAAGTTTGAGTCTAATGGTTGTAGCGATGCCATTATGGCTTTTTTATTTTTTATTTATGAAAAAACAAAATTCATTGAGCATAAAACAAAACAAAAATTAAAGTTAAGACTATGACAAAATAAAAATTTCATTAAATGCAATCAAAAATATAAAAGTATTTCTGCAAAATTTATTAAACTAAGGCCAAGGGTGAAAATCTAAAATTTACAAATAACTTGTTCTTAGGAACAGAATTGCTTCTGCCAGATCCTCTTTCATTGAAGCACTTAAATCTGATTTAATTATTTTCAGGGCGGAAAACAGTCTCTCCACACTGACCTGAGTGGGTGGCATGGCTGTTACTATCATAGCTGTATCTCTTAAAATCTCTGGATATGCGGGGATGACTTCTTGTATTGTCAGTTTAGATGAGCGATCATATTTTTCCACTTCTTTTAGGCCATCAAAAAAATCTTGCTTAAATTTCATTAGTTTAACATCAAAAGGTTGCCTATGCACGTTTAAGCGGCGACGCTTTTCTTTTGAGCGTTCAATTTTATCTAAATATTTTTGAAAGTCTAATTCTTCATCATTTGAAGAGGATGAGAGGGACTTACTACTCATATCTTCATCCTGTGGTTCAGGATTTTCAGGTAATAGCCCTTTTATGCGAATTGCAACCTCGCAGAGGGCCTCTTTTGCTTTAGCAATTTGTTCTTCGGTCAACAAAATTCGGTTCATTGGATCTATGTAGACAGCAGCTAATAAGATCTCATTTTCCAGTAGCAGACCCTCTCTTTTCTTCATTGAGGATACAATTCCATCAGCAATTAATCCTCCAGTTTGGGATAGACGAAATAATAAATTTTTCCATTCCCATAGGAATGTACCAGGAGTTAAACCCTCTGCTTGCAACTTTTTGGTGACATTATAAGGGTGAGCAAGCAGAGCTTCTAATTGTGTAACCTCCCTCCATTGAATTTCAGTTAGTGAAACATTGGGATTATCAATGTCTTCTAGGAATGGTTTTAGATCAAGCAAACGCTTAATCATCATATATGTGCTTCCCCAGCGTGTCGCTTGGTCCAAAATAGCTCCCTTTCCTGCACGTCTCTGGATAATAGCATCAATTTTAGAGGTCCTGGCTGCAGTGGCTACTTGCCTCAACTTGCCTATCAGAGTAGCTGCATGGCGATCTTTCAATCCATCTCTTATTGCTAGCTGCAATGTATGTACAACACAACGCATATGTTGGATTAGAAAGAGCTTAGATGCTGCTTCAACTGTATCATCTAAAATTTCATCGCTCTGTTCTGTTTGTGCTGTTTGAGAATCAGTTCCAGGAATGTCATCTTCATTAGCCACTTTTTCTTCATCAACTTTATTCAGCTTTTCTATCGTGCTTAGCATGTTCGAAGCATTATCTGTGACAATACATAGAATCTGCTCTTTCTTAATTACAAAGTCTTGTAAAACTTCCTCCACTAACTTCTGAAGATAGTCGCTGTCATGATGCGCCTCGGTGTCCTTTACTCCCAATGTCCGAGTTACCATTTTATTGTTTTCATCAACAAATCTAGCATTGATGGCAAAATAGTTAACTATGACGCGTGGCTGCATCCATTTTAATAAACATGAAGCGTCCCTTAAGAGTTCTTCGAAGTTCTTCCTTTTTATTTGTGGCTGCTTCAACTATAATTTTTCTGATACTTTGTCTTTCCAGAGAAACTCCAAGTTTCTTGGCCATTTCTCCATTTAGGCCTAGAAAGGCTGGTTGTGAAAATAAAGATAAGGCTACACCATTTCTTACCACTAGTTCGATGATGTGCTTCTTGAACTTTTCTGTGGTCATTGTTACGGTAACTTTGTCTGTAGTAAAGAATCTTGTAAGTGGTGCTTGTCGTTCAGTAGATTTCTGATCTTTTGTTAACTTTGAAGTAGTTGGAAGGTTTTTATTACTATCTTTCTCAATGACAACTTCTAAAATTTTGGGATGGAAACGCTGCAAATGTCTTTTCAAATTTGATGCTCTGGTTGGTGCATTTTTATCAGAGCCAGTAAAACCACTGATTTTTGCTTCACATAATTTTTCACCATCATCATCATCTATCATACACTGACACACGAAATGTTTCCCATCTGTGGTTATTGTAAAATATTCAAAAACTGCAGACTTTGTTGGAAGTGTCTTTGCCATTGTGAAAGGGGTTTTAGACTTGAAAGTTAAAAACTTATGAAATTTAGAAAGAACTCGAAATTAAATAAGCATTAAAAATAAAAAATATTATCTGAAAAGAAAAAGTGAATTAATGGCGTTAGTGTCTGAAATGGAAAACATTGTGTTTATTATTTAAGTGGTTTAACCACCATAGCTGCCAGTGATATCACACACAAAAACATATTTTATTAAAATTTATATTGAGGTCGGAGTCGGTACATTTTTACTGACTCCGACTCCGACTGCAGCAGCACCAAAATTGACTCCGACTCCGACTCCACAGCCCTGATAGAAACCTCAACAATGTGCAGTGTTGGAATCCTAGTTGGGGTAATTTCGTGTGTGTGTGTGTATATATATATATATATATATATATATATATATATATATATATATATATATATATAATATATATATATGTAAAAAATATATTTATTGACTGACTGTGATTGATAAAATGAAAATGCATAAATCACCGGGACCGGATTCCATATATCCCATATAACTAAAAGAATTAAAAGAAAGTATTGTTGTGCCGCTGACAAAGATTTTTAATGCGCTTATTTCTGAGGGGTGCGTGCCAGATAATTTCAAGTTAACAAATGTGACACCTATTTTTAAGAAAGGCGATAAAGGTGCGGCGGGAAATTATAGGCCAATCAGTTTAACGTCTGTTGTAGGTAAGATACTGGAGTCAATAATTAGGATCGTATAGTCGAACACTTGGAATTGCATAACTTGATTAGAAATACGCAGTACGGTTTTAGGCGAAACAAATCTTGCTTAACTAATCTTTTAGAATTTTTTCAAAGCGTTGTTGAAGTTTACGATAGTCATCGAGCAGTTGATGTAGTGTATTTAGATCTTTAAAAAGCGTTTGACACCGTACCGCACAAAAGACTCGTTGAAAAAACTAAGGCTCATGGAATCAGGGGTGTAATAATAAATTGGATAGAAGAGTGGTTGCGGGACTAGTATGTTTCATGGACTGCTCTCGATTTTCCTACGAAATTGCAGACAAGGGCAGTCTATGACCCTGATTTTGTTTCTGCAATCGGTTTTCTTGAGAAATGATAAAGAAAAATGTTATTGGATATTGAATAAATTTATTTACTGAAACGACGCAATACACTCCAACATCTTTTTGAATAAGACAAATGTCATTCATTGTTCTGCAAAAAAAATGACAAGAATTAGTGCGATATCTTGCAAAAAACAATAGTATCAGAAACTCGATTAGGTTAGGTTAGGTTAGGTTAGGTTAGGTTTCGTTTCGTTTCGTTTCGTTTCTCAAGAAAACTGATTGCAGAAACAAAATCAGAGTCATCGACTGCCCTTGTTTGCAATTTCGTAGGAAAATCGAGAGCACTCTATGAAACATACTAGGTCCGTGGTTGCGAGGTAGGAAACAGAGGGTGGTCGTTAATGGAGCAGAGTCGCCTTGGGCTAATGTAGCGAGCGGCGTTCCTCAGGGTTCTGTATTGGGCCCCTTGCTTTTTCTTATATATATTAACGATTTAGATGTCGGCCTATTCAGTACAGTTTCAAAGTTTGCGGATGACACGAAGTTGGGTGGTAGGGCAATTAATGATGAAGATAGAGGTAAAATCGAGGAAGATCTGAACAAAATCGTTGATTGGTCAGTCACATGGCAAATGAGATTTAACGTCGATAAGTGCAAAATTTTACATGTAGGTTGTAACGGTAATTTTGCGTATAGTATGTCAGGGAAGGAGTTAGCAAGTATAGAGCAGGAAAAAGATTTAAGAGTTGTCATCACTGGTGATTTAAAAGTGGCGAGACAAAGTACAGCAGCGGTCAATAAGGCGAACAAGGTGCTTTGTTTTATATGATCCCGGGTTCGATTCCTGGGAGGTGCCTCGCTTTTCATTTGCTAGTTCTCTCTCCCCATCTTGTGCGGACGTTTCTTCTACACAAGCGTCGTTCTTTACATTATATACATATATATATATATATAATATATATATATATATATATATATATATATGTGTGTGTGTGTGTGTGTGTGTGTACACATTTCAACTGCAAAGAACACGCAGTATAATTAACGTAAAGAACGACGCTTGTATAGGAGAACATTCCGCGCAAGATGAGGAGGGAGAACGAACAAATGAAAAAATGAGGTAACCACCCGGGATCTTCCGATTGCCGGTCGGATATGATAACCACTACACCATGGTCCTCACTCGATCAGAAGTCGTAATTCTCCTACATACGCGCAGAAACCAATGCCCCGAGGGGGCGTGTTCTTTGCAGTTGAAATGTATATATAGGTGCGGCATGCGGGAGGTGCCCCCCCTCGGGGCATTTGTTTCTGCGCGTATGTAGGAGAATTACGACTTCTGATCGAGTGAGGACCATGGTGTAGTGGTTATCATATCTGACCGGCAATCGGAAGATCCCGGGTTCGATTCCCGGGTGGTTACCTCATTTTTTCATTTGTTCGTTCTCCCTCCTCATCTTGCGCGGAATGTTCTCCTATACAAGCGTCGTTCTTTACGTTAATTATACTGCGTGTTCTTTGCAGTTGAAATGTATATATAGGTGCGGCATGCCGGAGGTGCCCCCCTCGGGGCATTGGTTTCTGCGCGTATGTAGGAGAATTACGACTTCTGATCGAATGAGGACCATGGTGTAGTGGTTATCATATCTGACCGGCAATCGGAAGATCCCGGGTTCGATTCCCGGGTGGTTACCTCATTTTTTCATTTGTTTGTTCTCCCTCCTCATCTTGCGCGGAATGTTCTCCTATACAAGCGTCGTTCTTTACGATATATATATATATATATATATATATATATATATATATATGTAATGTGTGAGTGTGAAATGCATAATTATGGATCTCGCTGCCCAGAATATGAGTTGCTTAAAATAATCCGAACCAATATTAAAACAAGCAAATTAAACAAACTGGAGAATTGACCACTTTGTCTGTTTACTGCGATTCTTTTGTGTAAGAGGTTAAATCAAGGGTAAATAACTGAGACAGTTGCGAGTTGTGACCGAGAGCGAGAGATAGACACGGGTGATACAGTCGTTGTTTGGCCAATTTGTGACCGTCGTAGAAGCGGAAGATGATATATGGATTAACGAACGAATTTGATCAGTGTACAATAATATCCCGTTCCGATAGGAAAAGATTGTTCAGGTACTGAGAATAGGTTCGTTCAAAAAAAAGTGATTTTAACACTGAGATGGTTTAAATTTTTAAATATTACTGAATTTGAAATCTATCTAGAGTTGAGGCGGTTTCTGGTAATTGTGAGGGATGAATTTAGGATTTGGAAGGTGTTCGCCAGAAGAAAGTATTAGAAAGAAACTCTCTACATTATTGTAAATGGCATTATTTCATTTTGTTTCTTAATTAACGCACTTTTTTGGAATTGAAAAGGTTTTTAAAAAAGTCAGTTTAGGGGAAGGGGGCTTTGGTACTTCATAGAGAAAAACTTTTACCTCTTTTTTTTTTTTAACAACCTTATGAACATTAACCATTTTTATGGAATTAGCATACGTAAAATCCAGATTGTGCCTTTAGTTCACAAATTTGTTTGTCCTCACTTTGACTCATTCTACAGTTGCACGAAACATTATTAAGGTTACTTTCTCCTATTCAGCTTTTAATTACTTTCTCTACCTTTTTTTACATCACTCCAAATTATGAAGGTGTCCGAGTTTAAAATTTGTAACATTAATTCTCTTATAATACGTACGTATAGGTACATATATACAGGGTGTCCCATAAGTCCGGTCTCGTAGGAAAATTTATTTTAAAGTAAATTTACAAAAATAATACATAAATACAAAAATTGTTTTAATTCTAATGTATTACTTTTGTAAATTTAATTTAAAAAATTTCCTGTGGGACACCCTGTATATGTATTAGCGAAATAGAATAGTGAAAATTTAAATTTTAACACTAAATGTTTGATACCTGCATGGTTGACTTGAAAGGTGTATTTGGATCAAATATGTCTGTATGTCACGGATTTTGCAATAAGGAACTTTGGGACCAGTTAAGCCGAAGGGTTTCTCCCGAAAATATCGAATTCCATACGTATATGACTAGAAACTTCAGTGGTACTTAGTACTGATGTGTGTCATTTCTGCAATAGGAATTTAGCGATCAAAGAATGACTTATTTGTACCTTATCAGATGTAGTGGTACTACACTTATATTTATATTGGTTTGATGATAAAGGCAGTGGTATGGGAAAATAAATGGTGCTTAAACTTTATGGAAGTATTGGTGCGTGTGTTAGAATAGGCTATACTAGTAATGAAAATTGTAGTTGGGGTGTCGGGGGTTAATTTATCATCGTTAACGTTATAATTCATCCCGATTCAAGCTTTTCAACAAAGTTGTACTTTAAATTTCTTTATAATATCGGATTCGACAAAATATGTGTAAGGTTCGAATTTTATTGTAATACATTTATGCAATCTAAATCTAACCTATTTTAATTTAATATATTTAGACGGATGTCCTCAAACTGAAAAATTCAAAATACTGTATTCAGAGTTGGGATCTTATAACGTTGCTCTAATCCTATGTTAATTAATGAAGTACATTGTCTGGATTGTGACATTTATAGTATGTTATGCGGTAATGTTGCCTTCATTGAAGTCACGCTTTCAGCGCTGTACATTCTATACTGAGCTCTGTATCCAACGGATATGCTGCGTTGTTCTTTTATCCTGTAATATTACAGGAAGAGATTAATATTCCTGACCTCGCTGGGATTCGAACCACTTTCTGCAGACTTTCCACACGGGTACGGCGCGCCGTACTGGTACCTTTTCATGAATTGACAGCAAAAATAAACAAAACTTAACAATTTCATCTTTCATTTATAACTCTTCTCGGTTTTTATCGCACCTTTAATTGTTCAATTACCAAATTACCATAACCACCACCTTACATTCATTCATTTATTATTATTATTATATGTTAAACACAGACCGTGCATGGAACAAGGAACTCTTCTGGGAAATTACATCCACTATAGTTCGAATAAGTAATGATAAATGACAAATACTATAGTTTTTCTTTTTCATGATGGGAAGCCCAACGTGGGCACCAGTCAGGAACACTCAGTGTTCCTGAGGATGTCATTAGACGAAAGCGCTTGAGCACCCCTTTGTGTTTCTTTTTTCCTTCGTGGTTTTATTCATCATATATATATATATATATATATATATATATATATATATATATATATATGCACCTCGGTGGTGGTGTGGTTAGTCCATCGGCCCCGGGATCGAGACCCGGTGACGGCAGCCGGCGCGCAGCAAAACCCAGCTGTTCATCCTTCCACGCAATAAAGTAAGTGGTTGGTTGATAAATGGGTACCCTTGGTGGCCTAGTAGTTAAGACTCTGGGCTGCTGATGGGGCGTGATCGGATTCCACGTTAAACTGTAGGTCTAAGGTGGAGTGAAAAGCTTGACCTTCATCACAATGAACAATTCGGGCGGAAGCTAACCAAAGGTTATATATATATATATATATATATATAGGGTGAACCAAATGTAGGTGGACAGTAAATGATAACGTTTATTTTGAGAATACATATTTAATTTTTTTGTATACTATAATACAAAATAAAATTTAAATAAATTTAGTTATAATATTTAATATAATATAACACAAACACCATAGTTATAATGAACACCATAGTTATAATATAATATAACACAAACCGTATTCAACCTACTGTCCACCTACTTTTGGTTCACCGTGTATATATATATATATATAAAACCCTGATTAACCTGGTTTTGCTTCCGCCCGAATTGTTCATTCTGACGAAGGTCAAGCTCGTTGCACTACCTTAGACCAACAGCTTAACGTGGAATCCGAACCACAACCCACCACGAGCGGTCAGAAATTAGTCTCTGCCCGGGCTCGGTCTCACTACCTCCCGATCAGCAGCCCAGCGTCTTCACCACAAGGCTACCCAGGGTACACGTTTATCTACCAACCAATTTTTTTGTGTAGAAGGATGAACAGCTGGGTTAGCTGCGCTCCGCCTGCCGTTTCCAGGAATCGAACCCGAGGCCGATGGATTAGTAGTCAGCGATGCTAACCTCTACTTTACCGGGGCGCATTATATATATACAGGGTGGCGCAAAAGTCGCGCATCATAGGAATTTTCAGTGTTGACTATAATATATTATTTTTCTTCTTTTAGGTAGGGGATAGGGGATGACTGCGAAATTAAGAATAGACGAGAGGGTGAGCTTGGTTTTAATGTATGGAATGCTAGATACTACAAATCGATGAATCGGTACAGAATTCAAATTCTCTACCGATTCATCGATTTGTTGTACCTGATATGCCATACATTAAAACCAAGCTCACCCTCTCGTCTATTGTTAATTTCGCAGTCATCCCCTACCTAAAAGAAGAAAAATAATATAGTCAACACTGAAAATTCCTATGATGCGCGACTTTTGCGCCACCCTGTATATATATAATTTTATTGTTTTTTGTGCCAATACGCAGAAGAGGTATTTGATGTTAATAGGATGTTTTTGTTCTGTTTTTCTTAATTTGTTTGTATATCGAGTGTGTGTGAAGTGTAAAATTCACTGTTGTTACAATGGTACTTATTTTGTTTGAATATCGCTGTTGATACGGTCTCCTTGGCAACTATATTAAGTAATAATTAAAATGGGAAAAAAAATTTCGTCATCCTATTTTGGAGACAAAATTGGGGAACGTTTCATAAATAAAATCTTTGAAAAAATAGAAAATTCAGTTTAAGTATATTATTAGTTTGAAAATTTATCTTACCCATTGGAATAACTCCCTACCCCTTCCCCACCCCCCTTTTTTTTCACAGCCAGTGATGAATCATTAATTCATTTTAAAATTTATCACTATTTTTCCCGTAGGTTTTATTTCATCATCAAATTCCTTCGACAGTTTTAATAAATATAGTAGTACTGTACGAGAAACCATACTTTCATCGTTGTTTTTCACTGTATACTGTACGAACGATTGCGACTGATAAAAAGACTTATAGATTATTGGGGGGAAAAAATAATACGTGAATTAAATCGATCTATGTCGTTTGGGAAGTGGAGGAATAACTCCATAACCCACACACGGAAAATAATTGAAGAAATTGCATACCTAATCCCAGAACACTTTCTTTGATCGTTCAATCATTATTTGGAAGTAGGAAAGTAGTTGGAGGCATTCGTGTGTCGAAGGTCACACGAGGAATATAGTCTTCATTCAAATATAGCTTTGGTGTCGGAGAAAATTATAATTTCATCACATGCCAAAAGAAATTAAAAATTATTGCAGTGCTGACATGGGCGTTTTCAGCAGAAAATTAGATACTTGGCACACGACAAACCCAAATGAACCTGTAAGATGTAAAGACGAGGACAGAACAACTCTCGCCTCCATCAAACCTACTCCAGCTAGTCGGAGTAACGTTCCAAACCCGCGTGAGAAGTTGTCTTTGCCCACAACCTTTAAAAGGTTAAAGGGAAAAGTGGGATTATAAAAAGTTAGTAAGCGCGTAACTCGCATCGTAATTACTAGTGACGACACGATGTGGATTCATTTAGAAAAGAGACGTGGCTATACACTAAATAAGTTCCAAGAAAACCGCAGGCCTCGGATCATATGAATAAATTTGCGATTAGAACTGGTGCATTCGTGCTGCCTCGTGGAGGAAACAAACTTAAGGGTGCATCTTGTTTTTGATGAATCATGCATTAGGACCTTTAAATGCAGTAGTATCTGCATTCCAAACTAATGACAAGCGCGCGTGAAAAGATTGTGGATTCGACTATTCGTTTGAATGATAAATCAAAGTTTGTGCTTTTTGTGGTGATAAACCACGTTAGTACGTTGGCACTATTTACTGGGAAATGGTGCTGCGAGTTGCTCATACCCTGAATGGGTATGTAGGCGGAGCGGTGCTTTGTGAAGTGCTGAAGCCTTAATACATTGGCCGCCACGTCTACCCGTATGTTGAGACGGCTCCATTTACCCCCAGGCCACTGCTGAATATAATGAGTAATGTCTTCTCGTATGGGGAGACACGCAGGATAGAAAAGCCTATGAAAAAGCTGGCAGCCAAAATGTTAATTGCTTTCTACCCAAGACTTTATACACACACATTCACTTACATTGGCATCCTGGTGGACCAGCACCCCCGAAAATGGCTAAATTCCACAACTGGCACTTCACACGCCATTTGTGATGGTCCTTCCAGGCTTTGTCAAAAATAAGAGAGAACGTCCCGAACTTGCATACCTTACCTCAAACAAACCCCCATTCCAACAGAATTGCAGCCTCTTCTCGTGCATTACCCAGATCACGTCCATGTTTCCTCACGCAATCATTCACCATGTCCTCTCCTTCTACCTTCGCAAACCCTGTTATAACCTCTTTTCACAACTCTGTCATCTTCCATTCTTTCAACATGTTCGAACCACCTTAACATATTTTCCTGTTTTCACTTCCACAGACTTCCGCACACCGCATCTGTTCAGAACCACACGATTTCTCACGCTATTAATCCGGCGCACGCCACACATACTTCTTAAGTTATCCATCTCAACTGCTCTTACCCGTGACTTCTCCCTTTCATGACGTGTCAAATTTCATACCCATACAAAAGTGTCTGTACCTAATACACCTTCAGGTAAACATCTCGCAGTATCCCTACCCAGTCTCCGCTTTCAGGGCACCCGCCACTTTTCTCCCTTGATTTACTTTATTAATTTCATGCGCACTCGTACCTCTTTTGTTCAGTGCACATCCAAAGTACTTAAAAAACTCTACCCCTTCTAATGTTTCACCATTCACAATCGCGTGACAGTCCTAATTTTACTCTCTCCACAATCAATAACTTGCTCTTATCCACATTCACCTTCAACAGCTCTCTCACCGCCATAAAATTCTTAACAGCCTCTTGCATATCACACTCATGAGCAAATAGTGCAGCATCACCCGCATACAACAGATTCATTCCTCTTTCAAGCATTCGCACTTTCACCTCACATCATTACATCCATAAGCAGATTGAACAGCCACGGACACATCACACATCCTTGACACCAACACCAAGTCATTCACTCAGTTCTTTATTTACTCTTATATATGCACTACTTCCATCACAAAAACTCTTCACTGCATCTACCACCAACCCCGTATATAACCAAGACCTGCCACAAAGCTTCTCTATTTACTCTGTTACGCTTTCTCAAGATCCATAAAAGCCATCTATACCTTGCTCTCCCTTTTTCATGCTTTCTCAGTTACTTGTCTCACTGCGGATACTTGATCCACACAGCCTCTTCCACCTCGGAACTCTCCTTGCTCATCGCTTACCAAGCATTCTGTATTACTATGAACTCGTTCTATCAATATCCTACCATACACCTTCCCCACTACACTCAAAAGTGTAGTTCTTGCATTCATTCCTTTCACCTTTCATTTTGTACAACGGAAAAATTATTGCTTTCTTCCAGTCTTCAACACATCCCATTTTTTCATATGCACCACAACCACTAACCCTTTCAAACCCCATACTCAATCATTTCCCCATATATCCCATCCATGCCTGCCGCCTTCCCATTATTCAGCTTGCGAACCACCGCTTTCACTTCATCCATGGCTATGTTCTCAGGCATTCTGTCACATGCCCTTCTCACACCACCAAATCCCATCATATTTAGATTTGCACTCCTCTCATCTCTTCCACCTATCAAACCCTCGAAATATTCCTTCTATCTATTCCGTAGATCCACATCCGTTATGAGCATTCTTCCATTTTCATCCCTTACTCTGTTGTACACACACACACACACACACACACACACACACACACACGAGTTTATTTTATTTATTTATTGAATGTAATTGGGTCTCTTTGAAGCAGTTTCTACGTTGTGAGAGACAGCGAACTTATGACGTCAATCGCAAGGTTATTACGTCAATTCTATCCTTCTGCCTTAGTTATCAGGCCCTTCCTTAGTTACGATTAGTAAAATCTGATGAAGGAATCTACGCCGCCTTTTCATTAATATCCTTCGCGGTCCAATCGGAAGGACATGCCGGATAAACAAAGGTGACCTACATACTTCGATGACCCAGAAGTACTGTACTTCGGGTGTCGTCTGCCCGGTTTGGGTCGCACCTGCAGTGACTCGTTAATTGGTTGGTTGATTCGTATTCTGCATTGGTCACTCCGTATTGGTTTGTTGGTTTCTCCTTATCGCTGTTAACTACGGTATATGGATCTCAGATTTGGGCTGACACGAATGATGATGAATTACTGGAGAGAGAACTCTGCAGTAAATATATACCCCTTAATAAACGCGGGGGAAAGGAAGCACGTGTTTCGTAACACGTTCAGGGGCTGATTTCTATGCACCTGTATCTCATAAAGTCTTCTCTTATTCTCAACCTCAACGCCTAATGTGATTGATACTTTACTGTACAGAGGGTTGATAAAAGTAAATAAACATCTTTGGGTTTTCCATAGTTTTAGATTTGATAATAAAAGTTAATAAATAATAGATTTATTGAATTAATAATATATTTAGGATCGTGTTTCTTTTTCCTTTGCATTATGTAAAGGTGACACATGTTCTTACATTCCATTGATGAGCTTTGCCATTTTGTTCTCGAGGACAATCATCGTTGTCTCTACTTTTGTCAATCCTCTGTACTACTGTTTTGTTCTGGTTAAGGCAAAAAATATTGAGAGAGAACACCACATCTCTATTGAAGAAAGGTAGTGTCAAAATGTTATTTTGCATATTTCGATATTCTTTATGACGCAAACTTACAGTTCACCTGGTGTTTACGAAATTCTTTTTGTATTACGACAGTCTTTCTCGGAGGCCATTGCAGGAATAGTTTGGCACTAATGGCACTAATTCATTTAGTATAATATATATATATATATATATATATATATATATATATATATATAATGTGTGTGTGTTGTGTGTGTGTGTACATGTCACAAAGAAACACTGCTCTTCCATTTCAGTGCCAACATTTTTTTTTTATTTGGTGCCAACAAACCAGATTGAACTTGTTTTCTTTTCTTCCATCAAGCCATTGTTGGTAGAAGGAGCAGTTTTATCGTTCAATTATAGATGGGGACTCGCATTGCGTTCCGAGGGTTAATTTATTTGATCGGTGGGAGACAACGCAACCTTGTTCTTATTTAGGGTAAATAGCGTTAAGCCTTTCTCTCTCTCTAGATGGTGTCAACCACCGCATATTTTCAATAAACATTATAATAAAACTCTGAAGGTTAACGTTATTAAGTGTAAAATGCCAAAATGCCAGTTTGTTTAAGAACTAATGAGGAGTCGGTAGTAGTAATAGTAGTAGTAGTTAATGTTTATTTTGTATGTACATTCTTATTTTGAAATGAGGTCTTTAAAAAATGTATGAATGGTAAATGAATTTATACAATTGCTTCTGCTTTTCCATGAGGAGGAAAAGTTCTTGTTGAAACCAATGATGATGTTAGTCCAGGTTCACCATATACTACATTATGTTTAGTTCTGTTTATTATTAATAATATATACAATATTGTATATCGAATAGAATGGAGTTATTTAGTTTTTAGTGAGAAAGCGTTCATTAAATCCTAAATAGTCGCGCAGTACGGAGGGTTGACAAAAGTAAATAGACACCTTCGGTTTTCTGTAGTTTTTGATTTGATGATAAAAATCGATAAATAAGGTCAGATTAAGTTAGTTTAAGCTAGGTTGTTAGTTTTTGTGTCGATTGTTTGGAGTTGACGAGATGGGTGTAGGTTCGAAATCTGCACTCGAAAAGCGTACTAAACACCCCGAGCACGCAACGTCGTAGGGTCATCCGTGTAAAATTCACAATAGTAGTAGCACATATTTGTATTGCTTTGATTTTTACATGAATATACTTCATAAGGTACCTTCCATACAATACTTTGAAGATTTAACGATCTTAAATAAATAGATAAATAAAAGTAAAATTCTTATTTTGGGTACGTCAGTGGACGCACTGAGATCACCAATTCAGTTTTCTATGAATCCGTCTGCAAATTTATCAAATTTTAATACTCTGATAGATAGAGTTTTGAAACCCATCTTAATGAATTCGGAAGGCGAACAATACTCGATGTGAAGCGTCCCCGAGATCTTGCATCCAATCTTATACCTAAATATCAAGTGCAAATATTTTTCTTTTTATGGTGATTACGCGACTTGAAATATGATTGAACAGTTTCGTTCGAAATTACGGCAGATACTGTTAAATCTACAGTAGCGTGTAGCGTCATTGGGCAAAGTGTAACGGATCAAGAGGCACATTTCAGGTTTTGTACAATTGACCTCCCTAAATTCAAAAATGAAAACAAATTTTTTTTGTGACAAGTGCAACACCTCCTTTTTCGCATGTGAAAATCGTGAAAATTGCTAGTTACCCATAACTTTTGGACACTTGCTTTCCTAGGGTTTGAGCTATCATTTGACCCCTTACAATGTACTGCTTTTCAGGAAAAATAGAAAAATTTATTTTTGGAATAAACATATACACGGTAGATAGGTAGACTAGATAGTTTTATTTAGTAAATGATACATTAAAATCTTGTTTAGTTTTGAATGACGGCATAAAGTCACGGGATTTAAGTACTGCTCTAATGTAACCATCTCTTGAATCCTTTCCATACACTGCCCCAGACGCTTCAGTTACCATCCTAACACAGCGTTCTACACCTTGGGAGTGACATGGTATCCGGATAATAAGGGGCTCTTCAGTGGTCTTATCGAGTTGTTCGACAGAGAACTGCTTCATGAGTGGTGGTTCTATTGTGCACTCCTCCACTGGTGGAAGTAAATCTTTCAAATTCTGAGCACTTTGATCTTTGGTGGCCGAAATTCTCTGACTTGCTGTTGAGCAGGTTTGGGAGCTCGTCGAATGGTCTTGATTACATCGATGGTCAATTTCCGGTTTGCTTGATCTGCATCTGCAAGCATTGCCAGTAGAACATTTTCAGGATGAGCCGAATATGCATTTCTTTGGATCACAGGCCATGTGATAGTCTTGCTAGCTGGTGGCAGTAATCGTAGCAGCTTCATTTGCTCCAGGAAATGTTTTGGGCCATCTGTGCACCTTGGATGGCACTTGATGCTAAACCACATGGGTCCATAGTGGCACACGACAAACTGTGTGAGTGAATACAGTTCATCACTTGGCTCCGCCATCGCTACATATAGCCGACAAATTCTGCTGGCAGTTGTAACCCATCTTGCATGGGAGATTGGTCCAGGCTTCTCTCGTAGAAGATCTTCATTAATGACACCAGTCCTTATCGCTTTCATCATTCTGTAGAGGTAGGCTTGGTCACGACTCAATTCAGTAAGGTCAACATCCGGGAGAGAGTGGCCATCAGCAATACATTGAATTCTTCCAGAGGAAAGTGGCAAACTTTCACATGTGGCAAACTTTCACATGTGGCCAAAGCTTTGCCAATTGGTCCTTTCCATTGAGTTGCAGATTCTGTTGGGCCGATGAGTTCCTTGCACAAGTGGCGCAGTGGGAGTTCATTTAAATGCAGACTACAGATGAACCAGTGCAAAGGGCGACCCAGGCGGCACTCTAGTAGGTGTATTGCTCCACTTCTGTGCCCTGTGTTTGTGGCTGTGCTGTCGGCTCCCACTGCAATTATCTTGTCTGCAATACCCATTTCTTCAATCGCATTTTGAAGTCCATCCGCAATGACAGTGCCAGTTCCTCGTTCCAGTGTCAGATTGCTTAGATAGAAGGTTCCAGGCTCTCCGACCAGTACATAGAGGTCCTCAACTTTCTTTGTGCTGTAACAATTTGTTCCCCTTTTTCTCTTTGACAAGTGTCATGTCTTTCCGCCCATCAAAAAATAAAGCAGTGACTTCCATTCGGGGACAATATGAATGAAAAAGAAAGAAAATATTTTTTTGAAGGAAGGTGAAGACGAATCATTTTTAAAATTTAATTTTTTAAATTTAATTTTTTAAATTTAATTTTTTTAAATTTATTTTTAAATTTTTTTTTCGATTCTAATGAAATGAAAATTTGGTACCAAAAAGTGATTTTCTCCGTGTTTTGAGCACTTTTTGTGCATTTTTCTTCTGATAAAACATCAACTTATCTTTTTCAATATTTTTCATTCCCACATCGTGGTAAGTTACTGCTTCCTTCAGATCCCTCCGTACCTTCTGCCGTGCTCTCCATACTTTGTGGTGGTCAATTACGTTTATCTGATCATCAGAACTTATGATGCCATAGTCAACCAATGTTGCAGTGCTGATAGCTGCAGCAGCCCTGTTCGATACACCATACCGGTCAGCTTCCAAAGCAACAGTGGGAATCGGTGTGATGTTCCTGTCCTCCTGGGCACTATCACCCATCCACTCATCACCAACACTTTCGCCACTGGAGTCTGCTTCTGCTTGAGCTGATTCGACCACATCTGCAGAGGATGCTACCTCTTGCCGTTCCGTTTTTCTTCTATTCTCTTCTTCTTGTCTTTCTTGCATCCGATCCTCTCTTGACTTCCTTCTCTCCATCATCTGAGTCACATTCGTATCCACCCGACTGATCTGCATGATCCGCGTGGTTCTGTGGTCGATCAGAAAGGCATGCTCTCGTCGTGGAACTTTCATTTCTTTTTCACAGTGGCATGCGGACAGATCATCGCATTGGCAGACAGCTATGTCAAACAATTGATTCAGGCTTTCCTCGAACTTTTTGGTTTTTGTGGCCTGCTTGCCTTGCTTCGATGCTTGTGAGCCTTTTTCCATCAATCGGAGCAGCTTGGTCTTCACATTCTTGATTGGCTGTGATGGAATGTTAGCACGATTCCAAAGGTCAATGAGTGTTTGGCATACCTCCGGAAGAATCTCCCTGTTGCTGGTGTACTTGTTCTCCTTCAAGAAGAGGAAATGCCTTGCAACTTGTATACGGGTTGGAAGTTCAGACAGAGGAAACTGATAGTGGAGAACCAAAGACAATGTGGCTGGCAGATCCCCGTGCTCTTTGCGTGCTCATTGTACCAGCAAAACTCAACAAGTATCACACAGGAACACTGAAACAAAAACACAAACGTATAAATAAAAAATATATATGATCATGAGTATATATATATAAGGCTTGGTTTATTGATAAACAATAAGTTTACCAATATATATATATAAAAATATACTGCACACACACACACACACACACACACATGTATTATGTATATAAATATCCATAGGTATATATATACCCTAAGACATAACAATAAGGTAGGTTGATTTTGGAACTGTGATCTTGGACTAGTCTAGATAGAAAGGTATTAATGTATAAAAAACGTTGCACCAACTCATATTTGTGAAAATGATTGAATTTTTTGAGGATTGTTAATTATTTTTAAGTTGTAAAATTGCCGAATTTTACGCGTAAAATCGCGCGCGCGGCATTCGCGCAATGTAAACAAACAAAATATCGGACCTTATTTCAGCAAAATAATCAATTAAAATTCGGCTTTTTTAACAAAACGACACTTGAAACTTATTGTAAATGCTTTATAGATGTTTATTAGTGTATTATTTTGTATTTTTTAATGATATTTAGCAGTGGCGACTCGTGGTATAAATGTATGGGGGTGCGATTTCATAAAATTGTACGACAACACGGACTCACAATAGGCAGCGCGAATCCAACTGCCGCTCACAAGAGTACTTGTATTAACATATACGGCTATGCCAGACGTACAATTCTAGTTAATTACAAATAAGTAATAATTTCAATAAAATACATATAAATGGCTTATATCATTATTACTGAAGTAACTATTAGTAAAAATAAAGTTGTTATTATAAAAAAATTCGCGATTGTACTTATATTTCATTACAACAGTAAAATATAATTTATATTTACTTGAGCGAAAAATCTATCGCTCCATTCGGCTGCAATATTATTTGGTATTCAAACAGCGGTATGCTGTTTAAACGAAGCTATGCTATAAGTTTAGAATATTATGTACTGTATGAAGGCTTACTCAAAATGCCTCATGAATCATGATATGCCACATGAATTTTTTAAATATATTTCAAGAATATTTATTTTAATATCTTAAAATTAATATATTTTTTATCTGTTAAATTAATATTTATCGTTTCAAGCAAGGGGGAGCGACCGCTCCATCGCTCCTATACGCCAGTCGCCACTGATATTTAGTTATTTACCTATAAAATATGTATTAAATTAAGTTATTTTATGATGCGTTCATTTAATTGTGTTTATTTTCAGATATTTCATAAAAATGGGTAAAAAACGGAAGTCTGCAGTGTTAACTCGAAGTGATAGTGCCAAAAAATTCAGTGGCCAGCCTCCCCTTTGGATAAAACAGAGCCTCCTACCCTCCGCCAAGTTATTCAGTACAGTTATTTCCTCCAAAACAGCCACCCGGACTTGAAAGACTATGATATTGCTAAAATGATAGCAAAGGATGTGATTGAGATCTGGCAGGCAGTGAACCCGCGGCTGCCCCTGTATGAGGAATATTATGTAGTGAAATTGGTGGATAAAGTGTGCTTCAAGAAAGCAAAAGAGATAAACAGGAAATCTCTTTCTACAGTCCAGGAGCAGAATCTGGAGGAAAAGCTGGATAAACTTTTTGACATTTCTGCTTGCACCTGTAAGCTACCTGTTCGTCCCTGTGATGACAATGCTGTGAAGTGCAAGAAAGAAAATTGTCAAACACAGCACATAATCTGCACTTGTCCTCCAGTAAGAAGGTAATGCTATTATTTTTTTAACTTTTAACTGGCCTAACTTAGTGCGATTAGGTGCCTTTTAAATGAAAGGAAATTCAATGCTTGTAATTGAAAAATATCCGCATTTTCCTCCTGTAAGCTTCCTTCCCCCCCCCTGGTAATAGAAATTAATAATCAATTTTTTTTCAGGATTTTATCTCTTATTTTAGATCCGCTATTTAATATACTTTAATATTTCAGGTTCCAGTAGAGGAGAGGGAATACTTGAGAGATCAGAGGGCCAAAATAGGACCCAAGGGCTCTTTCCAGCTGGGATCTGTGGATAAAACTGCTGTGAAGAGAGACCAGAGGGCTGCAGCTGAAGCAGAAAGATTACAGAGCCAGATTCAACAGCAGCAGGAAGTGGATTTGGCCACTTTTGCCTCCACATCTTCACAAGATATTTCTTTTGAATCCAGCTCAGGAGAATCAGGAGAGGTAATATACTTTTTTTCTTATATCTTATCCCATTTTTACCCAAATTTATCCCTACTTTTTGTCCCATTTCCCCCCTTTTTTCCCCCATTTTCGCTTTAGTAAATTATTCTTTTTTCCGCCCATTTTCGCCGACTTTTTACCTGAATTTTCTCCCCTATTTTCCCCCCTTTTCCCCTTTTTCCTTTTTCCCCCTTTTTTCCCCCCCATTTTCGTTTAGGTAATTTATTCTTATTTCCTCCCATTTTCGTCGATTTTTACCCATATTTTTCCCTACTTTTTCCCCCATTTTCCCCATTTTCACTTTAGTAATTTATTTTTTATTTTCATTTCAGCCATCTGGTGGTGAAGCTGAAGAGTTCAAGCCAAGGAGGCACCCAAGTGGAGGTTACAGCTTTTTGAAAACCCCCAGATATGCCATGGAACTAATCAGGGGTGATGTTTCTTCCAATCTTTGGGCAAGTCTTGCTAATGCCGTCCTCCTGGACTTACAAGCTATGGACCTGCTTAAGCCTGGCTTTGATGTGAAACAGATAATAGTTGATAAATCGAAAATGGACAGGGAAAAAGCTAGAATGAAAGTGAAAAGTGATGAAAAGCATAATGAGGGTCTGGAAAAGTTAGTCTGTAGTGGGGTTGATGGGAAAGTTGACAAGGACACTTTGCTGTACAGAGAAGTTAAGGATGAAAATGGGGAGACTAAGCTGAAGAAAGGAAAGGGACAAGAGCACCATTTGACTTTCACAAAGGAGCCGGGAACTGAAAGTGAACATATCTTACTCACAGAGTCATCCCAATTAAAGGTGCGACTGGAGTTGTTCTTGGTGAAGAAGTTGCTAGTGTCTTGGAGGAGTTTAACAGTGTTCATACCCTGAAAGCTGTCCTCCTTGACAACACAAATACAAACACTGGCTGGGAGGGAGGCCTTGTAACAGCTCTGGAAAATAAAATTGAGCGGAAATTGCACACCATTGGCTGTTCACTCCATCAGAATGAGCTTCCTTTCAGAGCTGTTTTCAAGCATCTTGATGGCAGTACCAAAAGTCCTACTGCTTTCACTGGTCCGCAGGGAAAACTGTGTGAAATTGACTACCAAGATCTGCCACAAGCGGAATTCACCAAACTCAGTGGCCCCCTGGATGACATGGAATTTGCTGAGGAGACACTGAATGATCTCAGTAGCGACCAGAGGCTTCTTTTGGAGTATGTGCTTGGAATTTCCAGGAGCAAAGTCAACCTAAGATTTGCTGCCTGGAAAATTGGACCATTAAACCATGCAAGATGGTTGACTTTGGCAATTAGATTGATGTCTGTGGACCAGAGGTGCTTACCCTCCAGAACTACAGGATAAGCTTTACCAGGCCATCAAGTTCATTGTGGAAGTGTATGCAGTCAGTTGGTTTGAGATCAAAAGGGACAGCAACTTCCACAATCAGCAGCTGTACAATGTACATCTTCAACATGATCCAGAGGATCAAGCAGCAGTCTGAAGAAATCCAGGGTGTTGCTTTCAAGAACCTGAAGTACAATGCTTTTGCCTTGCTGCCCGAGAATGTGCTGTACTCCATGATGAAGTCTGATGACTTGGAAGTGAGAGAAGCTGCTCTCAAGAAAATTCTGTCCATCAGGTAAGCATTTATTAATTTAAAAAAATGTGAAAAAAAAAATTTGATAATGGGGATTTATTTAATAAAAAAAAAGGCCCGAGTTCTATAAATCCGCATAATCGAATTTTTTTTCACATTTTCTTATCCCAATTCCCCCCTCCCCTCTGATAATGGAAATAATCTTACCTTCTTTCTGAAAAAAAATTCGATTATGGGGATTTATAGAACTCGGGTTTTTTTTTTTTTAATTTAAGTTAAATTAAATCAGCAATTCTGAGACTAATAGGGATTAAATCTTAAACTGGAATAAAAAATAAATTAATTATTATTCTTTCAGAAGTGGGAAGCCAGCCAAGAAGAGGCTGAAGAAGATCACAGCCATCAACATTGAAGCTACCCACTGGTCAGAACTAATCAACCTTTCTCAAAGTGGCATCTGTGAACCTGCTCTCACAGAAGACTTTTCTGACTACGAGCTTCAAGAAGCATTGCTGAATGGCACCAAGCTGGAGCTGCCTGATCTGCCTTCACATTCTCAGAGTGTTGAAAGGGCCGAGAAGCTTACCATACTGTTTATGGACTCTAATCAAAGCACAAACACATTCTGGCCAAAGCCCTAAGCCGCCAGATGAGGCCTTCCTTTGCTTCTAAATGCTCTTACAGTGAAAATTATGATGATCTTGGGATCTAAATGTGTCTATTTGACTCTGTACATGTTTTTTTTTTTACTTTTTTCAATAAAATTGTAATTTTTTTCAGGATTTTTTTTATGAAAATAGCATGATTTTTTCGGCCGAAAATTGCGAAAATGCGGTATTTTTCGGTACGATTTTTTGACGATTTTTGAAACGGTTTCCTCAAAAAACGGTTAAAGCTAGGGATCTGAAATTTTTTGTCAGTTATCATTATATTAAGCCCTGACTATCTCGACTAGTCCAAAGTCGATATCTAAAATAATGCGGAAAATCAACCTACCTTAATATAACATACTTATAAACTGTAAAACACAACAAAACAAAGAAATGTGTATAATGTATATATCACAAAACGCACCTTTCGTTAGTACCTTGGGGTTTGTGAACACCCCATCCACAGAAAAAACACTTGTTTCTCTCAAGCGAGCTAGCGTAGAACTAAGAAATTCCAGGGGATGACTCACTGAGAATAATTAGAAAGCTGCCAGAAGTACCATGTCAGTCAGTGTTGCCAACTGTAATTAATAAGAATTTTGTATTTTTTACATGCGAAAAAGGTGTTGTTCTGCTTGTTGCAGAAAATTTTTTATTTCTTTTCTGAAATCAGCAAGGTTGATTGTACAAAACCTGAAATGTGCCTCCAGATCGCTCATGACGCTACACGCTAATCTACAGTGCCTGTTATATCGAAAAAAATTGACTTAAGATAACAGCATTTGACTGATGTTTTAACAGTAACAATACAAATTAATTTAACGGATACAATTAAAGTAACCGTAATAAACTCGCGTATTAATGATGTCTGTTCTATCAAATAAAACTTGAGCAGTAAAAATACGGGCTTTGTACCTCTTGATTTGACATAAGGGAATGAATTTTTAAAATATGGTAAAAGTGAAAATCATGATTAAATCGGTGCATTATGAACCTTATGTTGTTTCGTGCGTTGGTCTCTTCACACACAGGTCAAGCTGGTGGCCCCACCTCTAGGTCTGGCTTGGTGAAGGAGCGAGTTGCTTTTTTGCGCGCTCCATCGTACATAGCCAGGCACGCCCGGCTCATCTGGTACCGTCCTGAGCCAGGCATCCAGTCTTCTCTTGAAGACTTCAACTTTGACTCCCGTTACGTTTCTGAGGTCCTTTGGAAGCTGGTTGAAAAGTCTTGGACCCCTGACAACCAAGCTATTTTCCTTCAGAGTTGAGGAGGTCCCTTGTCGGGCCCTTAATTTGGGAACACTATACATTCTGCCTTTCCTATTTTCCAGTGTTGTTTGAATGGTAATTGGGTTTAGTTTTAGGTTTGGTACTAGTTTTTCGATCATTTTCCATATGTAGATTATGGTGTACCTTTCTCTTCTTCTTTCCAGGGAGTACAGATTTAGTTTACGTAGTCTTTCCCAGTCGTTGAGTTCTTTGCAGCCATAAATTTTGGCTGTGAAATGCCTTTGCCTTTCTTCTAGTTTATTAGTTTCTTCCTTTTTATATGGGGACGTCAAAACTGAGTAGCATTCAAGTTTTGGTATAATCAGTGTTTTTAGCAGTGGAATCATTACTGTCCTGTCCCTTCTCTTGAACGTTCTTAGTACCTGTCCGGCGACTCTGGACGACAATGTTAAATAAACTGTTCATCGCGTAGAATTAACAGTAAAATCTTGGCACTCGAAACTGCTGATGAAATACTGTTAAAACGACAGTATTTTTATTTACAGTGGACACGCGTGTGTAAAATCCCCGCAGAGTAAAAGGTCTCTAAACGCGGGTTAATTGGTCCTGCATTAGGAATATTTAACTTCATATACTGAAAAGCTTTTATTGTTTCCCAAAAATTATTTTAAGAAAACTAAATACATTTTATGTAAAATGTTAGCCCACCACTATATTTGACATACTGTAGAAAAGAGTTACCTGAAGACCCATTGTACGGGTGTGCGGTCTCCATAGAAGGAAACTAATTCTCAGTAAGTGATTGGATGGGATTGGATCCATTTGCTTTTAATTAACTTTTCAGTTGACTAAATTTTGCATTTTCGTAGTGTTTACGGGGAACGGAATTTTTCCTAATTGGTGTTTTAAGTTAATTAAAAATGTATTTAACTATAAGGAACACCCCTCGACCTTAGGTCCCCCCCCCCCCCCCCTTACTCTGTAGTGATATGCCACCAGGTAGGACTAAAATAAATTGTTTCCCCCTCACTGTGTCGTACTATTTTCCTGTAACTCGATTCCAGTGTAACTTTTTCGAATTTTTTTTAAAGTGAAATGTGTGAAGAAGAAGAAAATTTAATTGTCGTAATATACAGGGTGTACACAAATTATCTTTACAACTTCTCTCTCAAATAAAAATATTAGGAAACGAGGTACACTTACCGTTTTTGCGCCATCTGTGAGAGAAAGTAATAAAGTTTAACGTGGTAGTCGTCAGATTATTGTACAGGGTGTACACAAATTATGAAATTGGTTCGAAATTCCCTTCACATGCATTTCCCAAATCGGTGCATTAGCCATAACCTCAAACACATTCAAGATGGGCACCATTTGTCACACGTAAGACGTCCAAATGGTATTCTATCCCCATCCATGTACGCTGCAACATTTCAACGTCAACTCCTGCAACAGCAGCAGCAGCAATTCTGGTCTTTAAATCGTCGATGTTGGCCACTGGAGTTGTGTACACGCAGGCTTTTACATAACCCCATAGGAAAAAGTCGCAGGGTGTTATGTCTGGTGATCTGGCCGGCCAAGAGATGGGATCCCCACGACCAATCCACGGTCATTATGCAGAAAATGACATGGCCCGGACCTGTAAATCAAAATAACTTTTTATGAGGTAGTTTTAGTCGCTTTATTCAAATTTGTCACTCATTTTTTGTGCAGACTATTGAAGAAAATAATAATAATGATGATGATATAAATATATATATATATTTAGTGTATTTGTAGTCGGGGGGTGGTATGACGTCATGTTACTCTGCGACTTAATTAGTTTGTTGGTTTCTGTTCTGGTTATTTTTTTTTCTAATTGGGTTCAGTTTGGTGGTGTTTGTGATAGAATTATGACGTGCCGTTCGTGTGGTTTCGACTTAGAGAACTTGAGAACTCGATTCGTCATGTGCCCAAGATAATACGAAAAGATCAGAAGATATATAGGTGAAATAACCAATATTAACCTGTTAGGTTAATTGAATGCCCGGTTAGGTTAATTGAATGCCCGGTTAGGTTAATTGAATACCCGGTTAGGTCAACTGAATGCCTGGTTAGGTTAATTGAATGCCCGGTTAGGTCAACTGTACGCCCTTGATGATTGGTTAGGCTAAGTGGTGATATTTTCGTTAGTTTAAACGAAAATGACGAGAGCAAACTTTTCAGGTTAATTCTGAGGTGTTTTGCACGTTTCCTGTGGTAATGCGTCGTTTACGAAATCTCGTAACATGAACATGTTAGATTATGCTTTATTGTATAAAATGTAGTCAAAAATACATTTTTCAAGTGTATTTTGGTGTGCTTTTTTTTTAATATGACCTTCATTTCTTGCGCAAATGAACAGAAATACAGTTGTCATTGCATGGCCCAAACACGTATTTCTGTTCATTTGCACAAGAAATGAAGGTCATATTTGAACAGAGCACACCAAAATACAGTAGAAAAATGTATTTTTTAATTCAACTTCAGGCCATGTCATTTTCTGCATAATGACCCAATCCACCGATTTGGGAAATGCATGTTAACCCTATATGGACAGAATTTTCTGTAGGGTTAAGTTATAAATGCGTGGATATGAAAGGTTAGAAATTTGTAACAATTGTTCATATAAGGTTAAGGGAATTTCGTACCAATTTCGTAATTTGTGTACACCCTGTACAATAATCTGACATCTGACAACTACCACGTGAAACTATTACTTCTCTCACAGATGGCACAAAAACGGTATGTGTACCTCGTTTCCTAATATTTTTATTTGAGAGAGGAGTTGTAAAGATAATTTGTGTACACCCTGTATATTCGATTATAAAATATAATGATTTGTAGATATAGGCTGGTGTAAAGGTTTCCTTTGATAGGTGCAGGTTGAAGAGACAAGCTTAAACAATGTGTGTGTATATATATATATGAAGGGTGTCAGGAAATGATTGCCCCCCCCCCCCCCTGTACAGAAGAAACTGAAAGGAATAGAAAAAAACAGACAAAACCACGCGAAAGAGCGTTTAATTTTGAATAAAAAACACTTGCTTTAATATCGGGTGTTGCCCCCATTTGCAGCTCTGACGGCCATTAATCGACGGGGGTATGATCCCAGAAGTGTCTCAAAGGGATCGGTATCATGACTCATTTCTTCAAGGACTTCGTTGATCTTTGCAGTCATAATTTCTGTTGAATACCGATTCTGAATGGATTGTTCCAGCATTAAGGACTCCACCCGATCCTTCATGATGGATCCGACATGTTCACAGACATTAAGATCGGGAGAATTGCCAAGCCATTCATTATTTCCGAAAAAATCAATGTTATTGTCCTTAAGCAGTTGTTGAGTCGCAAGTTCTTTCATACAGGGGGCTTTGTCGTGAAGAAAGGTTGCCTGTTCAACATCCAAAACACACTCGGGGTCTTTCGAAAACGGAATTACATGTTGGGCTAAAATTACATTTCGAAAATAAGGCCCATCCCAACTGGTTCCTCTTGGTGTGATAACCCAGATGAGCTTCCGAATAGAGAACATAATGAAAACACCCACACATGCTGGATTTTTTACTATTTCTCGATACTTCTGGTCGTCTGGGACTTCATCAGGAGTTGTTGCCCAAACCCGATCATTCTGAAAATTTGGTTTTCTGGAGACATAAACGAAGAATTCATCGCTCACAACCAAGTGAAGGAAATCCTCTTCCGTCCATTCCTCAAGATAATCACAAAACCATAGCTGATCTTCAATATTAAGATCACTCTTCCGTGGCTTAGCTATTTCATGCCAAGCACTCAAGCCTTGGCGAACTCGAAATTGATGCACAAGTTGCCGATTGACTATCTTACCACGACGGATAAGTATCTCTTTCGCTACCTCAGAGCAGCTCTTCTTTCGGCGCCGTGATGCAGCAAGCACAATGTCTTTCGATTCTTGAGATAATTTCTCCGGTCTTCCTCCTCGAAATTCTGTTTCACAATCTTCAGGATTCTTATTCCAATTCCTTTTGACAAAGTCTTCTGATCTTTTTAATCTCTCAGCCACCCAGTGTCGAGTTATGAAAGTTGCACCAGCTTCCTTTGCTTCACGAAATGTGACAGCTCGAATGCGGTCAAGAACTCGCTTTTTCTCTGAATCGTTCAAAATAGATGATGCCATGGTTTCTGTGGGGAAAAAAATGGTGAGAATTAAAATCACAGGAATAGAATATAATGGTTTTTATTCAGATTTTAACGCTCTTTCAAGTGGTCTCGCCGGTTTTTATCTATCTCTTCTAGTTTTTGCTCTACAGGGGGGGGGGGCAATCATTTCCTGACACCCCGTATATATTTATTTACAAAGTTATAAAAGAAAATTAAATAAGATTAAGATAAGTAGATTTTCCGAAGTGTAAGGAGTATGCTCCGATAGCTTCACTGACATTCCGTGTAATGTGTCTGCTTGTGCGTTGACTAATAGTTGCCCAAGGACTTGATCCAAGCAACCCTTTGGAGCAAGGCAAAACTTATGTAGAAGGTGCTTATGTTATGAACATATGAAACACTTAGGACCGAGCAGTATTCCAATTTGGGTATGATCATTGTTTTCAGCAGAGAAATCATTATACTCCTCTCCCTTCGTTTAAAGGTTCTCAGTATCTGCCCAGTTATTCTCTTTGCTCTGTTTACTGCTATCTTATTTTGTGTTTCAAATTTCGCATCATCAGTCATTACAACCCCTAAATCTTTTGCTCTAGAATTTCTCTGAATTTCCTGTCCATTTGGGGTATAATATTCCATGGATTTTAGGTCCTCTCTTTTTCCGTACCGTAACAGCTGAAATTTTTCAGTGTTAAACTTCATATTGTTGTCTTCCGTCCACTTGTAGATTCTGTTCATGTCGGTTTGTAGAGATCTTATATCTTTTGGGTTTCTTATTTTTCTACTGATCTTTGTGTCATCGGCAAAGGATATTACTGTGCTGTCTCTGGTAACGTCCTCATCTATGTCAGTTTGTATGATTATGAAGAGTAATGGAGCTAATACTGTTCCTTGTGGTCCTGAGCTGAGGGCCTGATTCTGATAAAGATACTCCTTGTACTGTAACAACTTGCCGCCGCTCACTAAGGAAATTATATATCCATTTCCCTACTTTTCATGTTATTCCCATATATTTCAGTTTATGTATTATGATTCCATGGTCGCACTTGTCGAACGCTTTGGCAAAGTCTGTGTATATTATATCATAGTTTTCATTACTTTCAAGTGCATCAATAATGTTGTTGTAGTGTTCCATTAGTTGTGATAGGCATAATCTGCCTGACCGAAACCCATGTTGGTTATCATTGAATTTTTTCCGAGTCTCCAAAAGTCACAGATTTTCTGTCTAACTATTCTTTCAAATATTTTAGTGAGATGAGATGTAAGCGACACTAGCCTATAGTGTTTGAGCTCGGATCGATCTCCTCCTTTATGTATTGGGACTATGTTCGCGCTCTTCAGCATGACCAGTATTTTTCCCGTGTCTAGTGATTGCCTCCATATCCAATACTGTATGGGGGCTCAGCGATTACAGTGCTGCAGTTCTTGATCAGTGTGTCATTCCATTTATCCAATCCTGCCGCTGAGTGTGCTTTTAGTTTCCCAATAGCTTGTGTAATATCATCTGCCGTAAAGTCGAAGTCCGTTATACTTTCCCTTTGTAGTTCTTCTTCAAAGAACGCGTTTCTATCGCATATCAATTTGTCAGTTTTTGTGATACTGAAAGATGCTTCGGACTGAGCTCTTAATATTTCAAATACTTCAGTTAGATCAGTGGTACTCATTGCGCGGCTCGTGATGGCCTAAGTGGCGGTTCTCGATGCATGGAGTGAGAGAGAGAGAAATTTGGATATATTCAATTTATATAGGATCGTCATCACAAAAGAACAGCTGATGAGCTGTATATATATCAACGTAAAGAACGACGCTTGTATAGGAGAACATTCCGCGCAAGATGAGGAGGGAGAACGAACAAATGAAAAAATGAGGTAACCACCCGGGAATCGAACCCGGGATCTTCCGATTGCCGGTCAGATATGATAACCACTACACCATGGTCCTCACTCGATCAGAAGTCGTAATTCTCCTACATACGCGCAGAAACCATATGTATATATATGTATATGTATATATACAGGGTGTCCCAAAAAGTGACCCTAAACGAAATATTAATAACGTTTTTATTAAAGGTGCTAGAAGTAAATACTAAAAACTAAAATAACAAGTGAAGATGTAAGTTTTTGATACT
This sequence comes from Bathynomus jamesi, assembly GCA_023014485.1. Taxonomy (NCBI): domain Eukaryota; kingdom Metazoa; phylum Arthropoda; class Malacostraca; order Isopoda; family Cirolanidae; genus Bathynomus; species Bathynomus jamesi. Next base: position 243,817 of record JAJOZX010005479.1, on the reverse strand, counting down.
GTATACGTAATTATTATCAAAAACATATCGTTACTTTAAAATGTTAAAAATAAATTCTACAAAATTTTCTCATAAAAGAAATCATTCATGAAGGGTGGCCTAGTCTAACCAAAGGCCTTGTGACGGCGAATCCTACGGACCGAACTAGACTAGCCTAATCATTCACTTGCTCGTTCCGGACCTAGTCTAATCACTCACTCGCTCGTTCTAGCAAGTTGGCGACCAAAAAAACATCTTATGATACAAACTGTACAGAATTTCACCCACCCTCAGATGATGATGACCACAAGAAAAAGCTGAACTAGTCAGGTATGTTTACGAAAGTAAATCAATCATCACAGCACAAAGAAGATTTCAAGTTAAACACAATGAACAGGCACCAGGAAAGAAGAGCATAAAAAGATCTGTGAAAACGTTTGAAGAGACTGGATCCGTCCTTAAGAGGAAGAGTTGTGGACGCCCGAGTAAGTCTCTAGAAAGGTCGCAAGCTGTTATGGAAGCATTTCACACGGATCCAAAAACGTCAATAAGGAGAGTTTCAGTTGAGTTAAACATCCCACGATCGTCGGTTCACAGAATCCTTCACAAAAATCTGAAATTAAAATGTTACAAAGTGCAAGTGCATCATCAACTTTTTAAAGAAGATTACGCAGTAAGAATTGCTACTTGCCAGGAACTAATCAAGTTCATTGATTCAGACTCAAATTTCCTGAAAAACGTCATCTTCACTGACGAGGCAACGTTTCATACATCTGGAAAACTTAACCGCCACAATTGTAGAATTTGAGGACCAGAAAATCCACGTGAGACCTTTGAACATGAACGTGATTTGCCCAAAGTGAATGTTTGGTGTGGAATGTCAAGTTCTCGAATTTATGGTCCATATTTATTTGAAGAACGGACTGTTACAGGTGCCTCGTAATTAAAGATGTTAAAAGATTTCTTTGTGCCACTACTAAAAGAAACTCCTGAATCATTTCAAACCATAATCTTTCAACAAGACGGAGCCCCGCCTCACTATGCTAGAGTCGTTCAAGAATTTCTAAACGAGACTTTCCCAAGACGATGGGTTTGTGCCGGAGAACCAGCGACACCACAGCCAAAACCAAATCTTCACCCTCGGAAGGTGTTGCTTAATGTTTGGTGGGATAAAGGTGGGGTAATACATTTTGATGAAACCTTACCACACAACCAAACAATCACCACTCAAGTCTACTGTCAACAAGTGGATCGATTGAACACTGCACTAAAAGAAAAGAAACCTTCTTTGGTTAATCGGAAAGGAATCGTGTTCCACCACCACAACGCACGTCCTCATACCGCTCGGATCGCTTCTACAAAAATTGAAGAGCTTGGGTGGGAAAAACTTCCACATCCTCCATATTCTCCAGAACCTTGCGCCTTCAGATTATCATCTCTTCAGGAGTCTGCAAAACTATCTTGACGAGAAACAGTATACTTCTTTAGATGACCTGCACACCAGTCTTTGTACGTTTTTTGCATCAAAACCGCCTGAATTTTATAAACATGGCATTGAAAAGCTTGTCGGACGTTGACAGAGTGTCATTGATTCCGATAGAAAATATATACTGGATTAAAAAGTTTCAGTCGAGTTTTTTTTTTGTCCTTCAAATTCCGATCTAAAAAACGACATTACTTATGGGATGACTTTATATATATATATATATATATATATATATATATATATATATATATATATATATATATATATATATATATATATCTACCTTTTTGCAAAATTACTGAAGTACTTTGAGTTAACCTTTATCGCTTCTGTAGCGTCGCCGCCGTCTTTTTCTGTATGCTTCTCAATTAGTTCATGTATAACGTCATCGATACCCTGCAGTTTATCATTTAATATTTTCCTGATGTTATCTTTACAGTTACAGTACTTAGTTTTGCAGCCACTCTTTTTCTCTTTCGGAACAATGACCTCTTTTCTCTCTCGAACTGCTTCTCTTTCCTCTTTGCTGTATTTTTGGGACATGGCTTTCCACTATTTTCAGCGTCTTCTCTTCTAAAGTCATTAGCATCTCTTCCGTTGTCATGGCCTCGAAAATGGTTTTCCAATCTATTACTTCCATGCTGGATGCAACATCTTCCCAGTTTATAGCTTTGGAGTGAAAATTTAAAATTTTGAATTTGCTTCTTTCTGTTGTGCGTGTTCTTTCCTTTCCTGTTGCTTTTATATTGGTTATTATTTCAATAATGTTGTGGTCCGATATTATAGTTGGGGATATTTCTACAGTATCAATTAGGTTGCTGTTGTTTGTGAATACCAAATGTAGACAGTTGTTTTTCTTGTGTTTTCTGTTAATTCTTGTGTTAACATAAATTCATCAGCTAGAGCTAGTAGCATTTTTACCTGCTCCTGGTCTTCCCGTGTGCCCCCCTTGTCCTGGTGTATACATATATTTTTTCCTATCCTTTTATATTTCAGGAATGGGAAATTAAAATCACAGAGAAAAATATTTGAGTTGGAGAGCGTAGATCTTTTACCAAGTTTCTTACCTCTGTAATGGAATCTGAAAATTTTGAGGTTGGCGTGTTTGGGGGTCTGTACATTACAATTAGTACCATATTTAATTTTTCAGCTTTTGCTGCTACACATTCTACGTAGCTGTTTGAGGTACTTTTTGTCATTTCTGCCATATGCCTTTCGCGTGTGTAAATAGCACATCCTCCCTTACGTCTCGCTGTTCTGTCTGCTCGGAGTACGTTATAGTTGTCAATTTGTTTCTTTTTTGTCAACACAGAACTCGCAGTTTTCTCAGTTCGCCTGGCAGTTTTTTAGAGGAGTTTCCGTGAGGCATGTAAAGTCTGTTCCGGCTTCTTACAAGAGTCCTTTCAGGTATAAAACTTTGTTCGAGGAATGATTTGATTTAAATCCCTGAGTGTTGGCTAGGATTATATATATACATACAGTATATATCCTAGGGCCACTCAATATATTTTGCCCCCACCTTTTTTTTTCTTTCAAAGTTTCCTTGTAGTACCAGAAATTTTGAACACAAGTAGTTACATAATACCTCTTTTACAAGTTTTTATTTTTCCACATAGTCTCCATCTTTTTCTACGGCTTTCCTCCACCTCGAAACAAGGGCCTTTACTCCTTGCTGGTAAAAGTCCGCTGGGTTCTGTTGGAGCCACCTCTTAACCTCAACAACCTCATTGTCACTCTGAAGATTTCTTCCACGAATGGCATCCTTCATTGGCCCAAACAAATGGAAGTCTGAAGGTGCCAGATCCGGGCTGTATGAAGGGTGGGGTAACACAGTCAAGCGCATTTTTGTGATGGTGTGTCTTGTTTGCAAACGTTATCGTCCAAAAGAAGGACGTCTTCCAGTTTTCTCTCCGGTCGAACTCGCTTTATACGTCTGTAGAGTCTCTGTTGGGTAGCAGTATTATGCCTCCGAGTTGATTGTTTGTCCTTTCTTCATAATGTCCACCAGAATCACCCCTTTCATGTCCCAGAAGATGGTGGCCATAACCTTTCCTGCAGAGGGAGCCATTTTGAGCTGCTTCTTGCGTGTCTGCGTGATGCCACTCCATGGGTTGGCGTTTTGTTTCAGGTTCAAAGTGGTGTACCCAAGTCTCATCCCCAGTCACATTTCTTGAAAAGAAGTCATCCCCTTCTGTCTCGTATCGAACCAACGACTCGGAAGCAACTTCTTTTCTTTGGGCTTTGTGATCTTCAGTCAGTTCGCGAGGAACAAACCGTGAACACACTTTTGAGTATCCCAGTTGCTGACTTATCGTATTCACACTTCCTTCACTAATACCTAGCTCCTTGTATGTGACGCGCCGATTTGATCGAATGATGCTATTAGCATGTTGCACAGTGTGAGATGTCAGCCGATGCCGGGCGACTCTCTCTCTCTCTCTCTCTCTCTCTCTCTCTCTCTCTCTCTCTCTCTCTCTCTCTCTCTCTCTCTCTCTCTCTCTCTCTCTCTCTCTCTCTCTCTCTCTCTCTCTCTCTCTCTCTCTCTCTCTCTCTCTCTCTCTCTCTCTCTCTCTCTCTCTCTCTCTCTCTCTCTCTCTCTCTCTCTCTCTCTCTCTCTCTCTCTCTCTCTCTCTCTCTCTCTCTCTCTCTCTCTCTCTCTCTCTCTCTCTCTCTCTCTCTCTCTCTCTCTCTCTCTCTCTCTCTCTCTCTCTCTCTCTCTCTCTCTCTAATGTGCTTAATGAGTACTTTGCGGGAGTGTTCACCAGGGAGGATACCCGCGTCATCCCCGAGCCAGCTGTGAGGCACGAAGGTGCTGGCCTGGATAGTGTTAGATGTACCGCGACAGTCGTTGCTCATAGAATAGACAAACTGAGCGCGTTTAAGGCTCCTGGGCCAGACCAGTTTCTCCCCAGTGTTTTGCGAGAAGTGCGCGACCAGGTGGCTCCCCACCTGGCTACAGTCTTCAACAAATCGTTGGTGATGGGCCAGGTGCCTGGTGACTGGAGGGAGGCCAACGTGACCCCTATCTTTAAGAAAGGGGATCACGAAAGTCCAGGGAACTATCGTCCTATTAGTCTCACTTCAGTTGTAGGTAAATTATTAGAAAGGATAATAGCTGATAGAATCGTTGACCATTTGGATTCCTACAAGCTGCTTGGGGACTCCCAACATGGGTTTAGACGGCATAGGTCGTGTCTCACCAACTTGCTCGAGTTTTTCCACGTCATGTTGAGTGAGTACGATAAGAGTAGGGCGATTGATATACTTTATCTCGACTTTCAGAAAGCCTTTGATAAGGTACCTCACCGCCGGCTAATGGCGAAAGTGCGCGCGCTGGGTATCGGTGGGGAAATAGGTAGGTGGATTGAAAACTGGCTGAGGAATAGGCGGCAGAGGGTGGTAATTAAAGGGGCTAGTTCGGTTGGGCCTCGGTCACTAGTGGGGTTCCTCAGGGTTCCGTTTTGGGGCCGCTGTTGTTTACCATTTACATAAATGATATCGACGGTGGCATCGTCAGTCGGATCGCCAAATTCGCTGATGACACCAAGCTTGGGGCCAATGTTGGGACGCCCGAAGCGATCGAGGAACTGCGTGCGGACCTAGGTAGGATAGGAGAGTGGTCCGAAAAATGGCAAATGCCGTTTAACTTGGGTAAATGCAAAGTGATGCACATTGGCTACGCCAATCCCAAGTCGGACTACTCGATGTTGGGCAGTAATATCGAGGTGACTGATTTAGAAAAGGACTTGGTGTGCTAATTAGCAGCGACCTTAAGTTTACGAAACAGTGTGTAGAGGTGGAAAAGAAAGCCCAGAAACTATTGGGTTATATCAGGAGGCAATTTCAGTTTCGGAACAAGGAGATTGTGCTCTCACTGTACAATTCCCTTGTTCGGCCGTACCTGGAGTATGCTGTGCAGTTCTGGTCGCCCACCCTCAGGAAAGATATTGAGAGGCTGGAGCGAGTGCAGGCGAGGGCCACAAAGTTAATCCCTTCCGTTAGGCATATGGGCTACAATCGACGGTTACGCGCCCTGAACTTGTTTTCGCTTGAAACTCGGAGGCTGCGCGGTCAACTGATCGAGGTTTTCAAGCTCTTACGAGGGTTCAACGATGTCGATTTTAGAAGTATGTTTAGTTTAAATGATAACCCAACTCGCAACAATGGTTGGAAGTTGGATTTGAAACGGTTTAGGACTAGTGTGTGTGGGAATTACTTTACGTATAAGATCTGTGACACATGGAACAGGTTACCTTCGGAAGTTGTGAACAGTTCCTCTGTGGATCAGTTCAAGAAAAGGTTAGACCAAATTTTGCACACTATTTGAGTGTGTAGAAAATTTTCCGTGGCACCCGTTGCCATTGGTACCTCCTCGGTATGGGCCGCAAGGCCTTTTGAGGTACTTCTTTTCCTTGTAACTCCTTGTAACTCCAGGTGGGTGACCCTCCTTCTACGTTGGAGGGAGCTCAGGCTCCTGCGGAAGTTGCCCCCTCGTTAGTGAGGGGCTCTTCAACTCCCGACAGCTCTGGCTGTTCGGGAAACGGGTCGTTCTAGGGGGCGGTCTGAATAGGGAAGGCTGCCTCCGTGCAATGCTTTTTAATGCTAGGTCGATTAGGAACAAGTTTTGCGAGCTACGGGTGCTCTTAGCATCAGAATACCAGGATATCGTTGCTATCACCGAGTCCTGGATTCATACTGATCGTAGGGACTACGTTGGGGAGTTCGAAATTCCCGGGTATAGAATGTTTCGCAAAGACCGCACCCGTGGGGAGGGGGGGTGGGGTACTAATATACGTCAGGGACACGTTGAGTCCGGTTGACTGCCAGTTCCGGTCGGAACAGGAGCTGCTTGGCGTCGATCTGAATGTGGGAGGGACGAACTATAGGTTAATCTTGGTGTACAGACCTCCGCATCTCCTCCTCGAACTCAGTAGCCTGCTAGGGGATAGGGTGTGTGTAGTTTTAGGAGACTTCAACTGTCGCGGCATAAAGTGGGAAGACAGGACTGTTGATGCTGAAGGGAGGAGGCTAGTTGACTTTGCTGATGAGAACTTCCTCACTCAGTGGGTCAATGAGCCTACACGAGGCGAAAGCGTTCTAGACGTAATATTCACGACCGAAGACAACCTCGTCACTGGCCTCACCGTTGACGAATCGTTGGGCGGGAGTGATCACGGTCTGATTAGGTTCCGTGTGTGCGTCCCTCGGGTGAAGCGTAGTAACTCGAGAGGCAGTAAGCTCGATCTCCGGCGGGCGGACTTTGTTAGCCTCAGGGATAGCGTAGGTGGGATGGGATTAGAGGGCGGCGGCGATGTTGAGGGAGTGTGGAGTGCATTCCGGGACGAGTTTATGGTGCTGCAGTCTGCTGCCATACCCTCAAAACCGGTCACCCATGCTTCAACGCAGGCCTAAGTGGTTCAATCGTGACATCGCTTCGGTTATCCGAAATAGGAAAGTAGCGTATAGGAGGGCGAAGGCCAATCGTTCCCATGAGAACACTGAAGCGTATGTCCGCCTGTGTAGGGAAGTGAAGGCGAAGGTTAGACTAGCGAAACGTAATGAAGAACTATGGGTGGCAAGCCTCTGCAAGGGGAACCCTAAGGAGTTATTCAGTTATGTTAATAGTAGAACGCCCATTAGAAGCGGCGTTCTGCGGACCTCCGACGCGGACATCGCCAATGTGCTTAATGAGTACTTTGCGGGAGTGTTCACCAGGGAGGACACCCGCATTATCCCCGAGCTAGGCGTGAGGCACGAAGGTGCTGGCCTGGATAGTGTTCGATGTACCGCGACAGTCGTTGCCGATAGAATAGACAAACTGAGCGCGTTTAAGGCTCCTGGGCCAGACCAGTTTCTCCCCAGAGTGTTGCGGGAGGTGCGCGACCAGGTGGCTCCCCACCTGGCTACAGTCTTCAACAAATCGTTGGAGACGGGCCAGGTGCCTGGTGACTGGAGGGAAGCCAACGTGACCCCTGTCTTTAAGAAAGAGGATCACGAAAGTCCAGGGAACTATCGTCCCATTAGTCTCACTTCAGTTGTAGGTAAATTATTAGAGGGGATAATAGCGGATAGGATCGTTGACCATTTGGATTCCTACAAGCTGCTTGGGGACTCCCAACATGGGTTTAGACGGCATAGGTCGTGTCTCACCAACTTGCTCGAGTTTTTCCACGTCATGTTGGGTGAGTATGATAAGAGTAGTGCGATTGATATACTTTATCTCGACTTTCAGAAAGCCTTTGATAAGGTACCTCACCGCCGGCTAATGGCGAAAGTGCACGCGCTGGGTATCGGTGGGGAAATAGGTAGGTAGATTGAAAACTGGCTGAAGAATAGGCGGCAGAGGGCTGTAATTAAAGGGGCCAGTTCGGGTTGGGCCTCGGTCACTAGTGGGGTTCCTCAGGGTTCCGTTTTGGGGCCACTGTTGTTTATCATTTACATAAATGATATAGACGGTGGCATCGTCAGTCGGATCGCCAAATTCGCTGATGACACCAAGCTTGGGGCCAATGTTGGGACGCCCGAAGCGATCGAGCAACTGCGTGCGGACCTAGGTAGTAGGATAGGAGTGTGGTTCGAAAAATGGCAAATGCCGTTTAACTTGGGTAAATGCCAAGTGATGCACATTGGCCATGCCAATCCCAAGTCGGACTACTCGATGTTGGGGAGTAATATCGAGGCGACTGATTTGGAAAAGGACTTAGGTGTGCTAATTAGCAGCGACCTTAAGTTTTTGAAACAGTGCGTAGAGGTGGAAAAGAAAGCCCAGAAGCTGTTGGGTTTTATCAGGAGGCAATTTCAGTTTCAGAACAACGAGATTGTGCTCTCTCTGTACAATTCCTTGGTTCGGCCGCACCTGGAGTATGCAGTGCAGTTCTGGTCGCCCACCCTCAGAAAAGATATTGAGAGGCTGGAGCGAGTGCAGGCGAGGGCCACAAAGTTAATCCCTTCCGTTAGGCATATGGGCTACAATCGACGGTTACGCGCCCTGAACTTGTTTTCGCTGGAAACTCGGAGGCTGCGCGGTCAACTGATCGAAGTTTTCAAGCTCTTACGCCGGTTCAACGATGTCGATTTTAGGAGCATGTTTAGGTTAAATGATAACCCAACTCGCAACAATGGTTGGAAGTTGGATTTGAAACGGTTTAGGAGTGTGTGTGGGAATTACTTTACCTATAAGATCTGTGACACGTGGAACAGGTTACCTTCAGAAGTTGTGAACAGTTCCTCTGTGGATCAGTTCAAGAAAAGGTTAGACCAAATCTTGCACACTATTTTAGTGTATATAAAATTTTCCCTGGCACACACACACACACACACTCTCTCTCTCCCTCTCTCTCTCCCTCTCTCTCTCCCTCTCTCTCTCTCTCTCCCTCTCTCCCTCTCTCCCTCTCTCCTCTCTCCCTCTCTCTCTCTCTCCCTCTCTCTCTCCCTCTCTCTCTCTCTCCCTCTCTCTCTCTCTCTCTCTCCTCTCTCTCTCTCTCCCTCTCTCTCTCTCTCCCTGGAGTATGCTGTACAGTTCTGGTCGCCCACCCTCAGGAAAGATATTGAGAGGCTGGAGCGAGTGCAGGCGAGGGCCACAAAGTTAATCCCTTCGGTTAGGCATATGGGCTACAATCGACGGTTACGCGCCCTGAACTTGTTTTCGCTTGAAACTCGGAGGCTGCGCGGTCAACTGATCGAGGTTTTCAAGCTCTTACGAGGGTTCAACGATGTCGATTTTAGAAGTATGTTTAGTTTAAATGATAACCCAACTCGCAACAATGGTTGGAAGTTGGATTTGAAACGGTTTAGGACTAGTGTGTGTGGGAATTACGTTACGTATAAGATCTGTGACACATGGAACAGGTTACCTTCGGAAGTTGTGAACAGTTCCTCTGTGGATCAGTTCAAGAAAAGGTTAGACGAAATCTTGCACACTATTTGAGTGTGTAAAGACATTTAGGACCTCAGTCTGCGGAAATTTCTTTTCCTATAAAATAGTTAATATCTGGAACCAACTTCCCTCAGAGGTTGTTTCCAGTCAAAGTGTAAATCTGTTTAAAAATAGGCTAGACAAAGTACAGAACACACTCATAGTTTAAGATTAAAACCTCAGAAAACTCTGCAAGAGTTCGCTTGCTCGGTGTCTCTGTGAGCAAGCTAAATATAGAGCTATTTATATATTCTCCACTTTCCTGTAAAATTTCCTTGGCTACTTTTCCAGGGTCAAGGTATTTTCTTCAACCTTTTTCCGTACCTGCCTCTGGCAGGGAGGGAGCGGAGGGTGGGGAGAGAGCCTTCTACTTTTCTATCCAGTTTTCTACTACTGCTAGCATAGTTGAAAGACAAAATTTTCCCTGGCACCCGTTGCCATTGGTACCTCCTCGGTATGGGCCGCAAGGCCTTTTGAGGTACTTCTTTTCCTTGTAACTCCTTGTAACTCTCTCTCTCTCTCTCTCTCTCTCTCTCTCTCTCTCTCTCTCTGTCGTTTAGACCACCATCCAACTGAGCTTCGATCAACAGCAGCATCTCTGTAAACGTTTTGTAGACGTTTGTGAATATTTCCAACTGTTTCTTTTTCTGTGGTTAAGAACTCGATAACAGCTCTCTGTTTACGACGCACATCACTGTCAGACGCCATTTTCTTAACTGCTTTAATTATCGGTTTTTTACAAGGAGGGGAGGTTCAAACTGGAAAAATCCGGTTATGTGAAGCGCAGAAAGTTCAAACTTACCGCCCAAAAGACATTTCAGCCCCCATGGCCCATTATGTAGCTAAGAAAAAAGGGTGGGGGCAAAATATATTGAGTGCTCCTAGTACAATGATTGTTTTGTCTACGAACAATAAGAAAATTATATTAATTAGTAAGTTTGTTTTCGAAGATGATTCCAAGTAAGTTTAATAATATGAATACGATACTTTTTTAGAAGGTAAGATTGAACATTTGATATGTTAATTTATATTTGGTGTATCCAAGTAGGCTAGTACATAATTCATTTTGATAAAAAGAGATATTAATGCCATAATAAATTTACATAGTTAAAACTTATAATATTTAAGATAACAAAAAACTTAGTTTTAATTATTATTTCAGCCAATTAATGGTAAATCTCAAGAAGCGCTCCATTTTTCAATATTAAACATACACTCATAAAACATATACCATTTGAAAGCTCACATTTTTCTGAGTCTAAAAATGTAGTAATCCAAAAGTATCAATAGCAAATAAAAAGTAACGATTTAATTAATTTTTTGACGCGTGACGTCATTAACTACACTATAAAGGTTGGCTAAGTTATAAATCTTCAGTCTGTATTGTAAGATGGTATTTTTGGTAATTGTTACGCTAACCTAACCTAACATGAATATGGTATTACATTATCATTTGTATAATTTAGGTCCCAACTAATTTGAATGAGAAAGGCAGAAACAACCTGGATGTAAAATGCAGAACGTAATGAAGAACGCATCAGTACACACCCATTCATACGGGCATCCTAATGGACCAGCGTCATCCCACAAGGCAAAATTTGACACGTGTGGCGCTTCATACACAGTGTGTGGTGGCGCTTCCAGGCCTTGTTAAAACTTATTCCATACTGCTGTAATAAATGATCTATTCACGTATGTTCTTGAATGGATTATAAGATCGTGCGCAATTTATTTCATAACGGGGATTCATTAATTTGACGATGATGTTAATTTTCTACCTAACTAGTGATGCAATCTGAGGTCCTGGGACTGGTCCAGGATACAAATGTGCTTATTTCACACCATTAAAGTCACAAATTGTACCAGAAACGCGGTATTCGTATTACACATTAAAACAAACGAGATGTTTGGCTAAAATTCACACTATATACTCGCAAAAACTGCGAGTTAGTGATCGGACCGGTCCAATTGCATCATCGGTGTTAACTGTGTAGCCTTCCTGATTCCTTTAACTGATGGAGAAGAAATTATGAGAATTTAAGTTATACGTCTAATTCAAATAAGACCTGTATTCCAGACACAGATTTTTTTTAATGTTTTTACACTCCATTATGGTTATTTTCTTGACAGTGCAATATATACTTGCATTCCTTTCAAATTATTTTTTTTAACAAGGTGGGGAAAGGAATTATCAGCATTTGTCCTGAAAGTACATCTCTAGTCTCTTAGTCCTCAAACTGGATCTCGGTTGGAAAGTCTATTGGGCGATGATTGCTGCCTTAATGGTACAGGCTGGCTGTTGCTATATTGCGCCTGAACCACATTGGATTAGCTAATTATTCATATTGGATTTGACTTTTATCACGAAGAATTATGTGTAAGGGCTTTGTCCTCACGGACATAAACCTCAATGACTTTAACTTCGCAGTTAGAGCTCTCAGCAACTGTGCCCTCACAAACCGCGAGCTTCCTGATTGTAAAAAGTTCTCGGCTTTGGAGCTGGCTGGAGGATTTCAGGAGAGACAAAGGCAAAGCGACCTCGATAGTTGTATGATTAGAGTTTTAAAAGCGTTGCGCTGCCTTTTATAGTATAAACTCATTCATTTTAGCATTTTTAAGACGTAACTTTTGATTATCATACAAGAATATGATTATAAAATTTATTCGTAATATATTTTCGGTAAACGTTGACGATTTTCTGCATTTAATCTAACTTTAAATATTCGTGTGCACAGTTATTACGTTTCTTTAAAATTTGTCATTTGTATACTAATTTCAACTTAACATTTTAAGACCTGAATTTTATAAATAGATTATTACCTAATGACGTTCAAACTAATTTTACATTTTCTTTGAATAAACGACATTTGAATGACAAACTCGCTTATCCTTAGGCTTATTCAATATGACGCGAGAAAATTATATTATATTCAGACACGAAGAAGATTGGTCGTCTTTATAAGTTCGAAGGAGTATAGTATACTAAGTGAAGGCTAGGAAGCAGTGCGGGAGTACATGAATTTAGTTTACTGATGGCTTACGTGGAGGTGATAATCACTTCAACAAACAACATTCGCATCCAGCCCATTGCTCCAACAAAGATCATAATGTATACATATTGTGTTTAGTTTAACATAGAACAGTATTCGATTATTAGTGAGCATGTACAGTATTTGTAGATATTAGTGAATGGTTGGTTGTTTACGGTACTGTCGCGAGTGATAAAAATTGGGCCTTTCATTCATAAAGTCTGTCTTTGTTATTATTAGTCGCGAATGAAACTAGTTGTGCTTAGAGATGATTCTCTCTTCATTTGGAATCTAGAAAAGTGACTCATTGAAGGATCTCGACTCGACACTCTTTCCCATTCCGGTTTACTCCCAATCGAAAGTTTTCAAATTTATTCCACACTTTTATCCGGCCAGTCAGCCAGCACACACCCGCACACACGCGCGCGTGTGCTTGGCTTCCCTACAGAACCGCGACATTTTCACATTTTCTCATTCACTTCTGTATCACGACAGTCGCCCAGTTTTAAAAAAAATTACTGGATCTTTTTCTTTATAGCACCCCCATTGTTTTACTGTGTTCTTTCGCCCTTAACGATTGGTTTGGTTAAGTCGTAATATTTTCGTTAGGTTTAACGAAAATAGCACGACTTAACCTAACCAATTGTCAATGGGGGTACTATAAAGGAAAAGATCCAAACCAATAATTAACCAGACCCAATTTAACCATACCTAAGGTAACCTAATTTTATTTCCTGTAACATTTATAAAGATAATTCACCACGACACCGCAAATGTGATACGCACATTCGTGTCGCGACTGGCTATATGTGTGTATCCTCAAGATCCCGCGATTCCGTACGTAAGAGAGAGAGAGAAAGATTAGTTTAAAAAAATCGTGTACCTAATTTCGTTCAGTAAATTAAATAAAAACTTCAAATAAAATACGCCTTTAAAAAACTTGCCCTATGGGTCCCATGAGGAAGAGACCACTTTTTAACACCTTTGTTACACACACACACACACACACACACACACACACACACACACACACACACACACACGGTGTTTCAGGAGGAAAGGTTAATACTTCGGGAGGTGATAATATCGGTCATTGTGAGAAAAAAAGTTCGTATGAACATGTGTCTAATAAAGAATGGTTACGGAGATAGAGCTGTTTGAATCTACAAATACAAAAGCATTGTTAATGGTAATCAAGAAAGAGAAACCAACTACTGTTTCTAACATTTAATGTTTAAACATTGGCATTTTGAATGGTATCAGATACAGAAATGAAATTTCTTACAATTTACAATACGTTTTCGAAAATTCCACCGTCAACCTCAATGCACTTTGCAACTCGTGTGCGAAAATCGCGTGTTGTTCGTCTGAGTTGATCTTGACGTTCCTTTATGCGGGCAGCAGCATCCAAAATGCGCGCGAGCAATTCGTCTCGTGTATCCATCTTTCTTTTGTAAATTTGACCTTTCATCCACCCCCACAAACAATAATTTAACGGAGAGAGGTCTGGAGACCTTGGTGGCCATTGAATGGGACCACCGCGGCCGATCCATCGACCAGGGAAAGTTTGATTTAGGTATTGCATCACCAGACGGGTAGAATGTGGAGGAGCTCCGTCCTGCCGAAAGTACATACCAGCGCGTGTAGCCTAAGGAACATCCTCCAATAGTCCTGGCAATTCATTTTGCAGAAATTCTAGGTAACTTTGTCCTGTAAGACGATTATCTAAAGTAACAGTGCCAATCAGCTGATCATCGATGATACCGCACCACACATTGGCAGAGAAGCGATGTTGAAAATTTGTTTCCACAGTGGCATTTGGATTTTCGTCTGCCCACCGATGAGAGTTACGAGTGTTGTTACCGTCACAGATGAAAGTAGCATCATCGGTGAACAGTATTAATCGAAGCAATCGGCGATTAGCATTTACCCAATGACAAAATTCCAGTCGCATGGCAGCGTCTCCTGGTTGAAGGTGTTGTACACGCTGTACATGATATGGATGCAAGCCTTCCTCGCGTAATGTTCGCCATACTCTTGTGTGTGGTACACCGAGACTTGTAGAAATTCTTCGTGAGCTAGTAGTAAGGCTACGCTCTACCAACTAAAGAATGTTTTCCACTTCATCCACATCTTGTTGACCTTCACGTTCAGATGAAACATGAGCGCTGGGAAGTGTACCAATCTCACGCAATGTGTTGAAAACCCTGGTAAACACTTCGATCCGGAATTCTGCGGTTCGGAAACCGTCGACGGTATTCTGCAACAGCAGCTTTTGCACTTCCATCGCAAAAACCATAGACATACACCATATCTGCATATTCGGCATGTGTGGAGGTGTGTGGCATTCTTAACACACTTCAAACACCAAGCAATGTCACTCACAACAGTCAGCTGTCGATTGGCTTATGTTACATGTTTACATTACAGCTTACATGGTTCAAGGTTATAGGGGAGGGAAGGGGGAGGAAGAGCTGCGCGCGCATCAGATTCAAACAGCTCTATCTCCGTAACTATTCAGAATTAGACACATGTTCATATGAACTTTTTTTCTCACAATGACCGATACTGTCATCTCCCGAAGTACTGACCTTTCCTCCTGAAACACCCTTTTTTTTTTGTATATAAGCACACCGGACAAAAAATTAGTCACCCTCTCAGAATGTACATAATAACGTGTGACGGCGCCTCTGGCCTTGATAACCGCACGAATCCGGCGAGGCAGAGACTCTACGAGGTTGTGCATGTACTGAACATCGATTTGCTGCCACTCGTTCATCAGCCGGTCCCGAAGTTCCGCCAGAGTCCTGCGCTTCACTTTCTGTTTCCAGCCTGAACAACACCTTCGACGCATTCAGGATTAAAGGCTCCATTGGACCTGCGATGTACTCGTCGCCTCCCATCATTGGAGAACAAACAAAAACGGGACTCATCGGACCAAATTACACGTTTCCAATCTGCCGCAGTCCAGTTTTTGTGCCTCTGAGCCCATTTATAACGTGCCAATTTGTGACTTGCTGTTAACAGCGGCCTCTTCCGTGGTACCCTGCTCCAGATGTCCATCGCATGCAGTTCTCGTCGCAATGTCCGTTCGGAAATTGGTCGCTGGAGAACCTCATTGGTTTCTTGGAGCAATTGTTCTCTGGTTTGAAAACGATTTGCAGTTACTAGACGAGAAACATGGCGGCGGCCCCTATTGTCGAGAATTGTTTTCCGGCCACACTTACGCCGTCGATTGTCAGTTGATTGCGAACTACACCACTCTTTGTAAACTCGCTGGACAGTACGCGTTGACACACCAACAAATTGGGCTACTTCAGACATTTTGTGTCCGTGGGCTCTGCCAAACACGATGGCTCCTTTTTGCCACTGAGTAACGTCTGCCTCACGACCCATTTTGCAGACTATATCCAACACACACTTTGTTCTTCACCACCTCAGATCTGATCCTGTGTGCTACGTCACCGCTACTTGTCACTTACCAATGCTACATCAGCGCCCTCTGTGTGACCTTTAACTTCCTACTATCGGTGCTATTAGGGGTGACTAATTTTTTGTCCGGTGTGCTTATATATATATATATGGGAATGAACTCAGAATGGTTCCCTGAGTTTTTTATGATACACACAGACCGTGCATGGAACAAGGAACTCTTCTGGGATAATTAAATCCACTATAGTCCGAATAAGTAATGGTAAATGACAAATACCATAGTTTTTCTTTTTCTTTGCGAGAGACCCGTTGCCCACGTCGGGCCTGCATCATGAAAAAGAAAAACTATGGTATTTGTCATTTACCATTACTTATTCGGACTATAGTGGCTTTAATTATCCCAGAAGAGTTCCTTGTTCCATGCACGGTCTGTGTATCATATATATATATATATATATATATATATATATATATATATATATATATATATATATATACAGGGTGGGCGGAAAGTAGCTCCCTATTTTGGATTGGTAAAAAAATACGTATATTATCCATTTATTTCAGAAGAAATAATATGAAAGGTAGGCATACATGGTAGGTTTTCTCTAAAATTCAATGTGGGCTCCAACTCTTTCCACCAGCTTCTGGAGCCGCCCAGGAATGGCGTCCACTGACTTTAGCAGGAACTCCGGCGGGATGGAGGACATGACTTCCCGAATTCGGTCCTCCAGTTCTTCCAATGTCCTCGGTTTGGTGCGGTAGACTTCTTCCTTTACCCACCCCCAAAGAAAGAAGTCGCACGGTGTCAAGTCGGGGCTCCTGGCTGGCCATTGATGTGGACCACGACGACCCATCCAACGCCCAGGGAAGTGGGCATCCAGCCACTCACGGACAACAAGAGCGAAGTGCTGAGCGGTACCTTGCTATGTTGCGAAACGAGGTCTGGCCGGTTGTCAGCACATGGGAGAACATCGACGATCTGATATTTATGCAAGATGGGCCCCCTCCGCACTTCGCTCTTGTTGTCCGTGAGTGGCTGGATGCCCACTTCCCTGGGCGTTGGATGGGTCGTCGTGGTCCACATCAATGGCCAGCCAGGAGCCCCGACTTGACACCGTGCGACTTCTTTCTTTGGGGGTGGGTAAAGGAAGAAGTCTACCGCACCAAACCGAGGACATTGGAAGAACTGGAGGACCGAATTCGGGAAGTCATGTCCTCCATCCCGCCGGAGTTCCTGCTAAAGTCAGTGGACGCCATTCCTGGGCGGCTCCAGAAGCTGGTGGAAAGAGTTGGAGCCCACATTGAATTTTAGAGAAAACCTACCATGTATGCCTACCTTTTCATATTATTTCTTCTGAAATAAATGGGTAATATACGTATTTTTTTACCAATCCAAAATAGGGAGCTACTTTCCGCCCACCCTGTATATTGTGTAATTTTTTTTTTTTGTTTTTGTTTAACCGCCGATTCGTACATAGAATGGTACATATCTCGGTGAGACAGAGGGTGGGTAGTGTCGCTGGGATGGGAGTATGAGACTGAGGGGATGAGAAGGTTCAGTTATTGAATATGTGGGAGGTGGGGTATGAATTTAAATGCGGTGGAGTAGTTGAGAGTGGGTGAGGTATGAGAAAATCGCTTCCGCTGAGAAGTGGGGGCCTTCGGCGAGTATGGACAAGACGTTCGGACGTGGGGATGCGGGACAGGTAGGGGAAACAGCTGTGGCATAGGTCAGACAGATTCGGGCATTCGACCAGGAGGTGGACGACGGTGATGGGGGTATGGCAGGTGGGGCAGAGTGGGGCTGGCAATTTAGACATAAGGTGACCGTGTGTGTGTGTGTGTGTGTGCGTCGTGTGTGCCCTAGGCGGAGACGGACTAGAACCACTTTATGACGGGACCTATGGAACGAGGAAGCCCAATATTCAAGGTGTGGTTTTATCCGCTGGAGCTTGTGTATAGCCTGGTCCCAATCCCGTTGCCAGGTGGAACGGAAGTGGGAGCGGAGAGTCGGGAAAAAATCCATGAAAGGAAGGGGCTGGGTGGAGACTGTCAATGAGCAAGCGGATTTCGCCTTACGGTCCGCCGCCTCATTACCCCAGATACCAACATGTGCCGGGACCCAGCAGAAGGTGACCCTCTTGTGCTGGGATGCCGTTAAGGAGTGGAAGGATTGTTGGATGGTGCGGACAAGTGGGTGAGGGGGGTTAAATTTTTCAAGGGAGAGAAGTGCGCTTTGGGAATCTAAGTAAATGACATAGGAGTTGGCGGAGTGGGTGCTTATAATGTCGAGGGCTTCCAGAATAGCGAAGAGTTCTGCTGAAAAGACAGAGGCCTCACGGGGAAGGGGAACGGCTCTAGAGAGCCGCTGGATTACGATCACTGCTGAGGCAGCCGCACCATCCTCTGATCTGGAACCATCCGTATAGATGGAGACAGCGTCCAGGTGTCGGGTTAAGTGTTCCTGAAAGAGCGACTTGTATATGTAGCGGTCGTAGTAGCTTTCGGCAGGGCACATAAGTCTCTGCAAAACTTGATATGGGTGAGGAACCAGGGAGGATGGATATGATACGAGATGGGGGGTGACTGATGGAGGGGACATGTTGGAAAGATCTAGGAAAGAGCGTACCGCTTTCGTGAAGTGCCAGCTCTGACCCTGGGGGCGGAGATTCTAAAATCGTCGCGCACAGAAGTGACGGGGATAGTCCCGGCGCGCGAAGGTAGGTCCGCATGAGGACCAGACCCCACGGTGGGTGAGAGGGAGGTAGTTACATTCTGCTTGGAGGCTGGAAACTGGGGAGGATCGGAAGGCACCGGTGGAGAGGCGGGCCCCTGTTAAGTACCGGGTCCAAGATTCGGAGGGAAGTGCTGGAGGCAGACCTGTATACAACACTCCCATAGTCCAGCTTTGACTGGACCACGGAGGTGTAAAGACGGAGGAGCGAGCGTCGGCCAGCGCCCCATGTGGTGTGGGAAAGGTGGTCTAGGAGAGCGAGGGGACGCTGGAGCGTGTGTTTCAGGTGCCTGAGGTGGGGAGCTCAGTTCAGTCGTCGGTCGAAGGTCATGCCCAGAAACCGCGCGGTGGGCACCACTTCGAGCGGCTCGCCGTATAGCGTGACCGAAGGGGCAGGTATGGCTGTGGATCTTCTGCTGAAGACCATACTTTTGGTTTTAGAGGTGGATAGGCGGAAACCAACTGATGTCGCCCACCTCTCCACCCGATGGATGGCGAGCTGAATTTGTCGTTGGACGACGGGCAGTTCCCGCCACGCGAACTATATCGCAAGGTCGTCTGCGTAATGGAGGAACGGACGGTGGGTGGAAGGGATGTTGCTACTGTGTTCATTACCAGTGAAAAGCATATGACACAGGATGCTCCCATGTGGGACCCCGTCCTCTTGCCTAAAGGTGTCAGAGAGGATTGAGACCGCCCGTACTTGAAAGGTCAGAGGGGAGAGGAAGCCCCCTGATGAAGGTCGGCAGGGCTCCGACAAAACCAAAATTTTGGAGCTCACTAAGGATTATACGTCGATGAGTTGTGTCGTAGGCCTTCTGGATGTCGAAGAAAGTGGACAGGACAAGCTGTCCCCTTTTGAAGGCGTTCTGTATATCTCGGCTGAGGAGCAGGAGGGGTTCTGTAGTGGAGCGGAACTGTCTAAAGCCAGACTGGGTAGCCGGGAGGGAGTCAGTGTTTTCAAGGAGAAAGGACGAGTCGCGCGATCATTTTTTCGAAGATTTTACAGGCACAGCACGTTAATGCGATGTGTCTATAATTAGTGGGGTTAAGGGGGGTCTTTGCCGGGTTTGGGGATTGGTATTACGTGGGCCTCTTTCCACTGAGAGGGGAAAGTGCCCACAATCCATATACGGTTGTTGAGATCTAGGAGGAACAGTTGCATAGTAGGATGGATGTGTTGGATCAAACAGTAGGGGATGCCGTCCGGGCCAGAGGAAGGCGACCGTCTAGAGGCCAGTGCCGCCTGTAGCTCTCGCATGGTGAACAGCCGATTGTAGTTGTCGAGGGATGGTGAGCAGTTTTTGTTTTGGGCCAGCGCGTGGGGGCTGTCTGTGGAGGAGACGGCAGCGAAGGTAGATGCTAGAAGATTCGTCACTGACCTAGGTTCATTGAGAAGCCCGTCATTAGTTCGGAGGACCGTAGGTCGGGAGGGGCGTGTCGTCTCTCGACACTCCGTACCTTCTTCCAGATGGCGGCCGATGGTGTGGAGGAGGTGACACCTGTCACAAAGGTACGCCAGGAAGCTTGGCGCGCTTTCTTCATCGCACGGCGAGCAACGGCTCTGGCCCGCTGCATCTCCATGCGATGGGTAGGGGTTCGCCTAGGATAAAATCGTCGGGTATCCCTCTTCTTGGCACGAGTGGCCTCCGCGCACTCTGGTTCCACCAGGGTACTCGTCGGGCTCGGTGGTAGGCAGAAGATCGTGGAATGCTGGTGCTTGCAGCTGCGACAACAATCTCCTCAAAGTACGCAATCCATTCATTGGAGGATGGAAAGTGGCCCGTCGTACAATGTGTGGAAGTGTTGTCCCGGAAAAGTGGCCAATTAGCTTTGGCCGTTATCTACTTCTCCGGTTCCCGAACGGTCTGATCGTGCCGATTTAGTGTAAGGCAAACAGGGAAGTGGTCGTTGCCGTGGTCATCCCGAAGCACTTTCCAGGTGAAGTCCAGGAGGCCGTCCGTCGAGATGAACGATAGATCTATACAGGACGGGGGTGCATCTGGTGGCGTGGTAGTGTGTGGGAGAGCCGTCGTTGAGGTACTCGAAAGAGAGTTTGCCATGAGGGTAATCAGGGTCGGAGCACAAAAGTGGGGGTCGTATCAACCCACAAGAGGTGGCAACTGTTGAAATCGCCCAAGAGTAGGAAGGGCCTGGGGAGTTGTTGAACAACCTCAACCAGGTCATCGCGGGAAACTTGGGAGTGAAGGGGGAGGTAGATCAAGCAGACTGTATTGCTTGTCCACGGAAATCCTGGCAGCAATCTGTAACGGGGATCTAATAGGGAGGTTGTGAAAGGGACTGTACGGTGGACGAGGATGGCAGCCCTCCCTTCGTGTGCAGGTAGGAGACGGAGAGGTAGTGTTAGAATATCTGGTAGGGCAGGGCATCGGTCTGGTCCCCAGGATTAGCTCCTGGAGACAGACACACCGGACGAGCAGAGGCAATCAGGGAATTTAGGCCTTCGTAATTTGCGAAGATTCCCCTACAGTTCCATTGTAGGATCGTCGCTTTTGGAGGGTTCATTGTTGGACGAGGGAGAATTGGAGAGGGTGAAGGTGCTAGGGAGTTAGACTCTAGACGGAGATTTACGTCCATGATGGCTGGGGGGTAAGTCGGGGGCCTGTCGGGTCACCTGCCGTTCACAAGGAGGGAATCGGCTGACCTGCCAACCCCTTCGGGGACTGTGGGGCCGAGTCGACCGAACGGGACCGGAGACGTGGATCGCGGCAGCCCGGG